>JARWLC010000006.1:73487500-74055000 GCA_033318265.1 Phyllotis vaccarum
CACAAGACGAGCCTCAGTTTTCACAGCCTACCTGGAAGTTTACCACTTCCCCTTGTTCATGAAAATAGTTCTCCCTATTGGAGCAGAGGTGAGTTCAGCTACAAACAGCAACATAGCAAACGCTTAAACAGTAAACATTGTATAACAAGGAATCCAAAGGTAATAGTACCATTGTTGATTTTGCAATGTCAATTAGGACTCACTAATTAAGAGTCTCACTAGCTTCCTACTCTGCCAGCTTCACTCATCAATTCTGTCTTTCTGGTCACAATGAGGCCACAGCAGCACAAAGCCTCATTATCTTTACATGCTAACATTCTAAAAGCAGGAAAGTTGAGGGTTTTCTTATCTTTTCTCCCCCCCCCCCCCTTTCTTTCTTAAGACAAGGTCTTGATGTCTAGTTCTGGCTGCCCCAGAACTTACTATATAGACCAGGCTGGCCTCAAACTCAGAAATCCTCCTGTCTCTGCTTTTCAAGTACTGGGATTAAAAGCATAGCACCATCATGCCTGGCTCATGCCTGGCGCATCCTCTATCAAAGGTGAAAATCATTTCAGCTGTGACAGAGCCTGGAAAAGTGTCTATTATTTTCAGCTTCCTTTGCATATGGTGGATTCTGCTGTAGGGAGAGAGACAGAAAGAAGGGAACAGGTGGAGATGGCATTGTCCTCTCATGCCCCCAGTGGGACCTCAGCTCCCTATGATGAAGGCCTTCCCTCATGGGATTTCCTAAGGGACTGGAAAACAGACCCTTTAACATCTGCGTTCTTGCAAATCTGTGTTTTGTAGCTGCCCTCAGCTTTTGAAATCAAAAGCCAATACTTGGGCTCTTTGTCTCTTTACAAAACTTAAGACCAGGGACTGGAGAGATAGCTCTGCAGCTGTTCTTCCAAAGGACCTGAGTTCAGTTCCCAGCACCCAAATGTGACTCACAACCATCTGTTCCAGGGGATCTGATACCTTCCGATGCACATACAAATGTGCATGAAAGTCATATATAAATACATATCTAAAAAGTATTTTTTAAAAATTAAGACCATAAGTGCCAAAGTCTCACTAGAGGTAGAGATCTACCTGGGGGGGGGGGGAAGAGCTGGAAAAGACATAGCCCACAAGGACACACCCTCTATGACCTACTTCCTACAATGAAGCCCAACACCCCAATTCTCCCAGCCTCCAGGTGTCATCATTTATGAATCCATGAAGTGATTAATGCACTCATTAAGTCGAGCCTTCATGCCGTAATCATCTCTAGAAATGCTCTCATATCCAGATCCTGAAGTGCCTTCCCTCCCCAACACCAGTCCCCTCAAGTGTTTCTTAATCAGGTTGAAGAGACAAACCGTGAGGAAGAACACAGGTAAAAATGAGAACACAGGAGAGTAGAATGAATCGTGAATTGTTCGCTGGTACAAGGGGACAGAATGGAAGGGGAAAATAGATGAAAGAATTTTTAGCCAATAGTGAGGGTTTTTCAAGAACTAGATCCAGGGAACAGAGGAGGCAATGCAGCTGTTGGGCAGTAGTAAGTAACAGAAGCACATGGCTACTCAGTCCCAGAGCTTAGGGACTCAGAGGCAGGAGAAGGGCCACAATGGAAATGAGTAGGGCCAGAGAGAAACCTGAGGAGACCAGAACCTGAACACCTTGAAGAAGAGATGTAGGCGGACAAACTAGCCTGTGGGAACAAGGTTAGGACAAAGGAAGGGCAGGACCAAACATTTGTATTTAAAATGCCCTTGCTGCCTGGCATGGTGCTCCCACTCTGCCTCATGGGCAAGAAGTTCTCTAAGTCTGAGGCCAGCCTGGTCTACACAGTGAGCTCCAGGCCAGTCAGAGCTACACATTGGGAAGCTGTCTGTAATCAGTATTCTTGCTAAAGTAATTTGATTAAGGCAGGGTTCTGAGTTGGGGTTCAGATGTTACCACACACATTGCTTCAGTTTACTTTTAACTTTCATTAGATGTCTTTATCTCTTTGCAATGGTACCTAAGTCACCAAACTCAAATATTTCATAACGGGCAATTATGACAGAGTATGCTAACTAAAACATGTATTTTTAAAATAATAAAGCCATTAGGTAATGAATACCATTATGTTCCAGTTTAACCATTGCAATGCATTGGGAATGGCTAGGGACTAATAGGGGTTGAATTTTCATCTAGGTGGGAGGGCCTGGGTGTACTTTCCTAAAACTAGGAAACCTAAGGGTCATGGTTGACTGTGTCCTGGTTCAAAATGTCTCTTAGCTGTCAAACCTGTACAGGAAAAGCATGTTTTAGGGAACTATATGCAATGATACAGGGGAGGCAAGGAGGAGGCAGCCTTTAGTAAAGAATGTGGCACAATTGTGTCAAAATGGTGATCCTGCTGTTCACAATTCTGTATTATGAATTCTGTATCCACTTTCCACTTCTTATAGAGTTAAGAACAGCCTCTTTCTTTCCAGAAATCATCCAATAGTCCAAAAATAATCAACTCTTTTTTAAATACATAGTTTAAGTGTTGGGATATGTGTATAGACTTACATGAAGAATACTTAGCTAGCATGTGCAAGGCCCTGGGTTTGATCCCAGCACTCCAAACCAACCTTCATAGTTTTGGAGTTAATTCTTAAGTATCTCAATGAAGATATTCATCTGAAGGTGGAGGAGGTGGTCATTGGGCAAGAAGAATGAGCATTTGCCCACAGAGGAAAAGAATGTCATTCTAATGATTCTGTTTTTCCCAAGGCAGTCCCTGGCCAGCTTCCCCCAAGTACTCACCCCTGATCACCTGGTCCAGTCACCCACCTGGCAAGTTTTATAAAAATGCAGATTCCTAGACCCCAAATATCTCAAACATACTGCCCTAGGAGCCAAGACTTTAACCCTATCATCTGCTTATTAAACATGCTCCTTCTGCTTCTAAAAGATCCTGAAGGTGGAGACCCTCTAATCCAGGCAACAGCTGCTACTCACATGGACCAAAACTGCCCAAAGCCTTGGAATTTCATAGCCAGGAGTTTCTGCTTTGGTCTTATACACAATAGACACTAAATTCTGAGGATTCAGCCACTAGGAAACAAAGTCTATTCTAATAAACCTTCTCAATAAATGGCTCTTATGCCACCAGACTCCACTTAACAACAAGAAACAAACAAAGAAGAGTCCAAGGCAGGGGTAGAGGCAAGTGGCTAGCTCAGCAGTTAATGCACTTGCCATCAACCAAAAGGACCAGAATTGGGACCCAGAACCAATGGAAATTCTAAGTAGACATGATAGAGATAACCTTTAGTTCCAGGGCAGACATGAGATCTCCAGAGCAAGCTGGTTAAGAAGAGCCTAGAGGCCTGGCTTTGACTGAGACCCTGCCTCAAAAACTCAGATGGAACAGCATTCGGGGAAGACTCATGATTTCAACTTTGGGTTTCCATAAGCACACACATGCACCTACCTCTGTCCACAAACATGTGAACATGCATGCACAGCTTACAAGGAAAGTCTGTTTTGTCTTTTTATTCTCCAGAAAGACAAAGAACTGCTCACAATTTTATGATTAAGTCCTCATATTTTTTTTTAATTTAGGAGTTTGGGGTCTTTCTTTCTTTCTTTCTTTCTTTCTTTCTTTCTTTCTTTCTTTCTTTCCTTTTCTTCCTTCCTTCCTTCCTTCCTTTCTTTTTTTTTAGATACAAACCAGTTTCCCTTCCCTTCCCTCCTCCCACTCACTACCCAGGATCCTCCTGCCCCCATCCATTCCTCAAGAGGATAAGGCCTCCCACGGGGAGTCACCAAAGTCTGGGATATCAAGTTGAGGCAGGACCAAGCCCTCCCCACATATCAAGGTTCATGCACTAGGAATATAAGGGCAAAGATGCGGCTGTCTATGCACAGGTCCTGGAAAAGGAAAAAAGAGGAAGAGGGAGGAGAGACAGAGAGAGAGAGAGAGCGCACGTGTGAGCAAGCGCAGAACGCTTATCTAATAGTTGTTTTAGTCTGTCTTGGTCCATCTGGGATGCTCTGATGAATCTGAATGCTTGGTATGTGGATGCATGCTCCTAAGTGGAGGAAAGGGTACAGAGGCTCTCTGGGGCCTTTTCAGCAGGACACCATCCCCTTTCGTGGAGGCTCCTCCCTCCCTCATAACCCAATCACCATGCAAAGGTCCCCACTTCGCAATGCCATCAGCAAGCAAGTTAGGTCTTACAAATTTGGGAGGGGACAGGTCCAATTATGGACCTGGTTGCTTTCTTTTCTTCTGGTGAGGTCAGTTCTCTGTCTAAGTACTTACCTATTTTACTAAAATAGGGTTAAACTTTGCAGAGGTGTAACTTAGTAAGGAGTAGCGTGCAAATAAGAGGCTTCACACGTGTCTGAAAACACAACATGAACTTTATCTTTTTCTTCTTTTTTTTTCCTACTTGGCTCAAGAGAGACCTAAGTAACTGTAAAGGGAAATAGGAGTTTCAAAACACTAATTTGCAATATTCGCATATTTCAAACTAGAAGAAATTGTGTGGTCTGTGAACTCATTCCCTATTTCCTTCTTAGGTCTGGCTTCTAAATCTTTATCTGTACCTCTCACTAGCCCAGTTTCTCCCTGTGTTTCATTCCAATTAAAATCAACCACCTGCACTTCCCAGTTCCTGGGTGTTACTTCCCATTCAGCCCTCAAACCATGATAAAATTTGCCCTGAGATCACAACCTAATTGCCAACCAAATTTAAGGGACAAAATGTCATTGTTATCATTTACTGTAGTGCTATTCACTACATTGAAATTGCATTCTTTCAGCTCTGTAACTCTTATGCTTTCTAAACTTCCTCTCAAACTCAGTATAAGGACCAGCAGGTCCCCCCTGACCCCTGAAGTGCCCCTTACATTTGGTGCTCCAGTCTGTCCATCCCCTTTATGCTCCTGGTCTCAAAGTGCAAACAGTTTTTGACAATTCTTTGGTAATATTCTCTGAGGTGTGTGGTGGTTTGTTTAGAGTCAGGCCAGTCTGGGACTTCTCCGAAGTCCTGGCAAATGGAAAAGGAACTTAATTTCTTATCTAAAACCAGGTACATGCATAGCAAAGCCAGTAATAACGTAGGGCCAGGGCCTTTTGGATCCTCGGAATTCTATTTTTCCCCTCATGGAAGGGCTGTGGTTATCAGTCCCAGGCTTGGTCTCTGACACACTTGAGATATCCTATGTCCCCTTGTGTAACACTGAATAGCTTCCTCCTGATTTCGTGCCATTGTATGACAATTTTCTGCTGATTCTGTCCATTCTCCTCCCTGCAAATAGTATGCAAGATTCTGTGCTTCTCAATAAGCTTGCTTGACATAGACAGCTTATGTAAGATCTCCTGACCCCAGCTTCCCAATATTCTTTTATTTTTCCTGTCATCTGCTGGTCCTTCCTTTCAGGAACCTGTCACTGAAGAATGATCTGCTGGTCCATGTCAGTGGTTAGAAGTGCAGGTGTTACAGTCAGACTTGCAAGTTCCAGTACTGGCCTCCCCACTCTCCAGCATGATCCCAGACAAGTCACATAACACTCATATGTCTTCCCTTCCTCTTCTGATACACTGACTTCTGGGACTAGCAGTGTAGTGGGGCAGATCAAAGATTTATTTATGTGTACAAGCATTTGCCTGAATGTTGTTTGTTTGCCAAGGAGGCCAGAAGAGGGTGCTGTGGGCGGTGTGGGTACTAGGAATGCAGCCTGGGTTAAAAGCAGAACTGCTCTCCAGCCCCAGATACTTTTAAAAGGCCCCTCTTTGAATAAAATCCTCAAATAATTAATGAAGATATTTTAAAGAGAAAAAAGTTTGAAAAATAATAAAAGGCCTTCTTGCACCTACCTATGGGATAAACTCCTGCAGAAGTGACTGTGAACTGTGTCCTGTGCTGGACAGAAAGTGGGAGAATTTCCAAAGCAAAAAAGAAAACATTGAACTGAACCATAACAGGGAGAACATAAGCAGAGCAGAGACCAAGAGCTGATCTGAGATCTGCTGAGGGTGAGACCCAATCAGGAGCTGATCTGAAATCTGCTAAGGGTGAGACCCAATCAGGAGCTGATCTGAGATCTGCTAAGGGTGAGACCCAATCAGGAGCTGATCTGAGATCTGCTAAGGGTGAGACCCAATCAGGAGCTGATCTGAGATCTGCTAAGGGTGAGACCCAATCAGGAGCTGATCTGAAATCTGCTGAGGGTAAGACCCAATCAGGAGCTGATCTGAGATCTGCTGAGGGTGAGACCCAATCAGGAGCAAGAGAGACAAAGACAAGTTTCAGAGACTGAGAGAGACTTCAGGCACCAAAATAATAGTACTAGTAGTGTACAGTAAACACAGCAATCCTTTCTAAAGGAAAGCATAAAATAAGGACCCAGCACTTAAATTAAGAAAATTTGAGCTCCCATTAGTAATCACCCTACGGGTAAAGACTAAAGACCAATATGGTTGACTTGCTGAATTTCAGATATTGCAAAGACCAGAAACAGGAGGTAAAATAACTATGCTTGAATCTTTAAACAAAACAGAAAAATGGACCAACGAATACTATCAAAAACATCAGCAGTTAACAATAAAGCTCTCAAAAAATGAAAAGAATTAAAAGCAAAAATTTAAGATATACATAACAAACAAAATACCAAGCGGATAGAAGTATGATATGACCCTGCCTGGCCCTGGTCCCTCCTTCTAGAGCCCCAAATTCTGGGCTTAACAAGCTCTTGCCCACATTTGCCTGGTTTCATTTCCTGTGGTTGCCCAGACTGTACAAATCGGCTGGAATCCTCTATTCATTTTATTAAAGGTTAGTATGGGAGGAGGGGGGTAAGTCTACCAAAGAATAAAAGAAAATGAAATTCTGACAATACAGCCCTGAGGAGTTATTCTACAATTTCGTTTTCCTCTCTGAAGCAATTAAACCCTAATTACACAGACCCAGAAACATTCCAGAGTGATTTGTTCTAGCTCCTTAGACTGCAGTCATGAGAATAAATCATATTTGTAAATCTAAAAAAAAAAAAATCTGTCAAAAGAATAATAACCAGGAGCATGGTAATTCAATGTTTTGTTATATACCAGAGAAAAATTAAATCTTTTGATTGTTTGCTTGGTCATACCAAGATGCAAACAGAATGGTTTTCTAGAAATATGGTGTGGGTACTAGGAATGCAGGGTATTTTCTTATTATTATTATTTTTTAAAGACAGGGTATTTCATCTTTTTAATACAATACAAAGTTTCTTCTTAGAGTTCTGTTGGTGGAAGGCAGATGACGTTTGTAAAGAGAATACATTTGGTTAACTGTCTAATTGTGTATTCTTACGAAGGGAGGCAATATACCAATTATGCTGCACTAAACTAAGATAAATCAACTATCCAAAACCTTTAACAAAGACTGAGCAATTTCTGAGCTTTACCAAAACACATGTCCCTTAAAAACACATTCACCATTAAAAAAAATTCATCTTTAATAATCTTGTGGGCATTGTCTTCTTTAAATGTCAACTGAAGCTAACATTCTCTAGTTTCTCTGCTTACAAGGTGTCCAAGTTGCTTTCTGCTGCCCTGATAAAGACCATGACCCAGGGTAATCTGGGAGGAGAGAGTTTATTTCACTTTACAGCTAGTCCTCAGATTTAGCACTGTTAGAAGTCAAGATGAAAAATCCCCCCAAAAGAGCCATTGGCAACAGTGCCCCAAACCTTACTACAAATTCTCCTTGTCTCTTGAGCAACACAACACAGCCAACATAGTAATTCTATGTCTGTTGAGTGGCTGGACGTCACAAGGTACTGAGCAGATTCTCAGCAGCTTCCCACTCATGAGGCTCCTGACTTCAAAGTTCATGTCTTGTGATAAATACTTTATGTGATCCAGTACAAGTGCTGTACTTCCAAAACAAGCTTTCTAAAAGTACCAACAGGGTGTGATGGCACACGCCCTGAATCCCAGCACTGGAGACATCTGTAGGTGTTTTAAGGTTTTTTGACTACAAATAAATTAGAGAGACAGAGTGTGTGTGTGTGTGTGTGTGTGTGTGTGTGTGTGTGTGTGTGTGTGTGTGTGTGTGTGTCTGTCTGTCTGTCTGTTTCTCAGCATCAAAATATAAAACATAAAAATATAACACAGCCAAATAAAAGAGTTACAGTACATAAAAGAATAAGATGAATGGATTCTAATTTCCCATCAGATGATGGGATGAAACATCTTACAGGTGTTGACTGTAAGGAGGGAAAAGCTGTCTGTCTAGATTTCTAAATCATGCAGAAATATCATTCAGAAGTGAGGATTAAAGATTTTAGACAAGGAAAATATGACAGAACTTGTCTGCAGCCGTGCTGAGCTTCAAACATCTCATTTTCTTCAGCTTGGAAAAGAACCATTCCAAATTTAAACCTGGCTTTCACAAAGAAATAAAGGGCAACAGAGATGGTTTATATGTGAGTAAACATAGAACTGTTTGTTGAAGACAGGAATAGTTAGGCCAGGTGGCAGTCTATAATTCCACCTATTCAGGAAGCTCAAGACCTGTCTGGGCAACACAGTAAATTCCGAGGCCAGCATGTGAAACTTATTGAGTAGAACAAAGGACTGGGTAGAGCTCAGTAGCGGATCCCTTGCTAGCCTAACACTGAGTTACAATATATGCAGCCCAAAAGTATTACAGACAGCACATATTAAATGCCAGGTGTGCACTATAATATCAGAGCAAACCCAGACTGCCCAGAGCGGGACATACTTCACACTCTGCAATGTGGCTGTCTGTGAAGGAA
This sequence comes from Phyllotis vaccarum, assembly GCA_033318265.1. NCBI lineage: Eukaryota > Metazoa > Chordata > Mammalia > Rodentia > Cricetidae > Phyllotis > Phyllotis vaccarum. The sequence goes on from JARWLC010000006.1 coordinate 73,496,258, forward strand.
ATGTCTGTGTCTCTCCTCGATTACATGATTGCACTGGGAAATGCTTGCCCATTCACCTTTTCTGAGGAAAGTTGCCACCGATGGGTCCTTTTCTGCCATCTGTTGCCCTATGGTAATAGGTCAAAACTGATTGTGCCAGGGATGTCTATTTTCCAAGTCCGTGAGGAAGCCGTGTCTTTGATGGGGTCCCTTACTTACTTAGCCATAGTTTTTCAGTAAGCTTCTAGCATCTGAGATAGTGGGAGGGTGCTTTTGTTTCTTCCAACAGAAAAGAGCCTGCTCAAACGTTAAAAATTCAGACAGTAATACACAGCACAGTAGAATGAATAATTCAGGCATTTAAAAATATCACATAAAAGAGATTATACAACCTCAAGTCTGGGCTTTGACATTTACATTAACACAGAGAATAAGAAAAATGTGCAATGAAAATTACTACACAGTCGTTCAAAAGATAAATGAAAATGTGAACAGTTTATCGCCCACGAAGTTCTTTCAAAGCCATTTAAAAAGTAAGCCTTCTTCAAACTATAATTTAATTCAAGAATCAAGGTAAGGAAGGCACTGGTAACTAAGCTAACCTAGGAAAATAAAAGTAATTTTCAGTGCATGAAGATCATTTGCCAGAGAGATGGGTAGACAAAAACAGGCAGACAGATAGACAGGGGTGTAAATCTTTTCACTATACCCAAGTAGGCAGAGAAGAGGACATACATTATACCTAGTAAAAATCACACAAGGAAATTAGGGTCCCTCCAGCTGTCAATAACCACAAGCTTAGTCTGATCAACTAGCTCAGTGATCTGGATAAACACAAACTTTTGGCTATTATAAGAAGTATTGCCTCAAGTACTGAATTACTACCCACCATCACTTTAGTCTGTGGCATGATACCATGTATTCTGTAAGTGCTTTATGAAAACTGGATTATAAATAACCCAATTAAAAAATGGGGTTCAGAGCTAAAAAGGAAATTCTCAACAAAATTACAAATGGTTGAAAGGCACTTAAAAAACTGCTCAACATGCAAATCAAAACAACTTTGAGATACCATCTTACACCTCTCAGAATAGCTAAGATCAAAAACACAGATGACAGCCTATGCTGGGGAGGATGTGGAGCAAGGGGAACACTCTTCCGTTGTTGGTGGGAGTGTAAACTTGTACAGCCAGTCTGGAATACAGTACGGTGGTTCCTCAGAAAACTGGAAATCAATCTCTCCAAGGATCCAGCAAGACCACTATCGGGCATATATCCGAAGGATGCACATTCATACCCCAAAAGCTCAGCTATGTTCATAGCAGCATTATTTGTAATAGCAAGAACCTGAAAACAACCTAGATGCCCCTCAACTGAAGAACAGATTAACAAACTGTGGTACATCTACACAATGGAGTACTACTCAGCAGTTAAAAATAATGACATCCTAAAATTTCTGTCAAATGGATGGATTTGGAGAATATCCTCTTGAGCAAGGTTATCAGAAGCCCAGAAAGATAGGCATGGGATGTGCCCACTCATAAGTGGATTTTAGACAAAAAGAAAAAATGGATTACAACTCAGCTATAGTGTTACAGCTGTACAGTGCCTAAAATTCACTAGTCCCCGCTCTGGAGTGTCCCACTCATGATCAGACAGAGCTCAACTCAGTCGTAGTAGCTAATAAGATAACAAACCCAAGTTAACATTGATATTTTGATCTTAAAATATAATATATATATAAGATAAATATTTTCAATCATGTCAGATTTGGAAATTTCCTCTTCAACCCAGACTTTGAACTTTAATAGTTAATGGCACATCCAAATGAACCAGCTGCACATCATGGAGGTTATCTACTTCCTTCTGGCAGCAGACAGACACAGCTCAGGTAGTTTCCATTTAAATTCCTGGAATGAGAAACTAAAAGAGCAGCACATACCTGAAGCTATAGTATGGTATATGAATGATATTTAAAAAATTAGATTATTGAATTTACTTAGATCAGGAAATCATCTGTTTATCTCAAAATGTTTTACATTGGTATGGATTTTGGATTATTGATACAAATTTAAGGTCAATTCTTATGCTATATGTATTTTTTTACTCTTGTTTAAAATGTTTATGTAACTGATTTAAAATTGTAATGTATAATTAAGAAATGCATGTTAGTTAGATTTTTAGGTATACAAAGATATAATTCATTTAGATAGGTAATCTTCAAACACTTTTAAGACCTGCAGAATATGGCATTTAAAATGTTTTAAGGACTTAGACTTTTTTGGACAGTGAGACAGGTCTGCTCCTGGCAGCACTAATTTACTTCAAGAGAAAAATGGGCATCAAAGAAACTCCATATGGAGTCTATTTGTGGCAATGGTTAGCCACTGGACAAGAACCTGTTCTTATATTGACTGCTTGACAGTATACGGTTTAAACTGGACATGCAGGTTCCATAGGAAGATGACCTCTGAACTTTGGCAGAACAAGCCGAGATGGTCATTCAGGTTCCTGTTTTACAGAGAAAACTGTCAGACATTCTTCAGGACTCGAGGAGAAGCAACTGATGAACTGTGCCAGAATGGGCAGAGCAGATTTCTTGCTTCACTAAAATAAAAAGAGACTCTGGGCCTGTAGGCTGAAGATGGATGCCCCAACTTTATAAAGGAACTTTGGGTGACTGTCCAGGCAGATAGGTGTCATCTCTGTCCTTTCTAGATTTTAGAAGTCGCTTGTACTTTTGGTTTACTTGGGTAAATATATCCTTCTGTGGTCTTTGATGTAGTTAAAGATTAGATAGTTATAGGTATAGTTTTTCTTAGTCATTTGAAAGGTATATTGGATATGAAACTTTAGATTCATAAAGATAAGGTAGATGATAAGAATATTTTCTTTAATTTTGCTAAATACAAATAGACTAGATATTATAACTGTAATTCTTGTTTGATGGCTATTTTGTTATATGTAATTTTGCTATGTTAAAATTGAAACCTTCCTTTTTGATTAGACAGAAAGGGAGAAGTGATGTGGGAATGCCTTTCTGTATGCTGTGAATATCAATCTTTAAATAAAGGAGCTGTTTTGGGCCATGACAGGCACCATAGAAAAAGTAGAAAGAGAAATCAGAGCATAGGTAGGAGAAACGGGGCGGAGTCAGAAAGATCGAGCAAGCCGCCCAAGGAGCAACATGTAAGGAACACAGGTGAGCCACAGGCCACGTGGCACACAGATTAATAGAAATGGGTTGATTTAAGATGTAAGAGCCAGCTAGCAATGTGCCTGAGCCATAGGCCAAACAGCATAAAGTTAATATAAGCGTCTGAGTCATTTTTAAGGGCCTGAGCAACAACAGTGGGCAGCTAATGGGTCTGGCGTGCAGGTCTGTGGGTCTGGGCCTCTGGCCACACGGGGCCAAGAAACCCCATTGCAACACTATAGAAAATTTTTCTGTGATTTACAAAAGTCCTTTGTCAAAGACACATTACAAAATTTCTATGACTGTTCCTGAAGGTTTATTAAAAAGGCAATACATAAGCATTAAGCAATGATTCATCTTATGTGTAGACAAGGACACATATGTACATATGATTTCACACAATAGACCAATGGGAACTTTAAAGCAAACACTAAAGAAGGTATTGAGTGAGGCACAGTGGTGCACATCTATAACCCATCAGTGGGGAGGCAGAGGCGGGAGCATCAGAGGTTGAAGGCCAACCCAGTATACACATCAAGACCCCATTTAGTAAATGGGTAAATAGGAATACATCATTAAGTACAAAAGGATTGTTAACTTCCTAAGTTATTAGTCAAATCACTAACCATGTAATTTTATACATGAAAAGATAAAATGGAACAAAAATGTTATTACATCTAAACCATAACACATAAAATACCAAACAAAAACCACAGCCAAATCTATACTGGATGGCAGATATGAGTCATTTATATATAAACAGTATATTTAATGTTTTAAAAATAGAATAGTAAACATCACAGTGATGCATTAAGGTGACATCACAGAAACTTATGGGAAATAGTATTAATCCACAAATGCACAATTCTTTCTATTACATTATAAATGCAAATATCCATTCATACAGACTTCTCACAGAAATATTAAATTTCACATAAACTTCTATTCCAACTCTTGACCTCTGTCAGACTCTCCCATTTCACAGAAATGACCTCATTCTCAGAAGTTAGTTCTCACTGGCCAGCCTCCTGCTCCAAACAAAATAAAATCTGTTCTGTCAGAAAGCTCAGAATTTCAAACTCCAGCAGGCTCCGATCAGCGCTTTCTCTTCTTCTTGGGTGCAGTGAACTCTATGGATACAAGGTTAAAAAGTCCATCAACCCTGTTAAAAAACCTGACATTTAAATGGCAGACTTACGTAATAATACACCCTTCCTTTGTGCAAGTATTTAACTATTCTAACCCACCAGTGTCCTCACAACCAAGATCTAAGAGGGAAGCCTTGAGGGAGATGAATAACAAAGCGCACACACACATACAAATGTATATTAAGCTTTATACAATAGCGATATATTACCATATGTTATATATTTAAAAGACACAATAAAGCCCATTACCTTATTGCTAACTTAAAAAAAAAAAATCTTAGCTCTGATATACATGTGACTTTCTTCTATCTCCAATGAGACAACAGGATTTCAATCTTATTAAGAGGCCAATAAGATAGGAGACTCCATTGCTCTAAATCCTACTTCTTAATTATTAAGTTGCTTGAAGTTCCCCCAGGGGTGTGTCTTCCCTATAACTACCATGACTCCAGGGCTCAATGCGCGAGTTACCTAGGCCAGTGCAAAATGGAAGGGAAGACTTGGATTCCATGACAATGAGCCCTGGAAACATAATACAGCTCGTAAACGTGGCTCTGCGTCTTTCTGGCTCTCAGAGCTAATGCATAACCATCATTAAATACAAGACATAGAAACAAGAACGTAAGAAAGATGTGACAGAAAGAAATATTCCCCATCAATAAAAAATAAAACCAGTGTCTACATTCATGGACTACCATCACTACTCACTGTGGAGTGGTATGGTTTCCAGGCTGACACTGACATGCTCCAATGAGCCAAAGAAAGAGTTAGAGGAACGGAGTCACCTGTCACGAGAAGGGCTCTAACCCTGCTGCTCTGCAAGCCTAAGATCCTGCGGTAATTAGTGAGATGCACCTCTACCTGCTTCTCCCAAGTCCTCAGCCTCCTCCTCCTCTGCAATTATAGGCATACTCAGGTGTACAGACTTCTCTTCTTTCTGTTCATTCTGAATATTACCTAGGAATATTTAGATAGTGAGAAATGTTTATATATAAAAACAAAGAATACTAATCTTAGATGTTTCAACACTGAAATTATAATAACATACGTATGCATTCTAGAATAGAAATCTTTTAAATGTTTATTTTCTAATTACCTTACCAAGAACTGTGTTTCCTGATGGCATCTTTTTCATCCTTAGCTTGACTGACCCCTTTCTCCATCTCCCTCAAAGCTTAAGTATTAAAATATTTGTGTCAGTGGACATGGTGGCACACACCTATAACCTTAGCACTTGGGAGGATGTTCACTTTGAGGCCAGTCTGGGCCACAGTGAGGTCCAGCCTCAAATAAGTAAGTAAGTAAATTGATTAATAAAAAGAAACTTTAATCCCAGCACCCAAGAAGCTGAAGCAGAAGGATTACAAATCTGAGGCCTACGGAGCCACACAGCAAGTTCCAGGCCAACCTGAGCTACATGTGAAACCCTGCATCTACAAAACAAAACGCCTGTGCTTTGAATATAGCATTTGAGTCTTCTATTTGGTGAAATAGAATGAGAAGAAACATAATTAGTGAGAGATTCCTCATTTGATCATTATCGCACAAAGCAAGGTGTCTACAGGGGCTGATTATGTGTTAACCCAACTTCTAGTAATTTAAAGTTGCACAGCTTCAGTTTTATTTTTGAATGTAGACACTTTCTTTAATTTTAAGATTTTACTTATTATGTATACAGCTTTCTATCTGCATGTGTACCTACACGCCAGAAGAGAGCACTAGATCTCACTACAGATGGCTGTGAGCCACCATGTGGTTTCTGGGAATTGAACTCAGGACCTCTGGAAGAGCAGTCAAGTTCTCTTAACAACTGAGCCATCTCTCCAGACACATTTTCTTTTGCTACACAAGACACATGCTCACATACTTATTTAGTCATATCAGCCGATAAATTTTCACTTTCAAATACACTGGAGTTGGGCTGAGATGTGGCTCAGTCAGTAGAGAGGTAACCTAGCATGGATACAGATGTGTTCGCCCAGCACCATAAACCAGGTATAGCAGCCCACACCTAGAGTCCAGGCACTAGGGAAGTGGAAGCAGGAGGACCAGAAGTCCAGGACCTTCCTTGTCTATATATTTAGCAAGTCAAGGTTAGACAGACATTATAGGAATTGAATCTGGCCAGGCAGGCTGAGCAAATGAAATCCTCATGCCACCCATTCTTTGCAGCATTTACCCATGCTGAGACTCAGCCTGCTCATCTCATCCCCCACACGAGCCTCTGTCAAGCTGCCCTCTAGTTCCTCCAAACAAGGCCATTATTTTCCACCCCTAAACCTGAGCTACCACAGGAGCCAACTTTAGTCTGTTAACTCAAACCTCCTGTGCTACTTCTGGCTTTCAAAGAAACTCTAGACACGTCACTCACTTAAGCCTAGGCTGCTGACTCCACTTTTGAGGTCAGGCCGTGACAGAATATTCAACATATTTTTCCAAAATTACTAAAAGTTAACATTGTTTACTGTGAACCAAAACAGACCTCATGTGACACTCCAGATACCATCCTTCCCAAGCCATTTCCTCTGTCTTTCTTCATCTATGGATTCCTCTGGATTTTTAAAGATTTATTTTTATTTTACATGCCTGGGTGTTTTGCATGCATGTGTGTCTCTATACAATTTCTGCGTCCAATGCTCATAAAGACCAGAAGAGGACATCAGATCCCTTGGATCTGGAGTTACAGCCAGTTGTGTGCTACCATGTGGGTGCTGGGAACTGAACCTGGGTCTCATAGAAAAACAGCCAGCGATCCTAACCACTGAACTATCTCTCCAGCCCCACTAGTTTTTAAAAGTACAAAGTACTTCTTAAATTCACACATCATACTGACACAATAACAGAAAACCTTTTTGTGAGTATGAATGTGCATGTGACATTGAGGCACGCGTGCGTCAGTGTGCTTGTGGAGGTCAGAGGACAATTGAAAGCTGGATCTTTCCTAATATCATGAGGGTCTAGAAGAAGGACCTCAGGCAGTCAGGCTTGGCAGCAAACACCTTTGCCTGCTGGGCCATCAAGGTAGTCTTGGTTGGTTGGATTTCTGACAAGAGTGTAAAGATAATTTGGTGGAGAAAGGGTCATCTTAAACAATGCTGATACAGTTTTACAACCACAGTAAAAAAGCACCTTCTGCTTGCACAGATAACAAAATGATTCAAATGTGTCACAGGCAGGAAAGTGATGCTCAAAGTATCAAAATGTGTAGGAGAAAACACTGAAAAACTGTTCTCGGTTAAGATTTTTTTTTACACAAAAAACATGAATCATAAAAAGAAAAAAATGATAAATTGTACTTCTTCAAAATTGAAATTCTTAAGCCAATGTGAGTAGTGTGTGATAAAGTACCAGCACCTGAGAGGGAGGGCAGGCGGTCCATCTGTGTCTACAGAGAGCCAAGCTTGGGCTGCATGAGTCCTTATCTTCACAAACTGAACAAAATATGACAATTTTTTTTTTCTTGAGACGGGGTCTCACTATGTAGCCCTGTATAGCCTGGAACTCACAGAGGCCTGGCTGCCTGCCTCTGACTCCGTAGCATGGGGATTAAAGGCATGCATTACCATATGACCATGTCCACTAAATTTCTTATCTTTGTAAAACTCTGTTAGAGAGAGGAAGGGAAGGAGGGAGGGAGAGACAGAGAGACAGAGATCAAGCCACAACCTGGAAAAATATTTGCAAAATACAATCCTGATTATTGATAAAGATCTCCTATCCTCAATAGTGACTACCTACTTACTCAATTGGAAAAAAGGATCAGAAGCTGGAATTACTGGCTGCTCTTCCAGAGTCCAGTTCCCAGGACCCCCATGAAGAATGATGTTACAGTCTATGTCTGCTACAAATCCATCAGTGACTACCATGGGCAGATACTAGGTTTTCTCTTTTAATTAGCTAACATGAATTACACTGGCTTATTTCTTACATTACTGGGATAGAGTCTAATTGCTCTTAATGTGTTCTTCCAATAGGTTGCTGGATTTGATCTGTTTTATCCAACAAGGAATGTTGTTCATAAAGGAATACTAGTTTTCAGTTTTTCATTTCTTGCAATAATTACAAGTCAAAAAGGTGGTCTCCCTTCTATTTTCTGAAAGAATTGGTATAGGAACATTACTCTTTCCTTAAACACCTCTAAGCACGGTGCCATGGCACATGACTAATCCCAGCACACAGGGCACTTAGGTATGATGACTGAGACTACAACGCCTCCCTGAGCTACACAGCAAGAGCCTGTCTCAAAGAGCTTAAGACAAGAGATGTAAGTAGGGAGCACCAGTGGGTATGCATAGGCCAATTAATCCCAAGGACTGAACAAAGCAAGTTTCCATAGAGGTACAACAGAGCACCCTAAGGTTCCATTCCTTTAGCAGATAAGAGGCTATTTAGATTTCCTATCTTGTGTCTTATGAGAAATTTACAATCTGTCACTATTTAACTTACTAGACTAATAAATCTATCACAGGTTCTCTTTAGGAACCCCTTCCAGCCCTAGCTTCTGTATTAGGATCCCTTACTTTACTACAACTTTGCTCAGAATGTTTTCGTCCAGCTAATTCTAGAATACCCTTTATACATAACATTGGCTGCTCCACATGTCTTGAAAACCATGTAGCTTCTCTGATGTTCAAGCTTGTGTTCCCAATCAAACCACCTAGCCCTGTAAGAGCTATGTCAGATAAAACTGCCTTCAAATGTATCATTGCTAATGTTAGGCTCTCTGTCTGTCTGTCTTTGAAAACTACAATTATCTATTTCTTTTCTCCAGGAGAGAGTTGATATGGCCCTGTCTGTGGTGAACCTGACCCATCATCTACTTAGAAGTGTATTTCTACTGGAATATATTCATTTGTTCTCATACTGTCTGTAGCTACTTTTACATGATACTGGTAACTGCATAGCCAAGCTCTGGTAGAAGCTGTATAGCCGGGGTAGTCTAAATACTAGCTATCTGAACCTTTACAGAGAGTTTGATGACCTGATCTAGAGGATTTTTTAAAACACGGATGGATATGAGATATCAAATATCTTCTCTGATAATTATTAGGATTAATGTATATTTCTCCTTTACCTAATATAAGATAAATTATATTAATAGATTCCAATTAACTGCATCAGGATTGTGACCTAGAACAACTGTATTGAGGAAGATCTTTTGGTTTGGGGAACCTGTTTTTGTACTTTAGAAATTTTTTTTTACAATGCCTGAGTTGGTCCTAACAGTTATTTTCACTATGCCTGCCGGCTTCTGAGGAGCAAGCTTTCCTTTCAAGGAGCTTCTTGGCTTCCCTTAATCATGGGCTTCTTCCTATGAATTCTTACTGCACTCTAAGAAACTATGACAGCACAGAGCCACATCTGACACACACTGAAGCTATTTAACTTCAATTCTCCTTCCTCAACCTCAATACGGGAAAAAAAAATATGCTCAGAGGCTATAAATTACTTTCACAAACCCCTGACTAGCTAGGAATATGTCTGATAAAATTATTAAGTATTTGTTTAAGTTTCTATTGTGTTTTCTGCCATTAACAAATTTCAAGCTTAGCTTTATTGAGTATATAGTATTTATTCAATTTTTGAAAACTCAAATCATTAAAATATATGGTCATTTAAGGATCAAATAATAAAATCATTTTGCAGATACTCTATTACAAAGGAAAAACAGGGATAGCTTAATAAATTTAGCTGAAGGAAATAAAATTTATAGACTGCATTATTTATTGGCCTTTTCTAGATGTAATCTAATTCGCACTCATCATTACTAACAAAGTAACACTGAATAATAAATTTGATATAATCTCTAGAGTCTTTTTCAGCAACAAGAGCCCAAGAAGATATGAAAATGAGTTTGTTTTTAATATTAAATTCCACAGTGTTCCCATATAAATCTCTTTTTTCTGAGACAGGATCTTACTATGTAGTTTAAGTTAGCCCCAAACTAGTAATCCTCCTGCTTCAGCCTCCTAGATGCTGGCATTACAGACGTCTCCCCACCATACCTAGCTCTAACCCATCCTAGAAATAAGGACCTATGGACCCTTGCCAGACCTTAAGAAGACTTTTAAAGTACAGTACCTCTGCTTCTGGAAAGCCTCTTCCTTCCTGCCGGTTCCACTGACTCTCTGACTCTTTTCTTCTCAGCCGATTTGCTTTGCCCTTGTCTAGACCCAGAGTCAGAAGAGTCAAGCTGGGCTTGGCGATGCCTCCTGGACTTGGACACCTTATTAAGAGAATCCAGTTGAATCCAGTCACTCACATGGACAGACCACAGAGGTGAGGAAAGCAGGAACACGTGTCATCACGGCCTTTATTTCCCAGGCTCAATATACATAGTCGGTATGTAGACATAGACCTTCACCTTTATAACCAATTCCTGCGGCTGCCTCATCAGCTCACACTGGGTTAAATGCAGTTGCTGTTATCTAGAATGGTTAGCCAGTGAATCTCACAAGAGTCTGCTTTGACTCACAATAAGGTACTCCCACTGTTAGTCTCGCTCCAGATATGACCATGTGGCCCAGACTGGTCAAGATGGGTTTCACATACCCACAATACTGTGACGTGTTCACTGTGTTTTAGAACTGTAACTACCAAGAAGGAACCACCAGCTTTGAACCCAAAGCCAGGAGCATGGACAGCACTGGAAGGGCAGTCAGGAAAGGTGAGGAGGGATGTTCTGGTCCTAATGTTTTCTAAGATTAGCAAGCCAAGGGTTCTGTTGTTGTTGAGGAAGGATCCCTCTATATAGCCCTGGATATATACACTATATGAACCAGGTTGGCCTTGAACTCACACTTATCAGTGAGTCTTCAAATGCAGTTGTGTAGGACATCAGCTGTACCTCAAGAGGGAAAACACTACAGATGTGATATACTTGGAACAACTTGTGAAGTATGGTGTAATTGGATTTTCAAAATTATCTGCTGTCTTAAGATATGCATGGGACATCATCTGACACCAAATTCTCTTCATACATAAAGAGAATTCTGGTTAAAAAGAGCTGAACATAATCATCTATCTTCCCTGATGTCTTAGTTTACTGTGACAGTGTACGGCAAATGGAGAGTCATCCTAAATACTAATACTTTCTATTTCTACAATTAAAAAATGATAGTTTGCAGGGCTAGAGAGATGGCTCAGTGGTTACTGTCAGCTCTTCCAAAGGTTCTGAATTTTCATTCCCCGCAACCACATGGTAGCTCACAATCATCTACAGAGGGATCTGATGCTCTCTTCTGGCATTACATACAGACAGAGTTCTCATACACATAAAATAAATAAATAAATCTTTTAAAAAAAGAAAATAATAGTTCTCTCTCCTTTAAAATAGTCACTCAGAGAAAAAGAAAATTCCAAGAATAGCATATAGAACTAAGAATGAATTTATCAGTACTTACTCTCTCCTAAAACTTGAGGAAAATAATGAAATAAAAGCACAGAAAACCAAGCCACAAAAACAGACACACAGTTATAGTTTGAGTAGAAAAGTGACAGCTGAATTAACAAAGGAAGGTTAGAAACTAGACGGGCATTCAAGCACATGCACTACAAACAGCTCAGCCACGAGACCTGCACCAAAACCACACAGGGAAAGACACTGAAGATCTACACGAGAAACCATGTCCTGCTCCACAGCCTCAAAGCTGAGCAATGGACCACCTCCCCAGGACAACAGGAGTCTGTTCTCTACAAAGAACAAACCAGAGGGACTGAGGATTTAAATAATAAACAAACAAATAAGCAAGCAAACCAATAAATGAATGAAACCAAAAAGCCAAAGATGGCGGTGAATGGAGGAGTCGCAGAGGCAGTTGGAGTGCAGACTCTAAGCCAATGACCCAGTGGAAGCTCCGGAAACACTGGCAGCTGGGCTTGCCTCCCACCCCTCTCTCAGAAAAGGGGATGGGAGCTTCCTCTTTAATAAAAATGACTAGATTCAAGAAAAAGAAATGAGGACTTTAACAAAGGCAGCATTATCCATTAACCACTCTCTATAAAGAGACATCTGAGGAGTGCTGAGCATCTGGAACAAAAGCCAAGAAAATGAACACAGCAAAACAGGGAATAGATTCAAAGCAAACGGGAGGAAACATCAGAAACTATAATTAAACTAATAACCTTAATGACAGACATTCTCAGTAAAGAAAAAAATGTCAGCACAAATACGAGGAAAAAAAAACCAACAACAAAATTCAGTGTCCAAGAAGTTAATGATTAAGAAATACCCCAATAGAGATAGACTGAACATAGCAAAGAAAAAACAAGATGGGTAAAGGAAAAAGGTACAATAAAAAATAATAATTAAAAAAAACTCTTCAGGCACAAGGGTCTCAGACTGAATCAATGATGCCGCCAATCAGTGAAAACGCAAGTTACAGTCCCAAACCTTGGGAACAAAGAGCAGGCTCCCGTCCCTCCCCTGGACCAGATCCCAGAGGGAAGAAGAGCGTGTAGAGCATCACATCAAGGGTCTCAGCAAAGGGCAGAAGAAGAGCTAGCGGGAAGTACATGGGCCTCTCCAGGTAAGGGCAGGGCGCTGTGGCTACAGAGCGCACTGCTGGGTGACACACTCTGACTGTGTACGTGGGTTACGTAGATGAAAACTAACCTGTCATTCAGGAGACAGCAGACTGTACATCCTGACTAAACAAGGAACTTACCGGAACAACAGCTGAAAAGGCTTTTGCTTTTATTTTTGCTAAAGACTCTGCTCGTTCACATCTCTGGAAGGAAAATAAGGGAAATTAAAAAAATCCAAGGATCTATAGGCAGGATTATGATTTGAGACAAAGGTATAATAACAGGAACTAGCATTTTTAGACACTTATCCACACAAATCACACATGGCGCCCTCTGCCTGTCAGCATGGCAAGCAGCATAAGGCCATCCTCAGAGCTGTGGACCACAAGGAAGAAAGGACAAAAGCCCGAGGGATTGCAAAGCTCCTGACTGTCATTCCCTCATCTGCCTGTGCCTAAAGGTGACTACACAAGACAGCTGGAACACTGAACATGGGAAACTGCAAAAAGTACCCAAACATCCTAAGGGTTGCAAGGCTGGCGCCCAAGCCCTGAGAGTTAAGAGCACCTTCCGCCACCCTGGTCCCACCTGCTCAAACTGCTACCACCTCACTCCCAACCTGCAGCTGAGGTGAAGAAGAGACTGGCTACACAGCCAAGGGTCCTAACACTCACAGAGCGGAATCAGCCACACACAGGAGTAACAGTTTGCTCACCTCTGGTTCCTGTGAAGTGCCTTCGCCATCATCCTCTCCATCTTTAAGTTTGGGTTTTAAGGATGGAGTCTGAAAGAACAAAAATGTTATTTTTGTATGTCCAATGCACACACATTTATACTTCCATTAATTTCATATAATTAGTGGATTACAGGTTTAACAATGAAGAACAGTTACTTATTACTGAAAAATGAGAAGGTCGTTTCATATGACTGTAACTTGGGCCACCCTCTGTCCTATTGCTGTGATAAAGATCATGGCCAAAAGCAAGTTGGGGAGGAAAGGGTTTATTTCCTCTGACAGCCTACAGTCCATCATGACAGGGGGTCAGAGCAGGGACTCAGAAAGCACCTAGAGACAGAAACTGAAGCAGACACCCTGGAGGAACTCTGTACTGGCTTCTTCCCCATGCCACCCAGGACCACCTACCAGGGGCAGCAGTACCCACAGAGGGCTGTCACCCCACCGCCATACCAGTCATTAACCAAGAAAATGACCCACAGACTTGCCTACAAGCCAATCTAATGAAAATACTTACACAATTGAGGTTCCCTCTTCTCAAATGACTCCAGCCTTCGTCAAGCTAACAAGAAACTAACCAGCACACTGCCTAACATTAAGATTATAAAGTTTCACGCTAGAGACGGCTTAGTAAGGGCATTTGCTGTCAATGACTCGAGTTCAATCCCTAGAATTCACATGCTAGAAAGAGAAAACCAACCCTAAGCACTGTCCTTTGATTTCCACAAGCACTCAATGTGGATGTGCATGAGCGTGCACACACACACACACACACACACACACACACACACAAGTAAATGTAAAAATATTTTAAAGGACCACAAAGTTTCAAAATAGTTCTAGAAAGCATTATTATATTACCTAATTAACTAATTACCTAAATCCCCTTAGCTAATGAATTTTATATACCTCCTGTCTTATTTTTAAAAATGTGGCTGGGTATGGTATCTCATACTTTTAGTTCCAGCACTCAGGATGCAGAAGCTAAAGATCTCTGTGAAGTCCAAAGGCAGCCTGGTCTACAAAGTGAGTTCCAGGAATAAACAGAGAGAAGTTCCCTCTGTGTGTAAAACCAACAAATAAAAGATTTTAAAAAAAAAAAGGAAAGGAAGGAAGGAGGGAGGGAGGGAGGGAGGAAGGGAGGGAGGGAGGGAGGGAGAGAGAGAGAGAGAGAGAGAGAGAGAGAGAGAGAAAGAAAGAAAGAAAGAAAGAAAGCAAGAAAGAAAGCAAGAAAGAAAGCAAGAAAGAAAGAAAAAAAAAGAAAGAAAAAGAAAGAAAGAAAAGCTAAAAATCAATGGCTAAGCCACACAAAAAAGACAAGACACAGAAGAGTCTCCATTGGGGTGCAGTGTCCCCCACTATGCAGTAAGTGGAGCCAGTGAAAGCAGACTCTCTGGTTTCTAATAGAAGGTAATTTTCCAAAATTTTATATGCAATCCCCTAACTAAAAAATCCACATGTGGAAAATGAGTTCAAAATTTTACGACAATATTGGAACTAATTTTGCATCAAACAGAATTAATCTATGGGCTGGGTTTGGTCTAAAAACAGTTCAAAAAGATTTACTCTCCCAGTACCCCTATTGTATGTAACACTGAATAATGTCACATCACATGCTGACTCAGTGACAGAGCCCTAACTAGATGGGTAAAGCACTCTAAATCTCACTGGACAGCGATGCAGCCACCATGCCAGGCAGCCTCTCCACCATACTGCCCACATTTAAACATCTGTACACAGCACAGGGGTGGGGCAGCAGCAAGCAGGCACTTACCTTCCTGTCTTTGTGCCACTGTTGATGATCCAAAATTATGTTCTTAATGTTGTCAAAAAAATCATCCTTTACCAGGCTGAGAGCTTTGTCTGGCATGGACTTATCCGCTGAAATAGCATGCTTCATATTTTGATAATGATCATGAACATTCAGCATTTCCTAAAAGTGAAAAGTGGAGATTTTCCTTTCCTGTATGTATATTGGGGTTGTTGTTTTTAATGACTGTTCTGTTTTGTTTGATCTTAAGAGGCAGGGCCTTGCTACGTAGCCCAGGCTAGTGTTGGAATTGTACTACCATACGCGGTCCTTTACTTCCATCTTTGGTGACAATCTTTAAAGGGAAACTAATTCAAACTGTAATTACTTTCCAACGTGACTAGAGGTTGACAGGACATATGCTCACACCATTACAGAAACTGTCAATACCCAGTTAATGAAGTTATGACCTCAGCATATAATTGTCAATAAAACCACTTTCCCCAGCTTCAAGACCCTAAGAACCAACTCACCTCTAATACATCGGAAGTGATTAGTTTCATTACACGATCATTTGGGTCCTTAAATTTTTGTGTCACCTCAGCTTGTTGAATTTTTTTCTTCATTCTACATGAAAGCTAAATACAAAGAATGTCCTTGAAAATGAGCATCTAAGGCTGGAGGGATGGCTCCGAGAGCAAGGGCACATGCTGAGCCACGAGAGGACCCCTGGGATCCCCATCCAGGTTAAAAAAGAGATCAAACAGCACAGTAGCATGTGCACAATGGGGCATGCACCACCTACATGCATCACCCACACATTCACAACAATGAAAAGTTTGCAAAATGTTAAACGAACATCTTTTAAAGGACATTTTTTAAGTGCATAAATAAAAGCTATTAACAGAACAACAGCCCTACAAGTATACTTGTTAGCAATGCATTTTTACACCCTATTATTTCTACGTAGTATCAGATGCCACACCGCATGCTAGTCTGCCCAGCTATGAAAAGTCACATGATTTGCCTGAAGAATGTCTGCTCTTCCAAATCTAGTATCTCAATTGTTACAAAACTGAAGAAATGGTGGGTTTTATTAGAACTTTTCAATTTTTTTTTAAACCTAGATTTAAATTCCTTTGTCAAGCCCTCTTGATACTCAAATGTAGAAAGGCAGATTCGGCACATTTCTATACAGATGTAGAAAGGCAAGGGAGGCAGCCCAGTGGCTGATAACTTCCTAGCATGCACGAGGCTCGGAATTGAACCCTCAGCTCTAGAGAGAGATGATGTAGATACAGGCACCAAATCTCTTGCCACTCACAACAATCAGGTTCATGTGGGGCATCCACAAACCCCCTGACTCCGGAGCAGAGGCTCTATCCTGTCTGCAGGGAAATCAAAGAAGGTCTACAGTTTTGATCACTACTAATAGACTTCACATTTCCAGGAGAACAGTGCAGGAGGTGAACAACAAAAGTAACTGCTTGTTTTGAAAATACCTTGGGTTTTGTTTGTTAAGAACATACCAGCTTGGGCATTGCTGTGAAGTGGAAGGCTCTGTCTAATCGAAGCTTCCTGAAAACAAAGGCTGCGTCGAAATGCTGTGCATTTATCAAGTCTTGCTGAAATCTACTGACTTCATCCCAGTCCTTCAGGGCAACTCTGATCTACACACAAGAAAAGCAAGCCAGTGTGTGAAATGGACTGCACCCTTTCCCACAAACATAAACTCAAACACAGGTATTTCCACCCCAAGAAATCATTTTTAAAATACAGGGCCTGGTTCAGGTTTCTACTGGGGGAAACTAATTCACCAACCTTACCTTTTGTTTTGGCTGGCATAGCTGCGTGTTATACAAGCCATACAGTAGATACAACGCGCCAACTCTGATCTGGAAGGTGTATGGAGGCAAAAAATAGCGCCAGGCTAGAGCTAAAGCCTCTTTTGCAAACATGTTCTTTTTTAAGTTCCTCATTTTGCCACTGTAAAACAAAAAGGTAATAAGCCCACGGCTACATAAACATTGACAGATATTCAAGGCACAGGCTTTTGTAACTGCATGGAACTAGATGGAGAACCCATACCTGACCAACATTTTTGAGATTCAAGCAGAAAGAACCCATGTTTGACTTCACAGCCAGGTAATTACGATACTACCACCAAAACACCAGCCTCCCTGCCAGGCTGATGACTGTAAAAGACTTCAAATTCAGACTCAGGTTTAAAATATTTCCTATTAGAACAATCATGGTTGTTACAGACTGTGAGCATTTTAATCCGTAATGTACATGCCCCCAAGAGCCTTCAGGATTTGCATCCTTTTCTGTCTGTGGAAGGTTGTAGCAAGCTTTCTTGGCAGACTATTTTTGGATCACCAGCCCCCAAATAGCAACATGGAGACTTATTAAGAAAGTTTGGCCCTTTATCTTAGGCTTGTTCCCAACTACTCTTATAACCTAATTAACCTGCTTCTATTAATATCCATTTTGCCACATGGCTTTTACCTTCCCTCAGTACAGTGTGTCAAACTTGATCCAACTCTTAGAAAATTCTGCACCTAAATCCATCTCCCAAGTTTCTCTCTCCCATCCCCTCCTGCCTAGCTATTGGCCAATCAGCTTTTTATTATGCCAATCACAGCAACATCTTCCACAGTGTACCCATATCCCTACACAAAAGGCTTTAGTGTCAAGAGAAACCACCCAACATATAACTCATCCTCCCATTCACTAGAACACAAAGGCCAGAGTGATGTTCCTCTTAAAGCTCAACAAAACAATTAAGGCAACTTTGAGCACATCATGTTAGTGTTCTATGATAGACCTTAAATTAGCAGATTAAACCTGTTCTCCATTTTTTAAAAAGCCAGACACTCCTGCAATCCCAGAAATTAGAAAAATGGAAGCAGAATCAAAAGGTTTAAGGTCATCCTTGGCTACATACTAAGGCCAGTCTGGGCAACAAGAGACCCAATGTCATACAAAACAAGAAGTTGGGGTGCTGGCGCAGACTGTAATTCCAGCACTCAGAAGACAAGAGGCAAGACTTCCATAATTGCAAAGCCATGGCCAGATCCTATTCTGAAAAGCAAACTCAGTCTTTAAAATACCCTTAGCTAAAATGCCTCAAAACACAGCTAACATGCAAGCAACTGACATCCACACAACTATTAGATGACTATATTTATTGTATTTGTTACTTAATGACAAAAAAAAATGATGAAGACCTAAGCCATCTAGCTGGTATAATCTATTACATCTCACTACAAATGGGGAAGGTGACCACTTTGCTTCTCAAACAATAAATATAATAAGTACAAGAAAAGAACATACAATACCTACCATAGTATTGAGACCAAAATGACTCCTAAAGAAAATCCAACCAGGTGTAGTGGCACACGCCTTTAATCCCAGCACCCAGGAGGCAGAGGCAGGTGGATCTCTGTGAGTTTGAGGCTAGTCTGGCCTACATACTGAATTCCAAGACAGTTGGGGCTCCACAGAGAGACCCTGTTTCCAAGAGAGGGAAGGACGGAAGGGAGGAAGAAAATAAAGTCCCCCACTCCTCTAGTAACCTAGAAAAACTCCCTTAGGGTGTTACCCCCTCCCCTTTTAGTACAGTGAGAGAGTGTGGTTTATAGAAAAAAAAAAAACAAAAACAAAAAAAATATGCTGGGCAAAGTAGTACACCCCTTTACTTTATTGTTTGGTTTTTGCAAGACAGGGTTTCTCTGTGTTGCCATGGCTGTCCTAGAACTTGCTTTGTAGACCAAGCTGGCCTCAAACTCATAGTGGTTCACCTGCCTCTGCCTCCCAAATTAAACCCTCTGGGATTAAAGGCACATGCCACCATTGCAAGGCTTAAATAACTGGGGTCCACAAGTACTCTCACTCATGTGGCCTGTTGTCACTTTTTTAAAAAAAAGATTTAATTATTTTTATGTTCATTGGTGTTTTGCCTGCATGTATGTGTTTGTGAGGGTGCCAGATCCCCTGAAACTGGAGCTATGGGCAGCTGTGAGCTGCCATGTGGGTGCTGAGAAATGAACTGGTGTCCTCTAGGAAGAGCAGCCAGTGCTCTTAATGGCTGAGCCATCTCTCCAGCCTGTGGAGCACACTTTTAGTTCCATTAGAGGCCAGCCTGGTCTACACAGTACATTTCAGGCCAGCCAAGACTACACAGTAAGGCCTTGTCTCAAATAATACTACTAATAAATTCAATTAAATTGAAAAAGGAACAGGAAGACATGGATTTGGATATTTTTTAAGATGGAGTTTCACTTTACTGCCCAGGCTGACCTCAAACTTGCAGTCTTCCTGATGACTCTAATCACAAGCCTATATCACCATACTTAGTGAAATTAGCTTCCTTAACGCTTAAAGCTTAAAATTTCTAGCCAGGCAATGGTGGCACACGCCTTTAATCTCAGCACTTGGGAGGCAGAGGCAGGCAGATCTCAGTGAGTTCAAGGCCAGCCTGGCCTACAGAGCAAGTGCCAAGGCAGCCAGGGCCACACAGAGGAAACTGTCTCAAAAACCTAAAACAAACAAACCAAAAAAAGCTTCAATTTTCTAACCTCTAGAATATGGACAATTATAGCTGCTTTTCATCTTTATGAGTATATTAAGCAGTAAATGCATTACAGTTAGCTATGTAAAAGATTAGTTGTACCTGACAGCTAATATCTTCACCTTCAACCCTGTAATTTACAAACTATATAACGAGTTTACATCATAGCATTTTATTTTTCCTATTTTACTCATCAAAAAGTTCTAATAAAGTTTCATTCATTTATTTTGCCTTTTCAGTAATCTATATGCTATGCTAATTAATACAAACACCACATTCAAACCTGGGTACCGTGGTGAATGTCTGTAACCCTAGCCCTCGGAAAGAAAAGGCAGGCAGATCTCAAGCTCTGTCTGGTCTTGTTAGCAAATTTCAGGCCATGACTCAAAAACAAAACCAAGAAATACCACATTTATCAAGTCACCGTTCCACAGATTTCAGTCGGGGGGGGGGGGGGGTGCGGTTCAAAAAGTAGTAATAATGCCATTATATCTGTCTCTATTTTATAGACAAAAAAGCTTGCCCCAGATCTCAGTGGGGGAGGGTTGGGGAGCTGAATTCAAATTCTAATACCCGGGACCATTATCTGTGCTCTTCATCATTATCCAATACTGTGTCTTCAACTATGCAATATAATGTGGCTGGTAAGATATGCACATGGCGCTGGGGAGTAGATAGAACACGAACCTCTCGGTCTAGAAAGACAAAAGACTTCCCTAGTGAACTGTCATTTGGGTTTAAATATGACTGAAGAAGTGGACAAGCCAAAGGAGTGAGAAAACTCCCAGGCTAGGAAGCGCCAGTGGAAGACCAAAGGCAATGCTGAAGCAAGAAAGTGAGTACAAGGTGTGGGTCCTGGAAATGAGGCTGGGGACAGAGGTAAAGGCGGCCAATGGGCTGAATTTGGACTTTAAACCTCCTAAAGAGCTTAACAGAGGATCAAATCTGCACTCCCAACTTTGGTTGGTTGCTGTATGCCTTTAAATGAATTCGTTCGTGGAGGACCCTGTCTCGGTGATGATGTCTTCGTTTCTAACCAAGGATTTATTCAGGGCGAACAAAACCGGAAACATCCGCATCTGGGTGCAGACGGAGACAGTGGAGATGCAGAGGGGCGAGCCAGCAGAGAGATTGCCCAGGCTGAGGCCGGGGACTCAGGCACACCCACCAGAAGATGGTCGCGAACTTCATGCTGCGCCAGAGCTCCGCGAAGTCCTCGAAGCGCACGCTGTCCATGTCTTGGAAGCGGCTGAGCAGCGTCTCGTAGTCGGTCTGCAAGCCCGGCGGGGCGCCCACGCCGGCAAGTGTTCCCGCACCCATAGGGCGGGTCCCGGAGCCCTCAGGGGTTTCCATGCTTTCCTGCAGCTGGCAAACCAAGACTATCAAGAACCTGAGCCCGAGGCACCGCCCTAGCTGCGGCACGCATGCGCCTCCGGGACGTATTACCCGGGACCTCAAGCCCCGCCTCCATCCGGGCCTTTCCTATCGGCCCCGCTTGTGGCGCGTGCGTAAATATGCGGCGCTCTTTGTTGACATCTGCCACATTTGTGCACAGATCAGCTCTTTTTATTTCTAACGAGCAGCCAGACCGTGGGATGTAGGCCTTTAATTTCAGCACTCCGGAGACAAAGGCAGAAGGATTTCTGTGATTTGCAGATCTGCCTGGTGTATGTAGCGAGGCTCAGGACTACATAAAAAGACCCTGTCTCGAAATAAATTAATTTAATATGAAATAGTGTACCAGCTAGCTCATTCGGTAGAACATGAAAACTTTTGATTTCGACTAACAGCCCCCCCCCCCAAAGATCTGAAGTCTTCATCGCCACCTGGCTTTTATATTTTGGCCTTACCCTGCCTGCCTCTCTTCTTTAAAATGACCTTTTAAAGTGACAACTACCCACCCCAACCTCTCTCCACGTTGGAAGAGGATCTAAAGAGAATCTAAATTTACTGTTGCATGTGTATATTTGCATACACACAAAATATATAAATAAATGCGATTTTTAAAACAAATACTTTTAAATTGTAGAGAGCACCCTTGTTATAGAGCCAGGTGGTTGTGCTGTGGGTGGGATGTAAAAGTGCAGGATTCTAACTTGCATCAATAGCAGCAAACCTTTTGGTTCCACCAATCACAACCTTACAACCTCATTTAAATATCAATCATGAATCTTAACTGGGAGCCAGTGAGATAGCTCAGTGAGAAAAGGCACCTCCTGCTAAGACTGACATTTGAATTCAATCCCTAGGACCCACATATGGAAAAGAAAACCAACTTTCATAAATTGTCCTTTGACATCTGTATACAGACCATGGCAAGCACACCAGAGAGAGAGAATAGAATTAAAAATAATTCTTTAAACCTTACATAATGACCATGTACAAGCCTCCCCTACCATTGTACCCACTGCAGCTTTTTCTTGAGATGCAGAAGCAAACTCTTTCTCTTTTAGTCTAAGAAAATAATTGCACAAGCTCACTAAGCCTGGAGGAGTCGCCAAGGCTTGCCTTGTCCTGGTAAAGTCTTCCAAAGAAGGTACAGGCAAGCTAGCAAAGTCAAGACCTGGGTTTGGTCCTCAACTTAAGAGGGAGGGAGGGAGGGAGAGAGGGAGGGAGGGAGGGAGGGAGGGAGGGAGAGAGAGAGGAAGGGAGGGAGGGAGGGAGAGAGAGAGAGAGAGAGAGAGAGAGAGAGAGAGAGAGAGAGAGAGAGAGAGAGAGAGAGAGATAAAGGAGTTCAGCTTTGCCTGCCACTTCCCTTTGCGGCTGAAAACAGAAGGGCTTGGAGTTGAGGATTCATGGAGACAGGCCTGAGGAATTGGCTGGGTGAGAAGTGGCTGTGGTTTCCCTTTCTCTCTGATATTTCAGCTCTTCCCAATATTTAGTTCCAAATTTGTATTATAATACCAATTAGAATTTGGGCAATAATTTTCCCTGGATGATTTGTCCTTTTTCTTTAGATGTCTCATTTCTCCTGTGATTTTCAGATTCCTCAGCCGTTGCCTTCCTTTTTCTGAAAAAAAAAAAAACCCTGCTTCAATCCTAACTTTGGGAAGTTTCCTTCTTGGCAAATTATATCTGATCATAAAACAAAACAAAACAGTTGTTAGTTTTATAACATAGTTTAGATTGAATGATCATGCTGGTATATGAACTATCATCTCTTCTAATCAAGAGGTCTCTCCTGTTCAAATCGAATCTTTATAAATTTTGGTCGTATCCATAGCTTTTCTTCCTGTGGAAACAAAACTGAAACCTCTCCCCCAAAGTAACTCATATCTTGGCTTCCATTCTGAGGCCATCACATCTTTAAAGGATACAGGCTGATTTAATTCAGCAGTTTTTTTCTATTATTCAATGTCTCTCTACAGCTGTCATTTCATTCTCATTAGCAGTTAGAAAATTTAAAGCTAATAAAAAATTATGCAATATATCTTTGGAGGTCTTTATTACCCTTTCATAAAGTCTCAATTTTCTTTTTAGAATAAATTCAGAAAACTTTTTTACATAGGTCTTTAATTTTTTACTCTGTGTGGTAAAAATATCCATTCTAATGTGTTATTTTCTCTCTGCATTAAAATTCCTGTAGGGGAATATGGAAAAGGTAAAGTAACCAGAATGCTATCGAGCTCTGGATCCAAAGGATCCACATGTGCATCCTGTAATTTCTTTTCCACCAAACCCAATATTCTCTCAATTTCAGTTGGTAATTCTCTTAGGCCATTTAAGTTCTTGTCTCCTTTTAAGGTTTGAAACAAATTACTCAGTTCTTGAGTTGTTAATACAATTGTGGGCCATTACCAGCTAATATTTTCTAGCAATTTTCAAAAGTCATTAAGAGTCTGAAACTGATCTCTCCTGATTTGTAGCTTTTGGGGTTAAATTTTCTGTAAACCTATTTTAATTAATAGGTTTTTAATAGGTAATTAATAGACTCTTCTCTGCGTTTTTTGAGGAGCAATTTCCTGAAAAAATCCCCAACAAGGCAAAATTTTCTTTACTTTTTCAAACACCTCCCTAAAATATGTATATTTTAATCAACTATTAAGATATTATAAATATATGGTAAATTATATATTGAGGATATTGTACACAAATCATTTCCAATGGTTGATATACTAAATATAGGCAAAGGATATGGCTGTTTAACATCCTTTGTGAGAAAAATTTCCACTGATATCTCTTAATTATAAAAGAGAATTATAAGCTGGTACCATGAAGGCAAATCTCTATCTATCTGTCTGTCTGTCTGCCTGTCTGTCTGTCTGTCTATCTATCTATCTAGCTAGCTAGCTTTTAAAAAGTATAATAAAGAAACAGTCTTTTAAATCAATAACTACATTTTTTAATATAACAGAAAGCAGTAAATTACAGGCTGCAAAAAGCCCATTGTTTGAATCACTTTATTAACAGCTCTTAGATCTGTTACCATTCTCCATTTTCCAGATTTCTTTTTAATAACAAATACAATAAAATTCTAAGAACTGGTTGATTCCTTAACATTTGATCATTTAGCTATTCCTGTATCAACTCCATGGAAAATTATTCTGATGCCAAAGGCCATTGTTCCACCCAGATAGGTCTGTCAGTCAACCATTTTAAAGGTAAGTGTAGTACCAGGTTTCTGGCCCAGACTTTCGGGACTAACCTCAAGGTTTAGGACCCACAGACCCGCAGACCCACAGACCCACAGAGACACACAGATGTTTACAATAGTTTTCAGCGGATCGGCCTAAGGCTCAGGCATATCACTTGCTAGCTCTCTACCCTTCATCTAACCCATGATTCTTCCTGTTCAGCCATGGGGCTCGGTACCTTTTCTTAGAGCAGCATAGTTGTCCTCTGCTTCTTCCGGCTTCTCTCCAGCATTCTGCTCTGTGCTTCCTGTTCTCAGAGTTTTTCTTAGTCTGGTAGCCCCGCCCACACTTCCTGCCTACCTTTGGCCAATCAGTGCTTTTTATTAAACCAGTGGGCAGGACAATTATTTGCAATGAAGCAACACAATACCTCTATAGGTAGGATTGTTAGTACCTGAAAGATCAACAGATATCATGCTCTATTTTTGTACAATCTGAATGGTTGTTGGCTGCTCCTTATAATACATCTTAATATTTTTTCCAGAAACATATCTCAGTTTATGGTTTGTTTCTGAGACTGAAGAAATGTTAATCTGGGTATTCCATTACTGTAACAAATCAAGTCCCTATAAATTCATTGTTGTATTTAGCCACATATAGCTTTAATTTTTTTCTCTATCCTTCTGGCCCTATACACCTGACCCATTTTGTACTTTGTTTTAATTGTGATAATGTTCCAATCCCTAAAAGCTGAACATTTACCTTCTGCAAATACAAGATTCTGGTGCAATTATTGTTACATCTGGTCCTGTGTTTACAAGACCGTCAACTATAATGCCATTTATTTGTATTTTTAGCTTTGGTTTTGATTATTTATAGAAATTTGCCAACATATTTTCTTTATTTCTGAAATTTTTGTTTAATCTTCAAAAGCTGTTCTATCATTCAGAGCTGTATTTTTTTAATAATTGATATTAGGTTATTTAATTGCTCTGGGGAGTAGTTTTCCCCATGGTGACAGAGAATGACTGAACCAAATTTGATATGGGAGCCTGTGAAAGATCCCAAAGGTATTTCCTGTTGGCAAAGGGTTATCCTGCCTGTCCCTTGTTGATCTGCATTCATTGGTCCAATGTCAACCTTTGCCATTCCTTCTGCATACTCCAGAAGGCATGGGCCTTCTATTTGGATTGCTTTTAGAAAATACATTTTTTCTAGGAATGTTCTGTCTATAATCCCTTTTTAGGGATTGTCACAATTAAAATACCTGACATTTTGATTTTTTCTCAAGCCTCTGGAAATTATCTCTTTTATCCAAGTTTCATCATGGTTATGAGATTCAATATTGACTGTATCTAAGATCTATTCTTCTTTGGGTGCTAATCTTGCCTTTAGAGGAATAATTACTCTTTTGCCTTTGTGAATTAGCATTTTCAAAAGCCAAATATTCAGTTACTATTTGTTTAGTGTCAGTATTTGGCATCATTCTGTTTACAGATGAAGTCAATTACAGCAGTGATATTTCATGCCACTGCTGAGGCTAAATCCCTAACTCTTAACAACATAGTAACTGACTTACAACAAAATGTTATTCACACTAAGAAAGGATATTCATTCCTAGGCCACAGGAGGATATGCTTCTCCTATCCACACTTCATTATTATCTTAGTGAAAACCAGGTTGAACAGACTCTATTCCTAAATGTGAACATCAGTTGACTTTTAAACTGTGTAATTTTATTTTATGTGTATGAGTGCTTACAAACATGTATACATGTATTACATCATGGTATTCAGAGAACAGAAGAGGCTGTCAGATCTCCTTGGAACTGGAGTTATGGATTCCTTTGTAAAAAAAAAAAAAAAAAAAAAGTGAAAGTTTCTATTGGGACCTATATAAATTTAGTAAATGACTCAGTTCTCTTTTTGACTTCAATTCTGTACCAAACATTCAAAGTTGCTACACAACATAGAGCCAGGGTGTGGTCAACATAAAGAGACTGTCCTTTATATATCACCATAATTGCCCTCTTAAAAAAGTTGGTCTTGGGAGATTTCATTATGTCTAGCCCTACTTTGTTGTCCAATGCTCCTAGCCTCATCTTTCCACTGGATCTTTCACTGTGATTGAGGATCAGGTTCCAATACTGGTATAACCAAGTCTATCCAGTCTTGTGGGACAATTCTGTTAATAGTTGACCATGAATTTAATATTACAAAAGGTGAATATAGAGCATATGAGACTATTACTCCCTTAAATCCCCTCAAATCTAACATTACTACAGCAGTCCAGCCAACCCTTGCACAACCTTGGGGATACCTGTCATTTGGAAGTTGTTCCTGTTAGGTGACTGGTTAAATTAAGGTTGGCTGTTTGATTATTTTAGGCCATTCCTCTCTAATTTTATAATGTAATGGTGAGACTGGTTATCCTTTAAATTCTTCTGTCTTTGAATATCTATATTATCTATTTTAGTACATTTTTATAAGGTTTGTATCTTATGGAGCAAAATGGCAATATTTTCTCTAGTAACATTTTAAAGGCTTGTATCTTGGCACTCATATCAACTCACTTTTTAAGAGATAAAACAAGGATTATTAAACCACTAATGTTTATAACTGACATTACGTAAATCCCATTCTAAGTTAATTATCCTCTCATTTAATTATCCCATTTTTAAACTATCCATTGTGCAGTCACATAAAGACCTGACTTGCTTCCTCATAATAGTGTTTCACATTTTTTTTCACATGGGGTAAAAACTTTTTTTTTTAAATTCCACCCTTTAAGAATTCTCAATTAACTCACCAAACCTTCTGCTGCTTATGGAGAAGTAAGAGGCTGACTGCTGCTGTATAGCATATCTGAGTGGAGAACACAGGCACTTACAGCCTGGCTGAAGACTGCTGCCGCTGCTAGAGTATAGCTGTGAGCCGAGAGTGTGTTGTGGTTGCAGCAACAGTAGAAGCTTGACTGGGTGTCAAGGCACCTATCTACTGTGGCAGCAGCCTGAGAAGGGGTTCAGGAGAAGCCGAAACCCACAGGGAGAGGGAGCCAGCCATCGAAAACAATGCACATAGGAAATCATGTGGAAAAAGCACACGTGGCAGGAGCTACCTAAAGGTAGAGCTGGCCGGTGGTGAGGGACTAACTCTGGCAGCCCTTGGAGCCTAAGTACATGTGGAATTTGCTGCAAAGAGGTTGCAACAGGAAAATCTGTTGTATGAAGTTTCTGGTCCAGACTTTCCAGTCTAGCCTCTTGGCCCTGACCTGCAGACCCACAGTCCCATAGTCCCACTGAAACATACAAACACACAGTAATTATATGCTGATTGACCTGGAACCCAGGCATATAACTTGCTAACTCTTTACCTTAAACTAATCCATGATTCTTATCCTGCTCAGTCATGTGGCTCAGTACCCTTTCTCAGAGCAGCATAGGTATCCTCCACATCTGCTTCTCTCACGTCTCTGTGGCATCTCTGTTCTGTTCTTCTTGTTCCGAGTTTTCTTGGTATGGTAGCCTTGCCCACACTTCCTGTCTGCCTTTGGCCAATCAGCATTTTTATTAAACTCATAGGTGGAACAGTTATTTACAATGTAACAACATTATCCCACTACAAAAACCTCAGATTCACTCAGAGGGCCTGGGGTGGGGGAGGAAAACCTAGACAGCAGGGCAGCCAGAAAGTGCCCCTACATGCAGCAAGTGGCTTTTTTGTAAATTTGTGCCTCAAAAGTTGGATGGCAAATGATGCATAAATCTAAATAATATTATCAATAAAAATGAGGAGTCAATTTTGGGGGTAAAAGCTAAAAGATTAGAGAAGCAAGGGAGCAGCCATAGTTACTTCCTACCTCACTAAATCCTCTGACCAAAAGGGCTGAGATTCTATTTCTACCCCACTGCCCTGGCTTGTCACTTTCTGTCTCCTCTCTATACAGACCTTCAGACCTCTATAATTAACTAGTGTCTAGTTTTGCTTCTGACTCCAAGCAAGCTTTATTTATCATAACACCAACAAAATATCTCACAACACACATCTAACCTGTCTTCAAAATACTTAAAGGAAGACGATTTCTCTTGGCTCATGGTCTCAGAGATTTCAGTCTGTGGTCATGACCACAGCAAGCTGCTCATATAATGGTAATGAGAACAAAAGGAAAGGCCCCAGAACAGGATCAGGTCCTCAAGACAAATAAGGTCCTGCCTCTGGAAACTCTCTAGAGGATGCCCAAGAATTAGTCTATTAATGATTAACCCAATGATGAAGGCAGCCATAATAGACCAACTATTCCCCAAAGCTCTATCTTTTAATATTGCACTGAAGACCAAGACTGTAAAACATGAATATGTATTTGTGTGGTGGGCTCAACATATTACTTCTGTTAATTATAAATGTAGAAAGCTTGAGTGTATGTCCCTAAAGGAGCTTGGTATAAGTGCTCAGCAAATATCTATTGGCCTTCTCATTTCAATTATTTTGCTTTTCAGCTCTAGGACTTCTATCTAACTCTTTTAAAAAGTCCCATCTGTAATAGATTGAATATGAAATATCCACCATATCCACTTTTTTGAACACTTAGTCCCCGGATGGGGCACTGTCTGCAAAGGCTATGGGACTTCTAAGAGGTGGAGCCTTGGTGGTGGAAGTATGCCACTGTGTTGGAAGCATCAAGCAGTGACCTTTTCATGGTTTTTAAGCACGTTGCTTGCTGGCAAGAGATTCTTTCCTGGTTTTTCTAAAGGCAGTTCTCTAAGAACCACAAGATGTCCCTTTTAGGCTATTTCCTGTATTGTTAAGCACAGTGGCCAAAAATAGGAAGTCACTCACCCCTCCCTGCAACTAACCACTCCCGGCTCCTTCCTGGCTAGGGATTGTAAGGGCACAGCTGACCCAGTTGAGAACAGAACAAAGAAGACTGGTTCCCCCTTTCCCTAAAACCCCTCCCCCCTGAGGACTTCGCCCCCTAGGTCCCTATTGGTCCATGCACATATACACCTAATTTGCATGGGCATGCCTATAAATAATGCTGCCTTTTGTTCAATAAACGAGACCTTGACATGATCCAGGCTGACTCTGTCGTTCTTGGTGTGCTTGGTCTCCTTCTCTCTCTCACCCCCCATTGATATTTCAGGTGGAACCCCCTCGAGACCCACAAATTACGAGTCCCGCGGGTCGGGGCACCACTGTGTGCTGACTTTAAAGATTCATTGTAGGGAATTATGTTGTTCCATTGTAAATAATTGTCCCACCCACTGGTTTAATAAAAAACGCTGATTGGCCAAAGACAGGAAGTGTGGACAGGGCTACCAGACTAAGAAAACTCTGAGAACAGGAAGAACAGAGCAGAAATGCCACAGAGAAGCCAGAAGAAGCAGAGGGCAACTATGCTGCTCTGAGAAAAGGTACCAAGCCACATGGCTGAACAGGATTAAAATCATGGGTTAGATTAAGAGCAAGAGCTAGCAAGTTATGTGCCTGGGCCCCAGGTCAATCAGGGTATAATTAATATAGGTGTCTGTGTGTTTCATTGGGACTATGGGACTGTGGGTCTGAAAGTCTGGGCCAGGCCGGAAAGTCCAGGCCAGAAACCACATACAACAATTCACAGTATGGCCTGACTTTCTACTTCCTGTGTGTAGAGAAAGTGTAATAAGCCTGCTTCCTGGCTATCAGACTGGCCTTATGCTCCTGTGGCCATGACTTCTCCTTCATGAGGCATCATGTTACCCTAGAATTGTGAGCTCAAATAATCCCTTTCTTCTCTTCCTACTTTCTTTTTCTTTGCTTTTTTAAGGCAAGGTTTCATAATTCAGACCTGATTGGCCTGGAACTGGCTATATAGACCAGGTTGGCTACAAACTCACCACGAAAGGTCTCTGCTTCTCAGTTGGTGAGATATAAGGGGTACACTACACAAGAACTAACTTGCTTATTATCAAGCTATTTTATTATGGAAACAGGATAACTAACACACCATCTTTCTGTATCTTGTATTTGATATCATACATTCCTTGCACTCTTAAATGTGGTTTCTTTTGATTTTCTGAATAAATTGGGTATTTTCTTTGGCTGTCCTGGAACTCACTCTGTAGACCAGACTGGCCTCAAACTCAGAGATTCACATAGCTCTGCCTTCTGAGTACTGAGATTAAAGGTGTGAGTCACCACATCCAGCATTCTCTGTGTGCATTTTGAAAGTCTGCTTTTAAAATTTTGTCACTTTGGCCATATGGGCCCTCTGGTATGTAATTTTTCTCTTTATGTGTCAATTTTTCCTGTCTCTTTTAATATTTCATAGTTATTTTGTCTAACATTGACTCTTAGGTTTAATACTTTATTATAGAAAATGTTAATTTGTGTGTATGACTGAAGTCCTTCACTTACCTTATAGCTTATTGCTTCCTTTACTTATCTCTTTAGCACTTGGCAAGACTATTTTAGGACACTCATTTCCCTTTCATTGTGCCTGCTAAGATCAGCCTGTGTCTTAAGATGCTCCATGTCAAATATACAGTATTTTCTTCATGTTATGCCTTTACCAGTCTTTGACTCATTTTTAGTAATATACAATGTATATATGTATATATAACATATACATTAATATTGAAATGTGCCCCTGAAAGAAATGGGGGATGGGTCATAAGTCCCAGGAAGCTAAAGATACAACAGTGTCTGAACATGCAGAGGCTCAGGAAGTCACATGATTCCCAGGCTCCATGGGGGTAAATAACCACAAGCAATTGCTGGCACAAAGAGAAAAGACACTCTCTTCAGTGAAGCTGACTGCAAGTTGGGCAGGGAGCTCTGAGGACGCAGGATGCTGGGTTTGTTGCTTTGGTGATATAGCTTTGAGTCACTCATGTTCCTGTAAACCTTTACTTGTGTTCCTGTAATAAACCAAATAAGCTTACTGGTTCTCCAAGCTAGATTCAGGTGCAATCATTTCTAGGGTCTGTTGCTGGTGATCAGTGTCTTCTCTAAAGACATTGTGATAAGCATTTATCACAAGTCCCTTTGCATCTTCACAATATAATTTTGAGGTGAAGAGTTATGTTGAGGGCTTGCCCCTCCCAGAGAAATACCTGGTACTTTACTGGGATCTGGAGATGAAGGGAGGGTCAAACGCAGACCCCATTTACAGGAGTAGATCTCTGTCATGCTAAGCTGAGGAAGTGGGTCGCATGTCATGAATCAGGAAATACTGATGCTGCTGTTAGCTAAGGTTTAGCAGATTTTCTTGAATAACTACTTTTGTATTCACTGTATTCCCTTTGGGGGATTTCAAGGAACTTCAAATGATTACTTTAAAATTGTCTTTTTGCTTTATTTAAATTTTTTGAGACAGGGTTTCTCTGTGTGGCTCTGACTCTCTGTAGACCAGGCTGGCCTCAAATTTAGAGATTCTGTTAGCCCCTAAAGCCGTGCCCTCCTCTGAGCTCTGACACCAAGTCCCATTTAAAGCAAGGCTCCCACCTCTCTCTCTCTCCCTCCTCCCCTTTGTCTTCTCTTGGGAGCACTTCTATTCCATACAATCCTACAGGATAGGCAGTTGTGGAGAGATCTCACCGCACTTTGAAAGAGATGCTTTATAAACAAAAGAAAGAAATGAAAAAACCCAGAGAGAGGTTGCACAGTGCCTTATTGACTTTAAATTTTCTTAATGCTGATGAAAAGGGAACTTCAGCTGCTGAGAGACATTGGGTAGTAGAGAAATCCTCTGAGTTAAATCAACCCATCTACTTCAAAGATGTGTTGACTTAAGAGTGGAAGCCGGAATATGTACTTCGATGGGGTAGGGGTTTTGCTCTTGTTTCAAAAGGGACAGAAAAGATATGGGTACCGACAAAACTAATAAAAGTCCGCTTCGAAAAGGAGTTCCTTCCTGAGGAAGAGAAGTAACTGCTCATCCTTGATATGACAACCGGATACATGGTAAGGAAAACACATTTAACAAACCTGGGGCAGGGTCTCAATTTTGTCTTTACAGGAAAACGGATACAACTATTTTTAAGGCATTGACTAGACATTGAATAATTACTCACCTGCAATCAAAGACAGACTGATATGAAGGAATGTACACGACTGACTATGAGACCAACTGATACTCATATGCACTACTGGATAATTTCTCAATTTTTACTGCTTTGCATCTTGCATCTACATCTCGGAAAAAAAAAAAAAAAGTGGTCCTGATTTGACTATTAATAGGGCTGGATTTGGATTGGGAGCAAGTGGCTTTCTCCCTCTCTAAACCCAAGCATATTGGTAAAGAAAATGTGAAGAATTCTGTCTCATATCAGAAAAGCCACCTGGTGTGAGACAGAAGACAGAATATTTAGGGACCAATATTATTGTAACTTCATCTTAAACCTTGTTCCTCTCTGTTTCTGTACCTTTCAAACATCTCATCCTGTCTGCATACAGTCTCCTAAAGTCATAAAAGATATAAATATCTTTTGAATATCAACAATGCTTAAGTTTTCCACTGTAAATAACATTTCCTCCTATCAGTTATCTACAAAGAATCTGGAACCGAGACGGGGCCCCCACCGCAACAACTCCTACTAGTGAAACAAGAATAACAGAGAGAATATGAGAGAGAGAATAAGAGGCAGGTAGACAGACAGACAAAAAAAAAAAGTCAAGAACCTGGTGCGCACCAATCAATAATTGTTTTCAGGTAATAGACAATTCAAAAACAGCAGCTGCAAGATAGCTCCTTATGATTATCCTTCAGATCACACTGCTAATTAAGTTTCCAGATGGAGTTAACCACTATTCTAAGAATGGTTATAGATGTATGTGGTCAGTCCATTAACAACTAACCATTGTTTTAGCTTTTACAGGATCCCAAAGAAATGCCATCGCCCTTAAGTCAGCAGGAAGCAACCTTATGAAAGACTACGCCCCCTTTCCCAATAAGTTTTATGCTCTGAAGGTTGTGGGTAACTATTATTCTAATTAAATAGTTATAAGTTAAAACTGGGTGAAGGACAAAACTATAATATAGCATCAAAGATCTCTTTTGAAAAAGAGAGGGGGGATAGATAGGATAGATAAAGGTAGACTGTTCTACCTACCTATACACCATTCTAGCTAAATGTATGGGCTAAGCTAAAGACAATTTGCACTGGCATAGATATTTGTATATTGATACAAATGTGAAATCATTTTATATGTTTAATTGTGACAATTTGTACATTGGTACAAAGTTTAATCTGAGATTGCTTTATATAACCAAAGCAACTTGTACTTCGATATAAATCTGAATCTGTAACTATTATGTAAAACTGAATCTGAAATTACTATATTTTATATATGCTTCTACCTTTGTTTAAAATATTTGCACACCATTGTCATGTATACTATGCAATTACTACCTCCATTTAACTATACTAGATATAATGTATGATTGCACTAGTTATGATATATGCACAAGATGTTTTATATATCTCTGTTTAGATGATATATAT
The DNA here is from genome assembly GCA_033318265.1 of Phyllotis vaccarum. Classification (NCBI taxonomy): domain Eukaryota; kingdom Metazoa; phylum Chordata; class Mammalia; order Rodentia; family Cricetidae; genus Phyllotis; species Phyllotis vaccarum. The sequence goes on from JARWLC010000006.1 coordinate 73,530,221, forward strand.
GTATTTACATGTCTAAAATGCTGTGGCCACTTTACCTGGTTATATACCCCTGGCTAATGTTCGATAGTTCTACTAAAGATCATTGTTCAGGGATTGTACACCCCTTATATAGGTATTATAATTTTTAGTACAGGATTTATTCCTTAAGACGATAAGATCTGCAGTCAACATTATTTAAGGTATCATATACCAGTCATATCGGATACAGGTTAGAATATCATAGATAGACAGGAATCTTCAACCATTTCATAGACCCAGAGAATATGGCATTTAACATTTGAAATTCGGCCATGAGAGACACGATGACTCCTGGTGTCACTGCTCCCTTCTCAAGAAGGTGTTGAGCATTCAGGATACTCCATTGGAGTTTGTCCTTTTGGCAGAGAATGGCCGGTTGAGTAAGGAACTGTCCTTACCTTGATTGCTGACAGTACACACAAGGTGTCAAATTGGACGAACAAGTTGATGGATGGAGACTGACGAAACCTGCCTAGAAAGGATAAGACAGTCCCTCCAAAATTGCCCTGCTTGTGAAAAGATCTGTCAGATACCATAGGCCTATAGCCAATATGATAGATGCTCTAACAGTGCACAAATCCAGAGGTGATTGTCCAGGTAGCTGTGTTGCTGTCCTCTCCCAAATTTTGGAAGCCACTACTTCCATGTACTTCTGACTTTCAGGTGATTCACCTTCCTTCTCAGGTCTTGAAGAGGTTGAAGAATGGGTACTTAAGGTTATCATCCTATTATCCCTTAGATAAGAACACTCAGGTGTTGAATTTTCACTTTCCCAGATTAACCCTTTGAAATAATCTATACACCCTACTATCTGCCAATATTCTAGAACTATTAGATGTACCTTATATAAGTTAGGCTTTGATTAGAAATTGTACTTTGTCCTCTCCTAGATACTACCTCATAGTAATTTCTACTGTACATAGTCTTAGTTTAGAACCTTCTTAGTTAGACAAAAGGGGGAGATGTTGTGGGATTCAGGTGTCAGCTGATAAGGTAAAAAGACACTTATCCAGGGTACCGGGCCCCTGAAGGGGTCGGGGAAAGCCCATTGAAAAGGGGCTTCTGGAACACGAGACACTCGCTTCCTGGTTCCTGGCTGTTGGAGAGAGGATCGGAATCCATCGTCCCCATCACTCATCCACCGTTCCAGACTCCAGTCCCTGTTCAGGTGCTACCGTGATCTGTTACCTGTACCGTGAGTGTTGGTTTATATTTTAATAAATATCTATCTGGTATTGGTGCCTTCCAAGTAAACTCTGCCTACAGAGACAGTATAATTTTAATGTACAATGAAAGGGTTAAGCAATAAAGGAACATCTAGGAGAATCTTGAAACTCAGTTCATAAAAAGATAAGTTCTGAAAAAGAGGCATTATTAAAGGAGACAAAATTAAGATAGGATTCTGCAGACACCAAGAAAGGCAAGTTCAGAGGCATAAAGAAGATGGAGAATGTGTTTGCAGAGTGATTGCTTAAAGGAAAATGTGCACAGACTCATGGGAATGGCATCATTGAAGGTGTGGCTTTGTTGGAGGAAGTGTGTCACTGGGGGTGGGTTTTGAGGGTTTAGATGTCTGAGTCACCTCCTGTGTCACTCCGCTGTTTAACCATCTGGATGTAAATCTCTTAGCTACCTCTCCATATCTGCCTGTGTGCCTCCATGCTTCCCAACATGATGACTATGAACTAAACCTCCGACTTGTAAGCCAGCTCCAGTGAAGTGTTTTCATACATAGGAGTTGCTGTGGTCATGGAATCTCTTCACAGTGATGGAAATCCTAACTAAGACAAAGAATCTATCAGTGTCCAGTGCAAGAAGTTGGCAAAGTCTAGACCAATATAGATCCCAAGGCCCGGACACGTAGGTGAGAGTTGGCAGCTGATGAACTGGTACCAGGTGACACTGGAATGAGACTCTTTGTTACCTCAGGAATGGTAGACACAGAGATCATAGCAGAACGGCTCTCAGGTGTTAGTCCTCTGGGGATTGTTTCAGTTTAGGAACTAACATGGCCTTACAGGGAAGACCACTGTTTCGGAATATTTGTTTAACTATGCAAATATGTTGCATTTGTTGAACTATGTAAAGATGTGCAGCTGTTTCCCCTTGTCTGTCTAAGGTACCTGATTGGTCTAATAAAAAGCTGAACAGCCAATAGCGAGGGAGGAGGCATAGGTGAGCCTTCCAGGCAGGGAGAGTGAGTAGGAAGAATTTAGGCTTGAGGAGAAGAAAGAAAAAGAGATTTGAGGGAGACACAGAGGCCAGCCATGGAGGAAGGGGGAGGGGGTACAACCTCATACAGAAAGAAAGAATGGTTAAAAGCCCCGAGGCAAAGCAAATGAATAGAAACAGCTAGTGGAACAAGTGTAAGCTAAGGCTGAAGATCCCTAACTGTTGATAAGTCCCCATGTCTTTATTTTGGAGGCCCAACGAAAATTCCAACCACAGTCCACATTTACTTTCTACGATGAAAAGTTAAGGAATGAAAAAGGACAGGATCAGATTGGATGGGTAGAAAATGTTATGGTGGTAAGTGGAATCCAGGGGTCTGAGTTCATTCTGTTTATCAAGGGAGGGCTGCAAGAAGAAGAGCCATTTGAAAGACACAGGAGAATTTAGGTTTGTTTTTCAATCTGTTATCACCATCATCATTATTGATAGTAATATGCATGTGTGCATGTGTATATATAAATTTCTGTGTGTGTGACTGTGGGTATATGTGTGCCATAGTGCACACGAGAAGGTCAGGGGACAACCTTTTTGTTTGTTTTGTTGAGACAGGGTCTCTGTGCTGGCTAGTCTATGTCAACAGACACAGCTAGAGTGATGTGACAGCTAAACCCCTCAATTGAGAAAATGCCTCCATAAGATCCAGCTGAAGAGCATTTTCTTAGTGATTGGCGGGGCAGGGCCCAGCCCACTCGTAGGTGGTGCCATCCTCAGGCTGCTGCTCCCGGGTTCTATAAGAAAGCAAGTTGGGCAATTCATGGAGAAAAAAAACCTCTAAGCAGTATACATTTTGTTTGTGTTCTGGCAAATGAAGCTTGTCTGAAGATCAGAGGGCAGAGCTAGCCACTAGTTAAACATAGAGGCCAGACGGTAGTGGCTCACATCTTTAATCCCAGCACTCAAAGTGGAGACAAGATCTTGGCCTCCCTTTTGGTCTGAGTATTCAGAGAGGTAAGAAGTCTCTAGTGGCTACTCTGTTTCTCTGACCTTTCTGGTTATTACTCCGCTATATGACTCCTGGTTTTTATTGATAAGATTAATTAGATTCATGCTTTAAGTACCCTCCAATTGCCTCTGCATCAGTCCATCTCCAGGTTCCTGCCCTGTATGAGTTCCCATCCTGACTTCCTTGAGTGATGAACAGCGATGTATAAGCCAAATAAACCCTTTTCTCCCAAAGTTGCTTTTTGGTCAAGGTGTTTTGTTTCAGCAATAAAAACCTCTAAATAAGACTAAGACAGTCTCACTATTTGCTTTGGTTGTCCTGGAACTCACTATGTAGATCAGGCTGCCCTCTAAGTCACAGAAATCTTCGTGCCTCTATCTCCTAAGTATTGGGATAAAGGCATGTGCCACTAGGCCCAGTTTAGAAGACAACTTTTGAGAGTTGGTTCTCTCCATCCAGTATGTGATCTAGGGACCAAATTCAGGTCATCAGGTTTTCAAGGTAAGTGCTTTTAACTACTGAGCTGTGGGGATATGTTTCAAATATAATAAAAATAGTCAGAGATATCAGAGGGATCTACCCACAGTCAGTCTAGGAGGATCAGACAGTGGTAACTCACACCTTTAAATCCCAGCACAGGGAATTTCTGAGAGTGGTGACCTATGCCCTTAATTCCAGCAAATCTGAGTTTGAGGCCAGTTTAGTTTACAGAGAGAGTTCCAGGCTCCAAAGCAGGTGGTGGTGGCACACACTGTTAGTTCCAGCACTTGGGAAGCAGAGGCAAGAGAATTTCTGAGTTCAAAGCTAGTCTGGTCTTCATAGAAAGTTCCAGGGCCAACTTGATGGCCCAGGGTGGGGTTTGTGTGTATGTATGTGTTCCTTGTGCAAGGACCAAACTACACTTTCTGTTTATGGATCCAATTTTAGTAGTTGAGAACAGTCTGGGCTGGTGATACTGATTACTGATTAGATTAGCAAGACAACAACTCCGGGAAAAGGCAGTTGCCAGTGATTTAGGATTTTCAAATGACTAATCTAGCCTCTGTTTAAACTTTAAATGTATTTGCTAGGGACTGTATAGCTGGCTTAGAGAAACACAGCACTCACTGCTCTTTCAGAAGAAAGACCTGTGTTTTATTCCCAGCACCTACCTGAGGGCTTACAACTGTTCTTTACTCCAGTTCCAGGGGATCCAGTGTCCTCTTTTGAATCCCCTGAGAGCCAGGCATCAACACAGGACACACACACACAGACACAGATACACACACAGGCAAAAAAAAACACTTAAACAGAAAAATACTTTAAAACCCCCAAATAAATACAAAATACCAAAAGCACACACACTCTTGGTGGCAGGCACCACTTTGAGACCATGTTCTCTTGTGAATAAAATGCATTCCCCTAGAAAAGCTAGAGAACAGTCTTGATCTGGCCACCTCATTTCTAAGACTGGAATTCCTTCTGGCTCCCTCATTACAGAAGAAAGCCTCCTCCCCTTCAATCGTGCTGCCCCTGGTGCATTCCATGGGGAGGGACTGTGCAACAACCAGGAACTCAGGGCTGGAGGGATGGGGGAGGGGAGCTTACAACATCCAAAAATTATCACCTATTTGAGAGAGTTGGTGAGGGGCAGTTAAAGAAGATGATGATGCCCACTCAGGTAACAGGTATTTGTAGAATTTGTCAGTCCCTGCTCTGTGAGGCCCTTTTTGTTGTTTACACTGAAGGTCCTTACAGTGAGTAGGTTTTTACTTTAAAGGTCTGGAGCAGATTAGGAGTCAGGCCAGTTCACAATGGTCACCTAAAGGTTTAGTCTGCATTCCTGAAGGATTTTGTCCAATTTGTATACAGAACAGTTTGAAAATCCAATAATAATAATTTTAAAAGCATTTGGAAAGGCCCTCTGTAACAAAGCAATGCAAAATAGTTTGATTAATTCAAAGACTTCTAAAAATAAATCTGACTTCACAGAATCCTAGCCTTGTCAGGATATATAAAAAATTCATACATATGAACAAAATGTAGGTACATGTATATATAGTATACATATATAACATGCAACAACATATATTATTGTTCGGCCTTAAAAGTCATAACTTTGTGATAAATATTTCAGTAGACAGACAGTAGCCGGTTATGATTTAAACATCCAGAGACAAAAAGCCTCTCTTTAAATGGCACCTACTTCAGTTGTTAAACACGTCTTACAGATCAGTTTTCATTAGCAAGAAGTATAACACCTCAATCGTATATTTAAAAAATGGACCCTTCCAATAAAGACATATAAACAATCCTAAAGGGGAAAAAATGCAAAGCATTGGGAGCAATGACTATGCAGAGCGAGTTTCCATGTTTTTAGCAAAACCTCGGCATTGCATTTCACCGTAAACTACAACTGTCACCCTAAGATTACAAAAGATTAAATTTAAGGCCCCAAGTGCTTCCAAATTCTGTAAACTCATCTCCGTCTGTCCAACAAGATTATCTTCTCCCAACGATTCCCAATAGTTAGCATACAACAAAATGAGGGGAAAACCCAAATCAAATTTAAAGATTCAATCTAACAAAACTCGCTGCCTGTGGCAGCCAGATTTTTCATATACTTAATCAGATGTCCCACGGTGATTCATTCAAAATAAACTTAAAGGGAAGGGCTGTTTAAACAACTATGTACTTATTCTTTATTTAACGAGACACCATTTCCCTCGGTAGCCCAGACTGGACTTGAACGCAAGGAATCCTCCTGCTTCAGCCTCTGGAAGAATGAGAGTTGAAGTCTTCCTCCCGGCCCCGCCCACTCCTGCTGGAATTCCTGGGGTTTAACTGGATTAGATAAAGACTCATTTAAAACTGCTATAATCCAACCTGTTCAGAGACTTCAGGGATTTCTGCCCCACAAAGGACAGCTGGCAGCCGGAAGCAGTTGATAGGTCCAGCCCGAGCCAGCTGCACGGGGACCGAGGCACCGCCACCCCCGCCAACCTCGCACATGCGCTCCCACACGTAGGCGGGAGCCGCGGGCGGTCCCGAGCCCCGCACACCGGCCGGCTGCAGCGGGGCGCTGCGCCCAGGCACGTACCGGGGCGGGGCCAGCGCGGCCCAGGCTGCGTTTCCAGCCGCAGCAGGTAGCTCCGTGTTCGCCGGGAGCAGGAGAGCCGGGCTCTCCGCGGGTTCGCCGACCGACCGGCCGGGTCAAGCCATGCCGCTCTCAGGCACCTGCCTTTCCCTGCGTTCCGGAATGCAGCCAAGACGGAATAAAGGAAATTAACCTAGTAAGCGGATATCGGGTGTCTGAGGAGCGTCTTGGATTAAAAAGCACCCAGGACAGGTAAGACCAAACCTCTGGTGTGAAAACAAAGCTCCAGGAAGCGTTAAGAGGTGCGGGTTTTGGTGAGGTGTCGTTTTTTAGCCGACTGGACACTATGTAGCATCATGTTCTACAGATTGCTCTAACCGGACAACAGGCTCAACGCTACGTAAAGGAAGAAATAAGAGCAAGGGCAGGCTTGAGACACCACAGTAGGTTTTTGGGTTTTGTTTTGTTTTGTTCTTTTTTTTTTTTTTTTTCCGCCCTTTTCTTTTACTTTTTTGTTGATCCCAGCCAGCAACATGTTTGAGGTTTTATTGAAAGAGGCCCTCCGCCGATCCTGTTCCATTCTTGCTTCACATTGCTGCCCTAGAACTTTGAACTTTTTAAACCTCTTATCGAAACATCCAATTGGAAGTTACACGACTAGGAACGGTAATTATGAGGTTTTTAACCACGTCTATTATGCCATCAATTCCAACAGCGCTGAGGCGGCCACATGCATCTTTCTACAAGCCTTTTTATATGTCAAGTGCTTTGTCATACATTATACCTCTATTCACGTCAGTGTCTATAATGAGAGAACTTTTAGTTCAAACTCAAAACCCAGTAAGTAGCTTTAAAAACACGTTCATTTGTATCTTGCCATTCCTCTTTGGATATGCCACCTCACTTCTAAGTGACATTCAACCCTCCATTTTATACTCTTATTGTGTTTCCCTTTGTGCTATTATTAAACATTCAGCAATGGGGAAGCCAGTGTATTCCTGAGGACTGGTGGTTAGGACTATAGGCTTGAGTCACTGATGGCCAGAATCTATTATGTATAAAAATGAGACGAGACACAAGCATGAATTCAGAGGCTGTGAGTTAACGTACAAAATGCTAGCATTAAGTCTAGCATGTATTAGATGGACATTAGGGTCATTTAGATGCACTTTGCAAAGCACTTTGGCAACAGTCAGCTATGGTAATGGGAACCATTTTCAGTTTAAGGCCTAACAGAGGCACTGAACATATCCACAAACTATGCTCATTTCCTTTGCTATACTTTTGTCAGGAGGAAATCATATATTCACAGCAGCACCTGAGAACAGGGCAGCATAGGTATCCTTGGAGGGACAGCAATGCTTGGGATGTCAGAGCAAGGTCCTAAAGGACTCAAGATTGTGGGCAGTGTTGGGAAGGTTCCCCTGACTGTATCTGGAGTCTAGGTTCTTCAGGTGATTTCTGAGAAACAACATATAGGTACTAATTTTCCTTACAGCTCCCTTCTACACCATTGCTCACAAGTCATTTCCTCAGACTTCTATTAAAAATTGACAAATTTACTTGAAAACTATACATAAACTTCAATTTTTCAACTGAAGTTAATTTGTTAATTTAAAAAAATTGTGAACTGGGCATATTAAGTAACCACTTTATTCTAAAATGTCACCTCTATTGCTGTCTGTAATTAAGTGTGGAAGAATGTTGGCTCATGGTGTGCCAATTTTGGATTGGTATTACTATACTATTTCAAAATCGTTATTTGTAATCACAGGTTCATCCTAAGATAAAATCAGCTCCCCCCAAGACTTAGCTCACTTTGTTTAGGATTTATACCACAGCCTAGAGGACAAGGCTCTCCACTGGTTATGTAACTGGTCAGTGAGGATAGTTTCTGGGCTTGCTTGGAGCAGTGGTATCGCGTTTGCTTGGTATACATGTGGGGCCCTAAGTCTGACTCTCAGAACCACAGAGATGGCTCTAAAAGACCTTAGGTGTAGAGATTCAGTGATCTTTTATTTTTTGGACAGACATTCTCATGTAGCCCACACTGGCCCAGAACTCACTATGTCATCAAGGCTGGCTAGAATTCCAGATTCTCCTGCCTCTGCTTCCTAAATGCTGGGATTACAGGAGTGCACCAATAGTCCCAGATTCCATTTGTTATGTTTACATCTCTCTAGACTTTCTGATTTTTAATGAATTAGAATATGAAAGCAGAACAGCTATATTATAAAAGAAAAACAGAAAAAAAAGATTAAAGCTATTTTAAAATGTTTTAAAATACTAAAAGTGACATGCTTATCTTTCTATATCTGGAAGATATGTGGTGTTTATTTCTAAGTTTCTAAATTTCACAATTACAAGATACTGTTTTCTTTTGACCTGGAAAAGTAAAGAAATATCAGGTAATCTAAGACTATCTGTTAAATGCATCTGCACATTAACGTGCCATATACCCATATTATTAAACCCAAACCAACCATGGTAATGTTCTAAGATTCTTTCACCTGCCACTAGTACCCTTGGAGCTTGGCAACTGTCTTATTTCAGCTCTAGCTTTGTCTGCTAATGGGAACAGATTAGAAATGCAAAGGAACCTGGAGCCCTTAACAACAGTATAGGATTTTGATGTTTCATATTTTAATAGACTCAAATTTATAGTGGCAAATTTCTAAAAAAATTCTCTTTACAGTGTAATATGATTTGTCATTATTTAACATGACATTTGGGAAGGCATCATACATTAAAGGCAATAATGAATTCAGGAATGTACAATGTAATTTTTATAAAGAACTGAAATTTTTTGGAAATCATTTTATGTGCTAGAATGTCAAAACAAATGTTATTTAAACATAAAAGCTGACCCAAGGGGGCCTGGTCCACAAAAGATGTTTATTTGATGTAACAAAACAGTACAGTTAGTGTTAGACCCAACCACAAAGAACAAGGGAATGAAAATTTTATACAATGTACATAGAAAAAACAAGATGTTTACTATGACAACTCTACATTTCTAAAATAATGCTTCTAAAAATCACTCAATTATTGAATTCTATATGAAAAAAATGTTAATAGCGACAAAGTGCATAAAACCAAACATATTTTGAACAAATTAACATACTAGGCAATTTTCCTAACAATTCATGATTTTTTTTTTTGTTGTTTACAGTATACTCAAATGTCTTTATACCAACAGGGTGGGCAGAACATGATCTTTAATAATAATTACACAATATTAGCATAAGCTTCCACAACTACATAGGAACTGTTTTGTTTTGAGCTGGTAAAATAACTAAAGAAACATCAGATAATTTCTATGAATTGAGAATTTTATCCAAATAAATGCCACATACCTTCCAGATATATGCATATCTATCTGTATCATGTAAATGGCTTTACCCATATAAAGAAACCATACAGTTTAAGAATCATTATAAGATCAACAGTATCATGATCCAGGCTTAATATTTTCAAAGGCCAAAAGAAATTTCTTCTTAAAAACTAGTTTTATAAATGCAGAATATATTGTATGAGTAACTGCTGGTATTTTTAAGAAAATATATTGTGCAATTGTGGCTACCATATACTGCTGGCAAAGCATTATTTTCATGTAAAACATGAAAAAAATGAGTAAAAAATTTTCAACTGCCTATGATCATGAAGATTTACTGCCTTCTTAAAAAATTATATTGGCATTTCATTAAAAATAATTCAATAAGGGACAAACTCCCTCACCAAAAATAAATAAATAAAAAGGTGCATTTTAAACGACACTACTGCAATGCAATGGTGAAAATACTGAGGAAATGTGAATGTGCTGTTATCTGGCATTAAAAGAACACATTAAAAAGAGCATTAATGAAAATTAAGTAGAAAGGGATCAAAACTAAACTATCTTGAGTTTGTGCAGTATTGTAGCCAGGCTTCTAAAATTAGATATAGAAAATATAAATAGACTGCTGAGCCACCAGTGTCCAAAAATAACCAACAGAAACAAAAAACCCAAACAAAGGACAATAACAACTAAACAAAAAAGAAACAATCCAAAGGAATGAAATCATGAAAAGCTCAGTTAACTTGATCCAAAGCTCTGAGTAATTCTTCACCCTGCAGTAGGTTTCTGCTGCCTTGTATGGGAGCATTAACTTCACAATCGTAACTGGTCAGTTGTGGTAATCCACTCTCATCCATTGATTGCCCCAGCAGTCTACATGCTAAATCTGAAAAACAAAACGATACCTAAGTATCAAAGTATCAATAAATTGATTAAACTACTATTCAGTAAGTACTGGATAAATTAAAACAAATTTCTGGAAGGGTTTCTAGCCTACGAGGAAAACCTTCATCTATGCAAAAAACTAAGTGTAATCTCTCTCTGCGAGCGCGACAGAATCTCACTTTGTATTTGTAGTCCTTACTGGTCTAGATCTCACCCTGTAGACCAGGCTGGCCTCAAACACACACACAGAGATCAGATTACCTCTGCTAGGACCAAAGACATGTACCGCCACCACCCAGCCACTTTTTAATCTTCCTAAGGAACCAAAACATTGTTCTTGGGAAAAACTCCTAAAATAATTTCATATTTAAACTTTTGCTTATGTTGGTTAAGAACAGAAAAAATAAACTAACCAGAGGGTATTAAAAAAATTGTCTTTTGCTCCATGCCATTCTGTTCACTAGATATGAACCCTTTGACACGTTTCCAAGAAAGGGGTGGAGTAGGTGCACGGTCACCTGGTTGCTGCAATAATGTTCCCTAAAAAAGAATTAAGTTAATATTTAGTATGTTAAATTTTTAAATAAAAACTTTGCAGTCAGTACACATTCAATATTAACCAATAAGCCAGTTTCTTAAACAATGCTCTAGAATTTAAACTTTTCTTGTATTAATGTAATAACCTTTCGTTTATTCTTATGATAGTATACCATAAAGTTATTTCTTCCCCATTATTGTTAATGTGTTTTTAAATACTTTCCAGTCAACCTGTTCTTACTATCAGCTAGCCTTAACTGTCCCTAAAACATAGTGCCATCTTTAAAAAAATATTTTAAACTTAAAAAAAAAATGTATGTATCTGGGTATTTTGCCTGTGTGTACGTGTGGACAGCACATGTGTATGTGCCAGCAGAGGTCAGAAGAGGTACTGATTTGCTGGAACTGGAGTTGCAGAGGACTCTCTGGAGAGCAGGTCAGTGCTTCTGTAATGAGGAAAGTGATGTGCCTGATGATACAGAGGGTGGAGTAACGGGCAAACTTTTTCTTCCTCCAAATTTATCAGCCATGTTTGGAATTTTCACACCAGAATTTAATATAAGTTTTTTTTTTTGTTGTTGTTTTTTTTTAAAGAAGGCTCCTGATAGCTTTTGAAAATACAACTTTAGTATTTACTTATTTGGAAGACCACACAGCACGCATACTTACAATTCCTGTTGCTTGGAGAAGGGGGCTGTCATGCTCCATTTTTCGCTTTCTCTGGGCATTCTGCAAAGCTACTATCTTTGGGTTTAATTCTTCCTCAGGAACAGTATTTCTGGAAAAGAAAAAAACCAGCCATTCTATATAAGACTAACATTGGTCATTGGACTCATATTTTAGGGACTGCTGAAATACAAGATGACATTCTTTCTGTATAATATTTTCAATTTATACATGTTTTAGGTAGACACTGAAATATAACCTATAATCTCTGTTTGAATCCAGTCTGGCTACATTTTAAGTTTAAGGCTAGCCTGGACTACATAGTAAGAACCTGCTTCAAAAACAACCACCAACCACAACTTACGGTCATTTTAACCACTCTCTAACATTATGACATGCTTTGTAACCGTGCTGTAAAAATGAGGCAGCTAGTGCTCTAAGTCCCACTGCTAATTAGCTGTAGCTGTGGAGGTACATGACAGGCCTCCACATACCTATCTCCTCCACAGCAACCTTTGCACCCTGCTAGTTTGATCTTAATACTAATATATTTGAGTTGCTGTATCTAAAATATAGGCAACAAGGAACTATTATTATGAAGTCAATTAAGCTTTTTGTATTTGTTTTGGTTTTCCAACAGAAAGCCAAATGACTAAGTCATATATGACTCTTTTATAAATGTGTGTTTTTTAAAATTTTAAGGTATTATAAACTATGCAGTACCATAAGCAAGCTGCTTTAAAATTTTTTATGCAAGTATGTTGTGTTTATGAAATATAATTCAGTCCATCATGTAAATACCTCTGGTTGTACTTCTGTTATAACATTTTTTCGTGTGTGTGCACACCACCACACTCAGCTTGTACTTCTCTGACTCAGCTGTCTGAGAGCCTGGCATATATTATGACACCCAACACAAAATACTGAATTTCATCTAAAGCCCCAAGCATTTTTCCCAGCTCAAGAAAATGGCAGGCTGTCCTAGCACTTCAGGTAAAGAGTGGGTGATAAGAGGGAACAGAAGTCCAGCAGTTACTGCAGCCTTCTTTCTGCTGCTCTCAAGGGGTAGCTTGCTCTGTCGAGGCACAGAACAGAAAGAAGCATTTTTCTTCTACTCACTAATTAGTGAAAACTACTTTCCAGTAGGTACAGCCTCAAACTTAAAACACATCAAATACCATTACATATTATATACTGAAATTCTAAATATTTGTTCAAAATGGCTTCATTCCACAGAAACACTATTGTAGGTCATTCTAGGCCTCTTGGTAGATCTAAACAAAAGTTATTTTCTTTATAATAATGATAGCACAAAAATATATAATGAAGAATAGTAGTATGTTTAAGACTTGCAGTTATATACAAGATTTTAAAAAGGAGGCCTGCAAATATTCATGTTTACTAGTGAGGATAAAACACTACCAGGCTCAATCTGGGATGAGAAAGAACCATTTAGTGAAGGGCTTTTCTTCAGGCATAGAGGAACCTATTTCCCATTCTAAATGGCATAGGAAGTAATGCTTGGCATTTATAACTTACTAACTAGACTTTATTTTTAGAGGTGTTGGGAGGTATCTTTCTGACTTTCTACATTTTTGACAATTGAAAGGATTGTGTGAGAGAAGTTATAAGGTAACTTTGGCTTTTGACTGTCTTAATTCAGTGTATGAACTCTATGATGATCCTTAAAGCATATGTCAGAAAGATGGCTGTATGTTTAGAAATCATTTAATGTCTCTTATGTACTAGAACATGACAGAACTATGTTCCATAGAAATACCTTTGACTCAAAGTGACAGATACGTTAGGGCTCCTTGGATGAGCTTTCTCTGTCTGTTCTCTGACTCTCTGCACTGCTCTGTCTGGTGAGGCTGTCCGACTGTGAGGAGCACTGTATGTTGATGCTGTCTTTTCTTGAGGTACATGGGTAGAAGATGGAGATGCAATCAGTATTTTAATGTCTTCTATTTCATCCTTCATCACTGCTTTCAATTCATTGGTGGTGGTGGTGGTGGAGGTGGAGGTGGAAGTCGGCGTGGCAGCAGCAGCAGTAACGGTAGGCTTCTGTAGCTGGGTCTGCTGGAACACTGTAACTGTGCTCACACTTGGAGGGCTTGAAGAACTGCTCTCTAATGGCGACAGCTGATCAAAAGAACGCAACTGGAAATCATCATCCATCGGGATATAGGGTGCCAGCATCTCCAAGTCTAAATCAGTGTCCTTCCAAACAATGAATAAATGTATGAGTTTTTATAATGACCACATCTTGTAAAAGAAAAACAAGTTAAACCCAATCACTTAAGGCTAAAAATTAATGACATACAAAATAAGCAAGGCAACATACCTGAGTTGAAAATGGATTCTTTGCTTCTGTGTCTTCAGCAAATAATTTTTCCACCAGTTCCAACTTGAATACATTGACCATATCACTATCCACATCAAAACAATATTCACCGGGACTGTTAGGCTGCAAAACGAGGTAGGAGTGTTTACTTTTTCCCTGAAGAAATCTGCTTGTTAAGAAGTTTCAGTCATAGATTAGAAAGCTTTATCTAACTAAAAAATTATGACTGAAAGATTTGTTTAATAGTCTGTGGTGGAGCACACCTCTAACTAATCCCAGCACTTGGGAAGCAGAGGCAGAAGAATCTCTCTAAGTTCGAGGGCAGCCTGGTCTACAGAGTGAACTCCAGGCCCAAAAGTGGTACATTGTGAGACCCTGTCTCAAACAAACAAAACCCAAACTCCGCCCAAGAACTTTGTTTAGTCTAAAGAATAAAATTCACCATACAATTCAAGCCTTACAATGGATGGAACCTAAATATCCAATTAACTAGATGATATTTTCACTGTAATCTTAATGTCTATTGTACAATAACAGGCAAGAATTTCAATGAAGAATACTATCACTTAGTACACTAAGCATAACACTTTGCTTTTCCTCATTTTTCATTAAATTTACTTTTGTAAGATCAATGACAAAATGAATCAAACACTTCTGTGCTGGGCAAACCATCAAAGCAAAGAATATATTCTCCAAAAGGTTTTACAATACCATATTGCTTAACTTACATCTGCCAATTTTAATTCGTAACAGTTTACTGCAGAATCCAGACTTATTGTGCTTCACTAAGCAGGTAACTGAGCTGTCCTGCTCCTAAGCACAGTGTTAGTAGCACAAAGCTCTGACATGGAATTGTTCTGGATTTGGAAACAGCTGTTTGTGATACTTTCAGACCTGGGCCAACTTAGATATTAAAAAAACATTTCTGTTGGGTTTTGAGAACTATCAATATCAGGCATATTTATCCTTGGCCTTTCTTCCATCATGGGACCCACCTCAGGTGAACTTTGTCTAGTGCTTCCATCAGAAGGACTTGCTGGCTGATCCTGAATCTGGGGCATGGTAAAGGAAAGTTCCAGTGACTCTGAACTTGGCTCTAATTTTAATGCAACTTCTTGATTCAGTGCAGGATCAGCATTACTTCGAAGTGGCTTTGGTGTTTCAGAGGCAGGTAATGAAGACATTGCCAGATTTATATTTGTTAATTTTTCATTAGAAGAGGGGAACATGACATCATTATATAATGGAACATCTTCAAGTTGTTGGTCTTCAGTTTCTGTGTCTGTAAAGGAAAAATTTTAAGTCATACTTTCTTTTGATAAAAGATGTGTTATTCACTCAGTCAGTTTTCTTTAACTGAAAAGTTTATAGACACTACAGTATGACCATTAAGTCTGAGTTATCTTTTTGCCATCCACTGACAACTCCTACAGCGTGTAACTCCAATCCTTCTGATGCGCTAAAACTTAGCCTTATGTTTGCTTTATGGTATGTCTGCTTTGTTACTCCTTTAGCATTTACCCAACTACATCTACTGCAATTTAACTCTACTGAATGCTGAGTAGGGTAGCAGGGAGGTAGTAGAGGCTATCGAGATACCCAACTACAATTCCCAACAAAACACAAAAGCAGGAGGCTTTTTCAGAAACAAACATATTAAATAAATACTTTCAAAAGACTACTAAAAAAAAGTGTAGGCATCATGCAAATGTGCTAAGAAATGGTGCTCAGTGCAGCTGAACTGAGACAGGAAGCAGCAGACACAGCTGAAGAGGTGGACAGACTACCTAAGTACCTACCATCGCTGCCAAAATCCAGAGATATGATTGTGTCCCCAGCAGCTGGGGCCAGCAGGGTTAGAGCATCGGGTTCTTTCTTAAGCTTATCAAAAAGGCAGCTTGTATCCTCTGATTCAACTTTGGTGAACAGCTGAGTCATTTTCATATCTGAAGATTCAGCCGGTTTGAGGACACACTCTGTTTGTTGGAGGGAGAAAATCAAGTCGTGCTGAATAACACCACTGTAAAAGAGGAGAGTTAGTGTTTGTAAATTAGCACTTGATACAGTGTCCGTGAGGGACTGACTAGGAAGTCACTGTCTCTTCAGTTACACTTTAACATTCCTTGAGATCAGTAATCTCTCATGTATCTCTGTGATACATTTTTTTTTTATCCCCCAGTGCTGATGATTGAGCCCAAGACCTTATGCATGCTAGGCAAGCATTCTACTATTGAGAAATGTATACTGTTTCAAAAAACAATATGAACATAAAAATTTAAAATTTACTAACATTCAATTTATTAGAACTGAAATGTTCTTTGGAATAGTGGTGGTGACAAGAACACTTGCAGTAAAGTCCATGAGCGACACAAGCAGAGTAACACACTTTTGTTGCTACACACACTGAAAAGGACACAAAGTTATTCCTCAGCATTAACACATGGGGCATGGTCTACAGGTGATCTTAGAGTATAATGATGATGGCCACAATCCTATTTTCTTGGTGGAACCAATACAGTGATGGTGGCACCTATGAAAGTTGTACTGGAGACTGCTGGCACAGCCCTGCAATTCTACACAGGGCAGCTGCAAGCTCAAGTCTAGCCTGGTATACAGTGAGTTCCAGGCTAGCCTGATGTACTTAGTGAGACAGGAAAAAAGAAGGTAAAAGGTTTGGAACATAAGAAAATGAGCTATCCACACTAGAGAGCTCTGTTGGCAATTGAATTAGAATGTTGTGGTAGTGTGAAGAGTGACTGAATGGGGCAAAGCCTACTGCAAAAACTTATAGAGTTCAAGAATATAAGAAAAGCCCCAACATCACATCATATAACCAACCTGTGATAGTGCCCTCACAGAAGACAGTCACTTAGCCTTCACGGGACCTTCTTTGGGCCCAAGGTATTATCTACTTAAAACTGAACTAGCAGGAAAATAGATCCACAGACTGATAAAAATAATACTGTTTACTGGGATCACTGGAGTAGCTGGTTTAGAAGGGTAGGCTGGAGTATAAATCACACAGGAAAGTAAACATAAAACAATTTTTTGTTTTATTTCATCATTTTATCTTTTCTTAATAAAGGCACTAAAATGTAAAAAGTGTTACCATTGTTTTCCTGAAGATGTCTTTCTCAATCTTACCTTACAACATAGTTCACACACACAATGCACTGTGGCTGAGAGTTCTTCGTATTATAGATGACAGTTGCTTGAGTTTCAACCCAGACATAGCCACCTCTTTTGGCAAGCATCCTGTACTGTCCTGTGGTGACTTGCCCTTTAGTAAACACTAAGGATAAGAAAGCATCACAAAGAAAATGTAACTGAATTTTCAATCAAGTAAGTGTTGAATGTAGATTTTTTTTTTAAAAGGACAGGGTCTCTCTCTGTGTAGCCCTGGCTGTCCTGAAACTCCCTATGCAGACCAGGCTGGCCCCAAACTCAAGAGATCTGTCTGACTCTGCCTCCTGTGTGCTGCCATGCTTGACTGGATCACTGCTTTCTGTTTGGTTGTTTTTGTTTTTTTTAAAGAGATATTTAAATAAATAGTTGTGACTGACAGTTATAGTTTATTTTCAGGTGTGATTGGCCTTTATCTAAGTAAAATTCCCATCTTACTATAAAAGAATGAAAGCCATGAATGAGAGACAGGGTGGCTAGAGTTCCTTTAATTACTTATTGTCAAAGTGTCAGGCTAGAGACTGATCACAGCATACATTCAAGAAAATGTTACTGCTGTTTCCTTAAGTATCAAAAAAAAAAAAAAAAACTATACTAAGAACATTTGAATGTATAACTTCATATCATATAGCCTTGTAGCAATTCATACAGTCTAAATTAATTACTGACTTAAGAGAATATAGTAAATAAACCATGACACTATTGTGAGTGTCCATGCTCTGACTACAACTTAGGCATACATTCTACTTCAAGGCAAATTATGGTAATACAGCGATATTCACTACCCCCAATCATATTGGGAAGTCTTGTTTAAGTTCAAATTAAACAGGCAAGTGAGAAATTGTGAAGTTTAACTTACTTTGGTATTGTAGACTTTGAGTAAAATTCAGAAACCTATTATATGTCAAGGGATCAGCTATCATGTATGCATGATACTATTCCCATTCACTGAATTATGAATGCTTTTTGACTACCTTTTATTGACCAACCACTGATTTCAGTACACAGGTATGTGGGCCAGATAATCTGTAATACTTGACTTTTATTTGTCTCTGTGTTTAAAATGCTAAGGAATCTTCACATATTATTAAATGATTTTAATTTTTTTGCTACTATTTATAACAGACAATAGTTTCATGATCAAGACATCTTATAGGGGGGCTATTGAATGTTCTTGGTCTAAGGAGTATAAGTGGTAATTTTAACTAGAAAGTTAGAGGTACAAACAGTAGAGACTGCAGGACTTAAGCAATAAGACTATCTTCTTGAGCTGTTCTACTGTACTTACTATCATGATGAGTTTTGGTCAGATGATCAGAGTCCAAAGCATGATAATATTCATAAATTGAGCGGCCCAAAAGTTCTTCTGGCTCATAACCCATCAACTCAGTAATTCTGTTTAAAAAAATGAAAGATTATTTTTCAGTTAATAACTTTACAACTTAGCCTCAAAAATTCTATACTTCAGCCAGGCAGTGGTGGTGCACATCTTTAATCCTAGCACTCAGGAGACACAGGCAGAGAGATCTCTAAATTCAAAGGCAACTTGGTCTAGAGAGTTTCAGGACAGCAAGAGCTGCACAGAGAAACTGAGTCTTGAAAACAAACAAACCCAAAAAACAAGCCCCTAAACAACAACAACCAAACACACAAAAATCCCAGTTCTATACTTGGTATAACAGTAAGCCTTTTCAGGTCATTTAGATCATCCTTGACATTTGACTCTTATCCCTTTTACACATTTTATTATACACTGTTGTATCAAAACAGGGTACTAATAAATCTTAATAATGTCAAATTAAATGACAAAAGTGCCAAAGATAGTCACCATTATCTTAAAATATTTTAAATCTATAGCAATTCATTATTCATACTGTCAAATTCTTTACCTTATCATTTTTAGGGTCATGACAAGGCCTCACTATACAATTTCACTATCATTAATTAAGTCAGGGACATCCATACTAAATGGAAGGTAATGGAATAACTATTGTGATGTTTTAGAAGATAACTTTCCAAAGTGGTTTTCGTATTAATACCTGAAACTATGAGAATTAATTCCAGATGAAAGTATGGCATCTAAATGAAAATAGGTTGAAAACTAATTCAGGTAGTTTGTCTGGTCCCTGGCAGTTCCTTGAGGGTGTAAACTTGAGCTGACTCTGTATGAGCCTGGAAACCATGGAACCAACTTTATGAGGAAGACAAAGCTGTCCTCATCATGCTACACAATACAAACATTTTCCTCTGAAGTCTTTCTGGGAACAAACATAAACAAGTGTTAAGACTGTTTGGCTAAGATTACAAAAGACTTAAAAAACCAACAAAAACAAGATGACAGAAACAAAAAGCCCTCAAACTGAGGTACAGATAAGATACTCATAAGTCCATAGAACAAACAAACAAAACCCCCCCACCTAATCACAAAACAGACACAAGCAAGGCATCCTTGTTCATAACAGTATGTTAGGGAACATAACCTGAGCTGTCACAGTTTAAGGTTTGCCATCTAAAAGCAATAAAGGTTTATTAAAACATAAATCAAAGTCTTGTTTCTTCAAAGGGGATATATCAAAACACACTAACACTAGATGGCAGCATTACAAAGGAAAATAAAATATTCCCCTCCATCCCAGAATGGTAGTAGGGATTGGACCTAGCTAGATCAAGATCAGTGGTTCTCAAGCTTTCTAATGCTGTGACCTATTAATACAGTGGTGACCCCAACCACAAAAAATTTCCATTACTTCATAACTGTAATTTTGCCACTGTTACAAATCATAATGTGTTTTCCAATGGTCTTAGGCCACCCCTGTGAAACGTCATTCAATCTTCAAAGGAGTCATGACCCACTGATTTAGGGATTCACAAATGCTAGACAAAGGCTACTTTCCATCCCTTTTTGTGTTAGAGGTGATGGAACCAAGGACCTTGTGCATACTAGGTTTTCTGGTTAAAATGTTTTTTAGGACCTTCTTGCTCTATAATCCCTCATAATCAAGACATGGAAAAAATTTTGTTCAATTTTAAGAAACTCTTTACATCACATTTCTAACATCCAGGGCCACCAAAATGGGCCAGCAGGTAAGACACCTGCTACCAAAGCTGACAGCGCGAATTCAGTCTCTGGGACCCCCAGGGTGGATGGAGAGAACCATTTCCCATAAACTGTCCTCTGACCTGTACCTTTGTGCCGTGACACATGAACCCAAATATATGCACTCAGTGGAAGGGGTAGAGTGTGTGAGTGCATCCAGCCCTAAAAATTACCTGAAATGCTTATATATAGTTTTATACACTTAAATAAAATCTGCACAGAATGAAATCCTTTTTAATTAAACATTTATGTTTCTGGCATTGTTCTAGGCATGAAAATGCAACAAGCAAACCTAACTTGTGGACAATCTTCTTGTATCCTTGCACACTATTTATGAGAGAGGGCGGTAAACACAGTGATCAGAGGAACTGTATCCTTGTCCCAGAGAAAGATGGTAAGATGAGGGGCAGATTCATGGAAGAAGAGTGACACAAGATGTCTGCAAAAACCATTTAGGGAGAAGCGATAGCACAAAAATAAATGGATGGGTTAGGTAGGAGGTGAAGAGTCCACTGAGGCTGTACAGGCAGTGGAGAGAAAGGATTGAAGAGATGTAGGCAAGAGAATCAGATAAATGAAGACTATGTTTACTGAGTCTTAGGACAGCTTTGACTCAACCACAACCAGTGTATTTCTAATCTAAGGAATGCTGACTGCTAAAGGATGGGATACTGAGAAATCAAAGTAGAAACACCAGACAGCTTTCCTGGCAGGCTGATTTTTGTATGTTGGAGGACACAGGGAAAATAGACTTAAGGTTAGAGAACTATACAGTAATTCAGTACCAAAAGAGGGCGAGAGATCCAGAAAACCGAACTAATTTGTTTTGGTGTATTGAATCCCAGGCTTTGCACACACTCTGTGTGTAGGCACTGTACCAGTTCCTCCAATCCTTAGAAAGTACTTTGTTACTGGGTTAGGAAACTGGTGTTCTAAAGATACTGTATAGTATGTCATTCATTTATAATACTCATCTTAATGGGAGCAATCATTTCTATGAACACAGCAAATGCTCAAATAAATGTGCCAAATGATTACATACGGACATTACTGAGTAAAATAAACAGCTGTTTGTGAATAGTCTCGATGTTAGAAATTTAAAACTCCATTATATTTTACTTACTTGCTTTGTGTGAGTGTATGTGTGTGTGTGTCATGGCACACAGGTAAAGGTCAGAGGGCAATTTGTGGGAATTGGTTCTCTCCATCTACCAGTGGGTTCTAGAGACTGAATTCATGCTGTCAGGTTTGGTGGTAGGTCCTTACCTGCTGGCCCATCTTGGTGGATCAGGATGTTAGAAATGTGGTATAAGACTGTCTTAAAAATTGAGCCACCCCCTTCCCCCATGCCTTGATTCTGATGGGCTATATATTCAGGAAGTTCCTAGAAAAAAATTTAACCAAAAAACAAGAGTCTCTGTGTATGAGTTATCTTTAAGGTTTTAGTCTCTTAACTGATGTCATGAACATTGTGTATATTTTCTGATAAACTAGAGGGGACGTCACTACCTTTCTCGTTTTGACTCTTGCTTTTCTTTATCCCCAGACTGCTCTGTTCTCTAATACAGAAGCTTAAAAAGAAAGAGGATGGGAATCTCACTTTTACCATACTTTCACATGCTGGCAATAAACACGACAAAACAGTTAAACACTATAAAATACTTTTCTCTTCCTTGTATTAAAGTTGACACCAGTAATAAGTGTACTGGACATACAGCAAACTTCTAAAGGCCTAACAACAGGTTTTGAGGTCTGACCCTTCTAGATTAAGACTGCCAGTTTTACATCAGTTAATCACCAAACTCCAAGCTAAAACAGAATCCGACAACATGCAATTTTAGTTAGTGCTCTGTCAACATTTCCTTGTCTAAAGTATGAGGAATTATAATGATCTAAATGCTAAGAACTTGAAATATGTTGCTATAAAATCATTATAATACCATCTCAAGTAGGAGATAAGAAAGTTAGTTATGTATTTACCAGGTGGGATGGTGCATACCTTTAATCCTAACACTTGGGAGGGAGAGGCAGGCAGACCTCTGTGAGTTTGAGGCCAGCCTGGTCTACAAAGTGAGTTTCAGGACAGACGGCTATTTAGACTGTTTCAAAAAAAAAAAAAAAAAAAAACCCAAATAAATAAACAAAATAAGCAAGAAAGCCATGTAGAATAACTGATATGCTCATTATGATGTAGGCACCTGAGTTTCAGCTTATAGCAAAAAGGAACCAACAAGACAGCAACAGAAAATTTCATATCCAGGCTGTCGACTGAGAAAAACAGAATAAACACTTTGACAAAAACACATACAAGGAATGTTGCCTAAGAAGATGCTGTTAGAAGGTGAGGGAGTGCAAAAGGCCCAGACCCTAAAAAAGCTGTAAGTGGTTAGAGCCATATCTGGATGAGTGAGTGACTCTCCCACCTCAGTTGAAGAACTGAGAAGAGACCAGACTGTAAATACCTTTAACACATTTAGATTTAACTGTACTTTATTTATTTTTGAGACAGACTAAGAAGCCCTAACTAGACTGGAGTTCATAGGTAGTCCAGGCCGGCTTTGAACTTTTGGTGACTTTCCTGTCTCAGCCTTCCAAGTATTGAGATCATAGACATAAACCTCTACACCAAGAATGTTCAGCATCTTTTGATAAATATAATCTTCTCACATACACTACTACAAGAAGCAACTGATGCATTTCTAACAAGAGAATGGCATGAATCGTTACCTTTGGAAGCCTTCCTTGGGCACACTGAATGTAATAGTAAAAAGGCATAAATCTGTTCGTAGAAATGCAGATCACGTGTTTATGGCAACAACTGAGGTCAAAGGTAATGGAAGTTAGGAATTCGATGGCAGGGGCACAAAGGTAGGTAGAGTCATGAGGAAAGACAACTAGACAGTGAATTTTCAGTATTTAGGAATCAACAAAGTGTAGTTTGTTGTAAAAGTTACAGATGTGGGGATTCAATAAAAGCCTCATAAGTTTCGGAGATATCAGAGGGAATCTACCCATAGTCTATGTGGGGAGTTAATAAAAACTCTAGAAGTTCCAGAGCTCTAACCACAATCAGTCTAGGAGAATCAGAGAGTGGTGATTCAAACCTTTAATCCCAGCACAGGGAGTATTCTGGGAGTGGTGACCCACCCCTTAATCCCAACTGAGTCGAGGTCACTTTATATTATAGAAGGAATTCCAGGCTCCCAAGCAGGCATTGGTGGGGCCACGCTTTAATTTACCGAGAGAGTATTTAAGCTTAAGGCAGGCATAGAGTGAGGGGAAGCCAAGCCAAGGGAAGCGAGGCTGAGGAAGCTGGAAGGCAGCTGGGTAAGATCTGACTGTGGTGTTTATTCTAATATCTCCGACTTCTTCAGAGATCTATCCCTGGGTCTCATTTATTTGTGCGACAGTCAGGTATCAATAGTGTGATGTCAGCACTAGGCATCAAAAGAGGAGCAGCAATTTTTCATGCTGTCTGGGAGCAGTAGCAGTGCATTCAGGAACAGAGGTATTCACCTTATTATACAGATATACAGAAAGTCATCTAGAAAGGAACATCTAGTTGGTAACTACACAAAGTAGTTAGTAACAGATTCTTGAAAGAGTGGCAGGAACCATGGGCAGACTAGGAGTTACTCAAGGACCAAACCTCTGTTGCCAATTCTATATAAACTTTATGTCTTTGAAATTTACACTCTCAATTTAAGCAAGATTCTCTAAAGCAAAAGAAGGTGATGATTTCTGTGGTTGCTTGCAGTACCAAGGCATGGACTCAATGCCTTTCTCGTGCTGGACAAGCAATCCATCTCTGACCTACATCCTTAGCCCTTTAAAATACTTCTGAGAGCTGACTTTGAACTCACCATTCTCAGCAATGTGCCACCAGATCTGGCTAAGAATCTCATCTGAATAGATTTGTGTAATACCTGGCAGAGTATTTATAGTAAACAGTCAATGTTTAATAAATGTGTGAATTTACAAAGCTAATTTTATGTTTGTGTGCCCCAGGATGCATCTTTATATACAGCATCATGAACACATGCAATGTACCATTAAGTTTTTACTATAGTGCATATAAAAAGGCTACAGATAAATTTAAATTTTGAAAGTCTAAAATAGAATTAACTTACCTTTCATCACAGTAAGAAAATTTCATATCCAGGCTGTGTCGACTAAGAAAAGTCTTGCTATCTAAAGGAATTTCAATATTTGATGGATGAGGAATGGGCTCACAAATCAGCACCAAGCATGTCATGGGTGGCTTCTTGTACCCGCACTGAGGTTGGTTACTGTTGGTATCATACACGTGAATGTGGCCTGTGCAGTGAAGCACCTGTGGATGAGCAAGAGAACAAGCAGCTGCCATCTTTGAAATCTAAAGGTTTCCCCATGATTTGTGCACTACACTTACTGTAAATAAGAAGGGGTTAAGATGGCTTGATGGTTAAGATATAACTAGGTATTTTTTTAAAAAGCACTGAAAGGGTGGAGTTCTGGAGAGATGAGTTAGTGGTGAGGAGTACTGACTGCTTTGCCAGAGGACCAAGACCTGACTCCCAGCACTCACACGGCAACCCACATCCACCTGTCTGATACCTTCTCATCTCATTTGGCAACAAGCATGCAAGTATACACTAATATACATGGGGGCAAAACATTCATACACACAAAATAAAAAGGGATCGCTTATAATCCAGAGTAGAAATCTAGCACCTCTGCAGGCCTCTGCAGGCACTGCAAGCACTTGGTGGCACATATATTCATCCTAGTAAAACACACATAAAATAAAATCATAAATGTCTTCATTTTTTTTAAAGGTCCCTTGTGTAAATATAGGCTGTCTTTCTTCACTCATCATTATAGTTGACTTTTCTGCAGTGACTATCTATAGTTCAGTACTGAACAAGGAAATGAAATAGTGATGGTTAGAAAATTAAACTTAAAACAGGATCTAATACTAGTTGACAAAGCCAACTGATTACGTTAGCTTGGTATTAGAAATACCACATTTCCCATAATTTAAGTTTATATCTCAAATTGGTAAATTACTACATTGTTTTGAATGGTGATTACACAGACTGGACACAAGTGCAAATATGCAAAAGGGAATAATTAAATTTTACAAGTAAAATTTATTTTTATGTGTGTAAGTGTTCTGCCTGCATGTATGTGTGTGCACTGTGTGTGTACCTGATGCTCGAAGAAGAGGTCAAAAAAGAATATTGCATCTGCTAGAAATGGAATTACAGATAATTGTGAGCTGACATATGAATGGATGCTGGGGACCAAACCAGGTCCTTGACAAGCAAGTTCTCTTATAAGCCATTTCTTCAGCTCCCCCTCATAACTCTAAACTCTTTTTAGAGGGTTGTTTTCTGAGGCAGAGCTTGCTGTGCTTCCCTGGCTAGCTGGGAACTTGCTATGTAGACAAGGCTGTCTTCACACTTACAGCAGGCCTCTGCTTCCCAGGTGTTACGGTCACTTTCACTATTCCTGATGAAAACTCTTGATACCTACCAGCAATATGTAAATACATGGCTTATCTAGAAACCAGTGCCCGCTCCGCTTACTTACCTTCCATGTTGCAGACTTTATGTTCATTGTTCTCCCCCGGCTAGTTAGAGTGCATTTCATTCTGAGAAAAAAGCTCCGCTGTGTGTTTTGTTCTTTACCCTTTTTCACTGGGCCTAAGGAAAGCATGAAACAAGAGTAGTGAAGTGATGACCTCAGCATTGACACAACACCCACTCCAACCGCCTATTGTTTAAATTTAAAGTTACAGAAATGGGAATTGGGAATGTTGCTCAAAGGGAGAGAACTTTCTTAGCACATTCACAGAAACAAAGCAGAGATAAATCAGTTCTATTTTGTCTTATGTCAAACCTTATAACTTAAAAAAAATGAGATTACATTTAGATGAATATGAAAGAGCATCTTGATTTCCTATTTTCATTGCTTAGTCTGTTTCAAACCAAATGTTTCACTTATATGAAATGCCAGAGAAAGTGGATTAGAGGTAACAAGAAGTATATAAGGAGATGGATGATATAAAGGTATAGAACTTCTTTTTGAGGCAATGAAAATTTCTAAATTTGCTGAGTATAATGGTGCACACCCTCTACTCCCAGAGGTTGGGAGGCAGAGGCAGGCAGATCTTCATGAGTTCAAGGGCAACTTGGTCTACTTGGGAGTCCTAGGCCAGACAGACCTACATAGTGAGAACCTGTCTCAATAAAAACAAACAAAATAAAAGCAAGTTTTTTCCCTAAAATTAAAGGTATGGTGGTTGGCCTATGTCTATGAACATATTAAAAATCATTGAAATATATCAAATTTAGGGTACATTTAGGGTATATAAAACTAAAATCTTAGAAAAATTTAAACACAAAATATTCATTATTCAGGATCTAATATATATACTGAGTGATGCAAAGATGACTAATTAGATGCAATGCCGTTAAGCATTTAATCGATACAATTGGGTCAATGTAATACAATGTAAAGTAGTCAAGGCTTACTAAGAATGCTCCAAAGAGAAAAAGACTAGATTCCAGAGGGAATTAAGAAAGAGACTAGTACACTATGTAAAAAGGCACTGGTATGAAAAAACTTCAGTTGCTGCCTCTGTAATCCAACAAGAACTTCACAAAACTCCAAGAGTGACAGGCCGCTCTTACTACTTCCATTAATGTACAAGCATCCTCAATATAATACTTTTGTTTTATATACAGGTCTCACGATGTAGCCTTGGCTGGTTTGAAACCAACTACATAAACCAGGTTGGCCTGGAACTCAAGACATCTTCAAGTATCTGCCTCCCAAGTGCTAGGATAAAAGGTGCACACTACCACATAGGGTCTCCAACTAGTCTCAAGTTACTAGAAACATCCTGAGACTCAAGCACTTAAAATCCTAGTCAACTCCCCCCACCCCCTTAGACACTGAGAAAGCCTGAACCCAATCAGTCACAGTGTTTTCAACTGCCGAAAATCCTATTGCCTGCCATCTGTATTGTGACTTTTGCCTCAATACTGTATGTCTACTTATAATTGTCTTGGTCTTTTATTTATTTTTCCATATTGTCTATTTGTGTGTGTTTGATTATTAATTCAATGAGTTTTAAAACTTTTCTGTGAATTTTCTAAAATGCAGAATAACAGTTTTAACAAAGAACAATATTAACATTAAGTGTAAAATAACAGTCTCAAATCAGTACATTACCAAAATAAAATAAAATTAGTAACGTATCTGACTGAAAAATCTGTCATATTAAATCAAACAATAGACTTTTCTTCTCACCATTTCTGTGTGTAAGCATTTCTCTCATTTCCTCATGGTCACATGGATGAGTAAAATCAAACACACTGTGTCCAGTTAGTTCAAACTGTAAACACATTAAAAAAAATTAGATCTATATCATATAATCATAAATTACCCAGAAAAGCTCTTCACAAATGGGGAATTTACCTGAGTTAACCCCATGTATTTGTTCACGTTATCAGAAATGTAAATCATGTCACCATCATCTGTTAGCACCATAACAAAGCCATCCAAGGCTTTCAAATAAAAGCAGTTCATCTGTGCTTTCATTTCATCTTCAATGTCCAGATCACCTACAGGGCACAAGAGCAAAGAAATACAATAAGGCTTTTGTTTTCCCTGCATATTTCATGAGACTTTTCCCCAGTTGTTTTACATAACTACTTAAAATAAATTTGCAAAACAGGCAAATCACTGGGGGAAAATATTCATATTAAGAAGAAAGAAGCAGGCAGATTTCTGAGTTCATGGCAGCCTGATGTACATAGCAAGAAACAGACCAACCAGGGTTATATGGCGAGACCCTGTCTTTAAAAAAATTGGGGGTGGGTTAGAGGAGAAATAGATAGGCACAACAGGAGGAAATGGAGGGAAAAGGTCAGTATCTTGAAAATGTCTGAACGAAGTTTTAAAAGCTAGTAAGAAAATGGATGCTGTCACGTGGAAGAATTGGGAATATGCTCTAGAGGACGAAACAATGACAATTTTATTGGGCTATAGTATCTATTCACTGATCACGCTAATGTACCAGGAACTATAGGGTTGTATCTGTGTATTTAAAAATAAAAAGGCAAACCAAACTAACTTACATCACAAAAAGGACAATACAAGACAGGTAACTAAGAAAACCAAAGCTTGATTAAAGGAGTAAAGAATACTGCAAAGATTTAAAGTATATATATATATATCACAACATAATTAGGTACTTTTTAAAAAGCATTGTGTGGGGCCATTCTGGAAAGATGGCTCAGCAGTTAAGAGCATTGGCTGATCTTTCAGATTAGCTGGGTTCAATTCCCAGCACTCACAGCTAGCTGTCTGTAACTCCAGTTCTAAGAAATCTGACATCCTCTTCTGGCCTGTGCAGATACTAGGCATGTAAATGTTGAAGGTAAAACACCCAACACTAAATTAAATTAATGTATATAAGCAGCATTGTGGGTCCAGAGAAATGGCTCCAGTTAAGAATGCTTGTTGCTCAATCAACAGGACTTAATTTGGACTCTAGCACCCCACATCAGATGGCTCATAAATACTTGTAATTTCAGCTCCAAGAGATCTGACACCCTCTTCTGACCACCATTGGCACCTTCATGAGCATATTAAAATGCACACACAAACACATATACCCAATAAATCTCTTAAAAGAAAACATTGTGGCCACCTGCTAAAAATAATTTCTGGATATTTTTAATTTCTAATTTTTAGGTCTATTATATTCTTGTAGAACTTACCAGCATCCAGAAGTTTCCTCACACGTAAGTAACTGATGGTGAGCCTCATAACTGAAGCTTTATCAAGATGTGAGCTTACATTGTGAGGAAGTGGCAGCTGATGAGCAAGCTCATAAAAAACTTCAGACTCTTTGCTTCGACGAGATCTTGCTGCATCTCTTGACTTTTCTTTTCGACGTTCAGAACTCATCCTACTTAACAGAAAAAGAAAAAAGGAAGAAGAGACAAGAGTATATATGTTAGTTTGTCTTTACTTGAAAAAAACTATTTTTGCATTTTCCTGTGTATTGTATAAGGGTTAGAAGAAAGCATGTAATTATATAAGACTTGTATGGGAGATGAACAGATTTTTATATATGATAGCTATACAAATTTTGGATCACTGAAAACCTAACAAATTCTTTTAAAATGTTCAAACTTTAAATATTTCCAAAGCAGATGCTTTAATCTTCAAATTTATAGTAGCCTGTATATCTAATGCCTCACAGTCATTCCAAAGCAGTCTCAGCATAGAGAAACCCTAAGTTTGAAGAAATTAAAGCTGTATATAATCATTTGAAAACAGGTAACAATATACATGATTTAGTTTCTTTTGACATCAGTACTTTCTCACCTACTCTCTGATTATGAGGTTTTATGTTAGCAGCTATAATAAGCTATCACTTCCAGGTTGTTCCCTTCCTTAACCACTCACTCCTCGTCTGTTACTGGCATAACGCATACCAAATGCAAGAATGTGGAAGAAATAATACCAACCCAGGGGTGTTCTAGTAAAGGTAATAGAAGCATCAATACAATGAATGATACACGCTGAGGAATCGTCCAAAACCAGGTTTGTGTTGTGGTTGTTATTATCTTATTAGATATTATTTTAGCTAGACAAAGATATGTTACATTTGTTTCTGCTGCCTTTGTTAAGAATGTAAACATGTCTCACATTTGTGCTGAATTTGTTTAATTATATGTTGCGTTTGTTTCAATTTGCCCACCTAAGGCACCTGATTGGTCTAACAAAAAACTGAATGGCCAATAGCTAGGTAGGAGAGGGATAGATGGAGTGGGCTAGCACGCAGAGAGAATAAGTAAGAAGAGAAGTCTAGGCTCAAAGAGAAGAAAGAGAGACAAAAGGAGAGAAAGAGGTAGAGACAGACACACACCCAGGGTCAGAGCCAGGCAGCCACCAGCCAGACACAAGAAGCAGTGTAAGGAAAATATACAGAAGGAAAGAAAGGTAAGAAACCTGAGGCAAAACGTGGATGAAGAAAAACAGGATAAATTATGCGAGCCAACAAGAAAAAAGCCTAAGCTAAGGCCAAGCATGCATAAAGAATATTAAGTCTCTGTGCCATGATTTGGGAGCTTGCTGGCAGCCAAAAAAAGAAAAATGCCTGCTATAATTTAAGTTATATCAAGCAAAGCTGTCTTCCTTTGCTTACCTGTCCAGCAACATGTTCTTCTTACTTGAATGTCAGGCTAAACCTAGCTCTGTTCTTAGCTACTTATGTAGGCCTGCCACTCTCAAATATTACTCTGAACAAGGTGCTTAGTTATCTAATAACAACCTATAAATCAGTCTTCTCTGTTAACGGAGAATGCTGCCTCTATTTACTCCTAAGTTCCAATCTTGTTAGGTCAGTTATATTTGCTAAATGTTGAAAGCTGCTTTTAGGGTCTACATTTAGCAGTATAACAAAGACTTATTTTACTCAGTTCTTTTTATACTCTATGAAAAAAAGCACATAATTGCCTGTTTGCCTCTGTCTCATTCCTTTGAATGTGAGCTTGAAAGCTACAAGCATAGAAAGCACCGTTAAGTAACTGTCAAGAGTTCTCAGCAACTCTCGTTATATGGTTTTCAAAGTTTAATAAATAATTTGAGACAAAAACTTCAATTTGCTGGATGGTGGTGGCACATGACTTTGATCCCAGCACTCAGGAGGCAGAGGCGGGCAGATCTTTTTTATTTCAAGGCCAGCCTGGTCTATAGAGTCAGTCTGTGAATCCTGCAGGTCTACACAGCCACCATATCCACCCCCCCACACACACACACAGAGAGAGAGAGAGAGAGAGAGAGAGAGAGAGAGAGAGAGAGAGAGAGAGAGAGAGAGAGAGAGAGAGATAGCACAAGAGAGTGCTATCAACGTTACTAAATAAACAGATCTGTATTCCAGCTTAAGCAGTCTGGCTGAGAAACTACACTAATAACAATCACCAAGACAAATATTCATAAGTCTAGGCTATTATTACAAAGTTTAAAGTCTGTTGACTTAAAAACAAAAACAAATGCATAAAGAACTACAGGGGTTAGCTTTGGAATATAGGACTGAGCACTAAGCTATTCAGAAAGATTTATTATGAAAAGCACCCAATCTGATGGCAATTAACTGCTTAACACTGACAACTAACTCTTCAAAGCAAGACAACTTTTGAAATGGATACTAGCCAAGTTCTCTGAAGAGAGAATCAGCCTGGCTAATTCAGTCTACCCTATCTATGTATTCCCAGAAATTGATATTTGCATAAAGCATCTAAACAAACATCTTATTTTACTATTATTTGTTTTTATTTGTTCAACATCAGTCTGCTACAGCAACTTCCTTATTTTGTTTGCACTAATTTTCAGTCTTTTCAGTACCATATAAAGCCAAACTAAAGAATAAAGGCTGAGGTTTTATTTTTCTTCTTTTTAACCACAAAGCAATTCAGATCTCCTTAAGATAATGAACATAATATAACTAATAATACATTCCCAAATGACATGTATCCTGAGACTGGTTTTTAAGCAAGAAGGATTCTGCTGTTTTAATACTGGAAGGTTTTAATACCATAATTTTCATAAATTCATAAGGGGAGAGCTTACCAAGTTTTTTTTTTTTTTTGTATTTTACAACACATTTGAGGAGATTAAGAGCAGTAATTGCTCTCACAGAGGACCAGAGTTCACTCTTTTGGCTGTGGAGGGCACTGCAGACATGTGGTACAATTACATACATACATTCAAAACACTCACACATAAAAATAAATCTTTTTGTTAAAGCAGAAAAGATATTCAACATGCTACAGAATTTTCATTATTTCGTTTATAATAAGTATATTAGTATTAACTGTATACATGTACCAGGACTGTGCTTAGGGACTAAGAATATACAGTGATAAAGTGTATTGAAGGTGATGTGATGCAATAGTCCCAAATGCTGGTTTAGCTATACCCTATCTTTATAAATTTTCTTTATAAAGTTTCCCCATCTTTATAAATTTTGACTCTAGAGCTGAGGCAGAGATTTTTTTTTTTATTCCAAAGAAAAATATATTGGAAGCCACTGACTAATTTTTGTTAACTGATGTAATTTTGCTCTCAAAGACCATGGCAAAGATTTTTTAAAACGAAGAAAAATTTTAATTATTTTAAAAACACACCCTTTCCTAATTCCCTATTTGTCTCTTTTAACTGTTTGCTAAACAATTCTCAGCCACTCTAACAATCACTTGTCTCATCTCACCCCCTTGGGCTTGCTCACTATACCATCGGCCTGGACCCCTTCCCAGCACACAACTGGGGAAATTTATGCGAGAAGTTCCAAGACTCAATTTACACATCATTTTGTTTGTTTCTAGTTTAGTATTTTACCAAACTGCTCCTCCTACCTTGTAGACCTCTACTTATTCGACTGTCTTCCTTTATATTCTTCACGACTCTCATGCTTCTTCCAGAAGGCTGTCTCATCTAATTGTGTTCACTGCACAAATGTGCATGAGTTCAAGCAAAGAACTGACTGCCTCTTCAACATTCCTTTGAAATATTTACAAATTTGTGCTCTGTCAATGTTCCTATGGTCTTACAGTTTTGTTTGTGACAGTCTCCGGTAGCCCAGGTTGGCCCCAAACTACTGACCATTCAGCTTCTATCCCCTTAGTGCTGAGATGACAGGCATATACCACCATGCTTAGAAGTCTAGTGCAGTAAAGTCAGTACTAGGAACAGAGTTTTTACTGGGATTTATCATCGGCATAAGTACCCGAAAATGTAAGTAAGCATATTTGATGGAATTAAAGTCTTTCATTTCCTTTTCTACTTGCTTTGTCCCCGCGACGCAACAGTTACCACAATAATTCTTTTAACAGGAAAGTCATAAACTCCTTTGCTTAAAACTGTTTGCCCCTCTCCTCCATCACCTCTGATTTCACCTTCCACCTACCTTAGCTCCCCTTCCTTACTTGGCTTTTTTTCTTTTTCCCTTCCCTTCCCTTCCCTCCCCTTCCCTCCCCTCCCCTTCCCTTTCCTTTCCTTTTCTGAGACAGGGTCTCCCTACATATCCTTGGCTGTCCTGGAACTCACTCTGTACACCGGGCTGACTGACCTCCAACTTGAGAGATTTGCCTGTCTCTGCTTCCCAAATGCTGGGATCAAAGGGGCGCCACAACGCTGGCCACTCTGATATTAACTACACCATTCCTTGCTGTTCTTTAAAGCTCCAGACACATTCTGTGGGAACTTCCCACTAGCTGTTCTGGACCTTGGTTCCCCCACTACCCAACAAAACTTGTCCTTTCACTTCTTCCAAGTCTTTACTTCAGTCTCATTGAGATGAGACTCCCTAACTACTGCCTTCATTCTAATCCTCTTGCCCTGTTCTTTTTTCCCAGAAGCGCTTAATCACCTACACATGTAAATCAATGTATCTGTCCATAGTGTTTGTTTTCTACTCCACAAACTCACACTCAAATGTAATTATTTTTACAAAGGCAAGGATTTTATCTGTTCTGTTCAACTTAGACTCTCCAAGTACTTAGAACAGTTCTCGACTCATTAAATACATCCTATCACTGCTGGACAAACACACGAGTTAGTAAGTTGCTCTCTTTCCTTCCTCAGATGGGACTGTGTTTTGTGTCCCTGGATGGCCTTAAACTCGCTTTCCTCCTCCTGCCTGCCTCCTGAACAGCCAAAATTATAGCCACGTGTCACGTCAGGTTTAACTGAAATTTTATCGCTCGCCTGAAATACATACATATATATGTATATGATTACGAGAATAAATACAGCAGTGACTAATGTGACAGCTAATTTTACATATAAATTCAACCATTTATTTACATAGCAGGTTATAGTACATCAAAGAAACATAACAAAATGTTCAGTTAAAAAAATCATGAAATAAATTCGAATATAGGAAATTCTAGGTATTAGCCAGGCACAACAGCAAGCAAATGTCCTCCTAAATGTAACACAATCTTAGCAAAAAAGTTTACAGGCAAAGGAGAGAGCTGAGATACTGAAGCAGTTTACTGACAGTCAATGTTTAGTAAGTTTCCCAGCTTATCGTTTCCACTGTTTTTTGTTTGTTTGTTTTCTTGAGACATGATCCTGCTGTGCTGAATTGGATGGCTTCAACTCTGCCTTCTGCCTAACTCTCCAGGTGCTGGATTACACACATAAGACTCATGCCTTTTACTATTTTTCCTGAGCTATTGAGGTCATTAAAATGTAAAAATTACAATGTTAAACTATTGAATCAACTTGTGTGTGCACATGTGTGATAAATGCAAACTTGAGAAGGCCAAAGAACAAAGTTGGCGTCTTCATCTATCACTCTTCCAAGACAGGATCTCTTATTGATCTGGAAGATCTTGTCTCCACCTCACTAGGATCACAGGCATGTTCAGTCCAGTCATACCAGGCTTTTGAACTAGGTCCTCAGGCTTGTACAGTGGGGTTACAAATTTTTATTATCTTATAAATACATCACCTAAACCCAGCCAGAAACATGATTGGATTAATTTTGTTTTCTACCATCTTTTTCCAGAAGTGTTGTTAGTGTTCACACATCAAATTCTCACTAAAGTATTTTATAAATTGTTTTTAAACGACAGAATCTTTTCATCTGTTATTAAAACTAGAGTATCTAAACCTGATAACATTTAATAAAAAGGAAACCACAAAAGTCTAAACGTACATATTATAGTTTTGGCACTACAAAATATCTCCTAAATCTTAATCAAACTTAAAAGTGAAACTTTAGCTGAGCATGATGGTACATGCCCTCTCAAGGCAGATAAGTGGATCTCTGTGAGTTCGAGGAACTGCAAATGCCAGACCAGCGAGATGTGTAAGCGGGTTGGGGGGAGCTGAGTTTATCCTCCTCCTCCTCCTCCTCCTCCTCCTCTTTCTCCCCTGCCCCTCCTCCACCACCACCACCAAGTAAAAAGAAGTAATGGAGGCAGCTTCTGGCTTTCAAGGGTACCTGCATTCATATGCAGGTACCCACATACAGACACACAAACATACATACACACACACACACACACACACACACACATTAAATCCTGTATTATTTGAAATTAAACTAATCAGAACTATTTGAATAAAGAAAAAAATTGTTACATATGGTAACATTCTCTAGATTTACAATACTCGTAGGTATATAAACCTATTTAGCTAGTTGATACACTGTTGGAGAATGACAAATTCTGTGTTGTTCAGCAGAAATGCTATTTTCCACCAAACATTTCAATCCCTAGTTGACTGATCCATAGGTACAGAACCAAGGATACAGAGAGCAAATAGCACCTTTCTTTCAGTTTATTTGATTATATACTATGATAGTAATGGATTCAAATTTAGGCCAGAGAAACTAAACGTGTGTGTGTGTGTGTGTGTGTGTGTGTGTGTGTGTGTGTGTGTGTGTGTGTGTGTATTTCATTCAAAATGGTATGCCCTTTAAAACAATTTCCTTGAATAGATGGAAGACAATTAAGTTTCATAAAAGATCAAAATAGAAGTTTATATACAGAAATGGTATCCTTGAAGTTTTCCTCTCTTTAGTTCTAAGTTCTTGTAATGCAAGAGTCTCTACTCACCATCTACACTAATTGCTCCTAACCAATGTTAGTAAATTTTCTGGGTAATAACCCTCTGATCTCATAAGGGTAATATTATCATATGTAGTAGGCTCAGAGTCCATGGGAAAAAAAGATGCCTTCATTGTTAAAGTAATCTATTCCTTTCTATACTTCAGATACTTAATGTGTAATTTTTAGGTTTAAAAAAAAAATCAAAAAGAATTTTTGAGGACTTTCCTCCTTAACAATAAAGAACATGAGAGTTACCTTCAGATACTTAGAAGGAAGACAGATCTGGTGATTTATACAACTTCAGAGAATAGTGGAAATTACAGCACAGCAGAACTTCATTCAATGAAGTCAAATCAGTGTTAAAGGTACATTTTATGAGAATTGTAAAACTGCTTTCATTTTGGTGGTAATTAAGTATATTCTGGATTATGAATGTACATAGATGTTTTGGCTGCATGTTAAGAAAAGTTAAGAAGGTGTCAGATTCCCTGGAATTAGAGTTAAAGATGGCTGTGAGCCACCATATGGGCACTGGGAATCAAACCCAGGTTCTCTGGAAGAGCAGCCAGTGCTTTTTCTGCTGAGCCAGCTCTCCAGCCTGAGCTCTACATAGTTTTATGTTTCTGCCATAAGTCTGTATTTGAGGTGATCAGACTGGCATCAAATAATCACTAAAAAGGTTACTTTATTTATTTAAGACAAGATTTCATATTGTAGCCTATGGCTGACCTGAAACACATTCCATAGCCCAACATATCCTTGAACTGATGGCAATCCTTAGCTTTCCAAATTCTGGGGTTATAGGCATGACTGCCAATATCCAGAAGTTTTTAGAAAGTAGCATGCTCTAGCCCAAGTTAATCTGGCATCTCCATCCCACCCTTTCAAGACAGGGTCCAGGCTGAACTTAAACTTGAGATTCTCCCAGCTCAGCCTCCTCAGTGTTTGGCATAGTCAGCTCAAGAAAGACATTTTTTAAAAAATGCAGTATACTTAGACCGAGAGCCGTGGGCATGATGTATCAAAAATTCACAAGGATTATTTTTCTTACAGAAAACACCTGAACATTAGTCAGAATAGACAAACATGGGAATAAATTTCTTAACAGCTTCCAAAAATGAGAATGTCATATTAAAGCTTTTAATGACTCTGAGAGAACTCTAATAACAGATTCAACAAATTAGAAAAAAATGACTATTGACAATACTTCTGCAAGGCTGTTTATATATAAGAAAAATGAGCAGGAGAAACAGCTCATAGGTTAGCAATGTTTACTGCTCTTGAAGAAGATACATATTCAGTTCCCAGAGCAACATGGTATAGTACTCAGTCACCTGTCACTTCAGGTCAGGGAATCCTATGCCCTCTACTGACACTCCAGGGGTACTAGGTGTACATGCACATAGGCAAAAGACCAGCGACAAATAATTATTTTAAAACTTGAAAAAATAATGTTCCAAGAATCTTAAGCTTAAAAGTCACACTGTGCTAAAAAAAAAAAAAATACAATAGAACATAGTAAAAATAACTATATCAAAATTATTCAATTGTGGCCCAAGTCATCAAAATTATTGGCTTAATTAGTTAGTAACTTAGTGTCATGATACGTGAATATTTCTAATACATGAATAACGATATAACTAATTACAGAACATAGTAGTTCAATGCTAGCTTTGTGATCAACAGCTATAAAACCACGTTTAAAGGTGTGTGTAATGTGTATGCATATGTATGTTTGTGTTTGTGGAGGCCAGAAAAGGTAGATGTGAGTGCCTGTAAAGAAGCAAAGCACCCTAACCTTAACTGCTAAGCCATCTCTCCAGTCCCTAAAGAAAAATTAAAATAGACACATCGATTTATTCATATTTAACAAGGCAATATCACTTACCCCATTCACAATGGAGGCTCTGACCTGAGAGTCCATTTAAATGCTATTTTAATTGTGTTATCTACAAAGACTGGCAATTTCCAGCTTTCCTTTACTAATAAGTTAAAAGCTATTTGATGGGATTTTTGATACAAAAAAATATATAGGAATACCTTTAAGTTCCTTCCCTCTAACAACCATTCAGAATTTCCCCTTTATTAGTATCATTATAGAAAATATTTAGTTACATTACATAATAAAACAAAACTTTCACTTATTACAAAGGCTAGATATTCATCGAAAAAAATAAAGAACATTAATTATTTTACCATGGTTACAGTTCATTTTAACTTGGCTCAAAGGACCTCATTTTTCATTGGATTATCAAAAAAAATTTTTAAAAGCTTTAATAATTTTTAAACAGAATGAATCTTCAAGGTTCAAAAGACTAAAAGTCTTCTGAAAACAATAAGTACTATAATATGAATGTCAAATACCAAGAACTGGTTTGAGAGCTGCACATGGGCCAACAATCCTGTAAAGCAATGATTCTTATTATCTTAGATCATACATGAAGAAAGTCAGACCTAGGAGAGACATCACTGACACTTCCTAAGAAGACGAAATAGCAGAAAAAAAGCTTAATAAATTTGCAAATCGTATGAAAAAAAATTTAAAAACAGCTGCAGAATACTATACTTGACAGAAGCACTTAATATAAATCTGGTTCGTTTGCAACAAACCCACAGTCCATTATTGCAATGACAGTATGGTCAGTCTAGCCCTGTGTGTAAAGTGATAATAATCTCAGAGACAAACAAAACATCTACAGTGAGACACTTGACTCATATAATCAGAAAATCCCATTTACATAGTTAATAATGAATAGCTCAACAGGGGGCAAAGTGGCATTCTTCCAGGAAACAGATACTCAAGTACTCAGAAAGTTTCTTTTCATTTTTATTCACAAATTATACGCTTGTAGATGTGAGAATGCTATACTCTTTAGTTCCACCTGTGTAGAACGTGGCCTGTGAAGGGCAGAGAGATACTAGCAATCAACTACAGAAGTATACATGCCAAGTAACAATTAAATAAAGCCAGGGGTTGCATTCTAAAGACATAAAGATTCTCAATTTAACTGTTTCTTAAACCAAAGCTAAACTGTGTGAGCTACAAGTCTGTTTTCTTCCATACACTACCCAAGTTGTATTTCATCATACCCAATAAAAAGAATACTGTTAGGGTTTCAAATTAAATATTAAAGATGACATAAAGTTCAAGAAAATAGAACTCCCTTAAAGCTAGAGAGACGGTTCCATAGTTAATTATTGCTCTTAGAAAGGGCCTGGGTTGGATTCTTAATACCCAAAAGGCAGCCCATAACCATCTGTAACTCCAGTTCTAGGAGACATGATGCCCTCTTCTGACTATTATGGGCACTGTACATGGTGTACTTAATATATATACAGACAAAACAGAGATAAGTAAAGAAAGAAAATAGCACTCTGAAATACTGGAGAAAGAATAAACTAGTTCAAACTTTCTTGGAGGTAAACACTCAATGGAATTGAAAGTATTACAATATGGCATGCTTTAATCCAGTAATTTAAGAAATGTGACTTAAAGCTATTATAAATTCTATCTCTGTCAATAACAGGGAACTTTAAATTTACTCACAATGTGCCAAGTAGGGGAATATGAAGACATTCATACTATGTAATGCCATTCAGCCTTTCAAACAGCACTATTTATTGGCGATATTTAAATGTCTACTACATACACCAAGGCAAACATTTTTAGTTGACCCCTCAATAATTCCCACAATTTACATCCTAGCTATGGTCTTAGGAAGTGTCTACCCTTCTGATGTTTATTTGCACTTTTCTTTTCTTTCTTTTTTTGAGAATTAGCTTTGCTATACAGGTGACAATGATAAGAGACTAAATCCAGTATCTAAAATGAAAGTCATACACTTGGCTACACACTCAACACGACTGACTTCTTGTTTAACCTCCACCATTCCCACACAATTCTTAAGTCTTCTCCATTTCTAAGACTAGAAAAAAATTACAAATTTTTAAAAAGTAGTTGAAAACAATAGATACACTCTTAACCTACATTTTAAACACACACATGCACACATACCCAAATATGAATAAGGATCTCTAGGTATTAAAATAATAGGTGCTCATAATTTCTGTGTATTTGCATAGTTTTCAAATATTT
The DNA here is from genome assembly GCA_033318265.1 of Phyllotis vaccarum. NCBI lineage: Eukaryota > Metazoa > Chordata > Mammalia > Rodentia > Cricetidae > Phyllotis > Phyllotis vaccarum. The sequence goes on from JARWLC010000006.1 coordinate 73,570,261, forward strand.
TTGTCCATCAAAACTTTTTAAGTTTCATTAAATATTTTTAAAATTGGCTAGCTAAATCAAATTATTTTTAATATATCCAGAGAATTTCTATTTAAATATCAGAGGGAATAACCAAACACCTTCTTGATAATATTTTTTATAATAATAATCCTGTACCTAATGTCCAAAGTTTTCTTTTTATGTCTTTGTGTGTGTGTAGGTAAACATTGTGTGGGAGTGTACATAAGCTAGCAAATAAACTCATGTTTCCCCAAATACCACCCAACTTTTTTCTTTGAGACCCGATTTCTTACTGGCCTGGAACTTAGCAAGTAGGCTAATCTGTCTGACCCAGAAAATATCAAGAACCTTCCTATTTCTGTTTCGCCAGTGCTGTGACTACAAATATGTGTTATACCATATCCAGTTTTTAAAACAGGGGTTCTAGGAACTGAATTTAAGCTCTCTACAAACAGGACTGACTGAACTGCCTGCCTAACTCAAAGGCTTTCTTTTAAAATTATTACTTTTAATACGATAGCATGGCTAGGGTGAGAACTAAGCATGGCTACCCCATGGCTGGTTTAAATGAATAAAATCCTGAAGCCAGCATGAGCAGTGGGAGAACAGAATACTAATGTTTACTATGAATATGGGAGGAGGAGTTGTGCCAGCCTTGCTATTATTTGTTAACTATTACCCTTAACAAGGTTTAAGTAAATTTTAGGGGAAAGTTAGGAAGGAAGAGAATTTAAATATCTGTTAAGAAAAATCAAAGCATTTTACCTTTTAACTTTCTCCTTTTTGTGACAAAGGGGAAAAAAAGACAGCTGAGGAGAAAATACAATAAAGTGAAACAAAGTATTAAAAGAAACCAAAAAAAAAAAAAAAAGGCTCAGACAAAGGAATGAAATGGCAGAAGAACAGATTCTCAAACTAGATGAGATAATGCAAAGAAGAAACTGAGGTGCTCTGAAATACAGTCTTGCAAGAACTCTGGGCTGGACAGAGCTTGTGGACTTTGCATAGTAATAGACAATCAGTCAAAACAAAAGAAACATTATACTTCAGCAGTTGCTGGGGTCATGTGCTTTCATCTTTAGATATCTACATTACAGGTTTGAGACAATGTTCCCAAGTAGAAATATGGCATTCTAATGGCATCCAAAGATTTATGTTACTATATGCATTTAATAGATTTTAAACATACTCCAATAGAGTGTAAAGCTTTTTTCAGTGTGGGTTATGTTTACTATTTGTAATTTATACTCATTGATAGAAGTGAATTGATCTCTAGTTAAAGTTCATCAATTATGCTTCAAATTAAAACTTCAACATTAAATATGTTCTGGGACTTGAAAGATCAAAACTAGAAGCATAAGCTCATATTAAACATTAAATTATAATTATTTGCATTACTAAAAAGCACTATGTACTTTTCAAAAAGATATTCTCAAAATTGTATCTCATTTATTCAAGAAGAAAAATTCAGTGGTTAAAATTTTGAATATTAATGTTTCTTAGTGGTAAAAACTATTAAAGACTGTATAAGTAAGCTTCAGGATAATGCTGATGATATGTCAGCCTATACTATACATTTTTTGTTCTATTTCATGTTTTGATTTCCTGAGACAAGGCCACTATATAACCCAGGCTAGCCTTAAGATTTGGTAATCCTTTTGCCTCATTTCCAGAGTGCTGGATTATAGACTTGCACCATCATTTCCGATTTCTAAATAGTTTTTGTTATAATTTTACTTTCATCTTTCTCATATCTGTAAGCCAAAGTCCTATCCTGTAAATAGATTTATACTCACCTCAAAGGCCTGAAATTAAAGGAAGAAATGATTAGGGGGATTGTCTCAAGTCAATTTAGTCTTTGCATTCATGGTTATGAATTACAATTGTTAATCAGTTAATAGTAACAAAATCTTGGAACAATGTTTAACACAAGGCAACTGCTAGTAATACCAAAATAGCAACAGCAAACATTATCATACAAGTATCAGGCCACAGCAACTAGTTAGTAATAAAACTGAGTTTTAAGCTTAGGCATTTTTTTTTGTTTTGAGACAGGGTGTCCATATGTAGATAGCTTTTGCTGTCCTATGTAGACCAGGGTAGCCTCCAACTCCCACAGAATCTCCGGGTTCTGGGTGGTGTGCACACCACCCCACATAAACCCAGGCATTCTTAACTGCAGCTCTTTAACTCATGGGAAATCCCACTTCTCTCGTGCCCCTACACTATAATAACCTGATTAAAACACAAACAGGAAATACTAATGGAGAGTGAAAAAGGATCCAAAAGTAACAGTAACGAGTATAATTTTAGCTAGTGAAATCTTATCTATGTGTTTAAATTAAAGAAACAGATTGGGGAGAGCTAGAGAAATGGTTCAGTCAGTAAAGTGCTTGACACCTAAGCATAAAGACCCAAATTCAATCCCCACAAGCATCAGGCTTGGTACTGATGCTTGTAATCCCAGGCAGAAATGGGCAGGTCCCTGGAACTCACTGACCATCCAGTCTAGCCTAATCTGTGAACCCCACTCAGGTCCCACGGAGGACACCTGATTCAAAGAACAAGGTGTACAGTTTCTTAACTATGACACTAAAAGTTGGCCTCTAACTTTCACATGTTTGTATATATAAATACAATCGCACACATGTGCATTTGTGTACACACACATACATATACATACACATGAGACAAATAGTAAGCATTAACAGTAATCTTTAAGTGACAGAATTACAATATATTTCCTACATACTTTTAGGTATTTCACTAATGTTTTGCTATGATTTTGAACAATCACTTTAGGATCCACTGTCTTGTTCATAATGGCACAATAGTAATAGTACAGCCACATTAACTAAATTTGGTAGTTAAAGGGAATGAAGTAGTTCTTATAAATAGCAATGAAAGACAGTTAAGATATGTACTAAAGGAAAAAAAGACTAAATGAAGAGATACATATAAAACAAAGATGGGTAGAACAAACATATTCTAAGTTATATAAATAGGGAATTCTGTGAATTAAAACAATCTATAAGAGATACATTAAACTTTTTAACCCTAACCTTAACCCCAGAGACACACTAAACTTCAACTAATTGCTTCACCAAACTGGTAGTAAGGAAGGAAATTTTTAGTTTTTCTTCTACTCTATAATTCTCCCCCCACACACACTTACAATAAAAAACAGAAATATGTAGTAATTGTGTACTTTTTTTTGAAAAGAAAAAGTTAAATGTTCTCTGGGAAGGCTTGAATTGTAGTCTGGCCATAAAACCGTAAAGGCCAGATCTGAAGTCTTATCCAAATTCGTCAAAAGATTCTGGAATGTTCTTTGTTTACTATAGCTGAACTGAAATGATTATCCTCTTTAAGGAAGTAAACAAAACCCAAGAACAACCTGTTAATTCTAAGCCTGTAATACTAAGGTTGTCCTATGGATGACCCTTCCAATAGATAAACTTTTTAAGAGAATATTTTTATTTTAGTCATTGTTATTTCCCATCAGCAATCATTAATACATCTCATATTTGCATAAGGGCATATTCATTTAATGCCTGTAACACAGGAAACAGGCATGGGAAGTTAAAGTGTTACTCAGTGGTACACAATGGAATCTTTGGCAGTCAGGCTCCAAATATGCACTCATCCATCCACTTGATATAGACAGGTGTACCACACATAATAAATGTTTGCTAAAGATGAAACAAGAGTGACTATTTTCCACATGTTTACCTAGCTATTTTCCACAGCCATGCACAGATGCCTTGTTTACTCAATGTTCTGAACACAGAGAACAGAGACATTTTTAACATACCTTAAAGGATACCTAACTTCCCAGGCCTTGGACATATTGCACAGCTATGTTTACTAACAAAATATGTTCTCTAGTCTGGTTCTAATAAATAGAAAAAGTATCAAAAAGGTGACAGATAATTAAAATTCAAGATTGAAAAAGCAGCACAAGGATTCCAAATCATACGGTTCCTATGAAAAAATATAGGAAAAGACTTCAAAAAGAAAGAAAAAAGCACCCTTCAAGGTCTTCCACATTCTCTTTATTCATCCAATTCTCCATTAGTTGTGTCATCTGCTCACTCCAATACTTAGGTCCCATGTGAACCAGTATTCCCTCTTATTAGATGTTTTCAAATCCAACCTATGTGAGACTTTGCCTATAGAAACATGCACCCAATTGTACAATGGATAAAAGAGGGGTCTCTTTACAGAAACTTGCTTAGTATCTACATTTAGAAGAAAAGACCCATAAGAACTAAAACATAACAACCTACTTTCAAACTACAATTTTCCACCCTTAAACTCAGCTTATTTTTATCAGTGTTTTTAGTTGGACAAACTTATCTTCACAAACTATTAGGAACTGGAGGGAATAGAGAACACTTGTCACTCATCAGCGAAAACAGCAACACTAAAGAATACTTTTGATTTGTCTAATTATGACAGTTCTAAACAACCAAGGACCACAAACACAGCTATGTTCCACCACTAGCTTTTCCCATTAACAAGAAAATAAAAATTTCAAAATGATACTATTAGTATTCTAAGTAGAACTTAATGAGAAAGCATTAATAAATGATGGTGGAGATGAAGAGAACAATTAATGAGAATGCTTTGTTTTATAAAAAATTGTACCATTTCAATTACTACCTTAAGTGGGGCTTTATCTTTAAAAGACCAAGTATATACTAGTGGACACTAAATATTTCTTTTTGGGAAAATCTAGGAGACCAACTGATTCTAAGCTACTAGAAGAATTTCATTTACATTTCAAAGGTATTAAATATTATTTTTTAAAGCTTATACTTGCAAACTGTTCTCTGATATTTTGTTTTGTTTTAAGTAGTTTCATGTCTACTACCATACACAAGCCAATAAAGAATTAATCTCTTCAATATATTTATTAGGATGGCCACCACAAAGAACAAATATCCCTCCCTCCCCCAAAAAACCCCTACAAAGTGCTGGGGGGGTGTGCTAAAGAGAAATAATCTTTGTGCACTATTGGTAGGAATATTAAGGTAGAAATTGCTATGGAAAAATTATGTAGGTTCCTCAAAAACTTTTGTTACTTTATACTTTAGCAGGACTGACTGCAAATAGGACCTTCATGAGATATCTGTATATACATTCTCAGCACAACAGAAGCAAAGGAGAATTCAAATGTCAATGAACAAAGAATGCAGCATAGTTATACAACAGTCTTAGAAAGAATGGAAACTTTAACATACATTACCACAATGAATGAAATTCACAGAAAGACAAAACCCATATGATCTAGTTACAAGAGGCATCCAGAGTAGCCAGGTTTTGATTCAGAGAGAATAGTGGCACCAGAGGCTAATACCAGTGGGAAGCTGAGAGTTGTAAAATGGTTATAGATTCAGTGTTTTGCAAGAACATTGGTCACATAACAAAATTTGCCATTGATAAATTTTACACTTAGAAATGGCTAGAATAGGAAATTATATGCTGTCTTTTTCTTACATCTAAATAAAGCATATACAATCACTTCAAATGCTAAAGGGGTATAGTCATGGAATAATCTCTTTAATTTTTGTTTTAGAATTTTGAATTCTTTACATTAAATATGTCTAAAAGATTATGCCTGGTAAACAGATGAGTTTGTTAATTTTATTGGAGAAAGCATGAACTTTAATATGAAATTCAATGCACACAAAGTATTTTATTCTTGATACTTCAAGAGATGGAGACAAAATTTTTTTAATTTAAAATTAAAAATTTATGGTTAGTTGATACATTCTCACTATACTTTTACCAAAAACATTGAGCAATGACAAACCCTTCTGAATCAAGCAGAAAACATGCAATAAATACCTACACCACTAGAAGCAAAAGGCTAGGTAAAACACACCTACTGCTATCTAGTCCAAAGGCAGGGGAGGGGGCTGAAACAAAGTAACTTTTTTCTTGTGAATTAAAAATCGGTTTGTTGGTGGGAAGACAATTCAACCTCACATCTATATTTACATTACTTTCTCCTGATAAAGAAATGTATCTCTGTTAACTATCTTAGATAAAAAAAATGATTCAGTGTTTCGGATAGCCATCTTTTTAAAAATTGTATTTAGAGGTTTAACCTAAATGTTTAATACTCATGTAAAGAAATAATTATCATACAACCAGATATCATAAATTGTTTTAAATTCTTTTTTAAAAAAAAAGTCAAGAAACTAATCTGCCTTAGCCTCCTATACACCATCTTTGACATACAAAAATTTGGAATGTCAGCACAATATCTAAACCTTGAGCACCATCAGAGAAAAAGAAATTAGGTGCTAACCCACAGAAAAGTTGGGGCATTCTTTAGACTACACAAGGTCCTTACAGGAGTGAACTGGAACATGTTAAAATACCCCAACAGCTCAGTAAACACTCAGTAAACAGAAGAGTGTACTAACCCATATTTCATAAAAATGAGCTGCAAATGCAAATATCTGACCAATACAAATTCAAAGCCTTGCCTTGAAATGAAGGCCAATGGTCTTAACTATTGAGGTAGGCATAAGCAAAGCATTATACTGCTACTGAATTCCTATAGAAAGTAGCTTTTATAATTGTCTATTCAAAATTCCAGCATCAGAAGAAAAAAAGATACTACCAGTCCTAAAATTACATTACCTTAAGTCTCTCTTGCTGAAATGAGCATGACTAGAATATGTGTTTATGGGAGCACAGAGTAAATTCAAAATTACTCATTTAGAGAGGAAACACTGGGATTAGGGCACTAGAGTATAGCATATGCTCAGTAAAACAACTGATGCTAGATGCCATGACTCAGGGACATTGCTTCAACAGGAAAGAACCCTTTTTCAACCTTTGAATTCAATGTCACTTTTTATTTTGGGGGCTACAGAGGAGAAAATGCATGAAGGCACATGAGAGAGAGAGAGAGAGAGAGAGAGAGAGAGAGAGAGAGAGAGAGAGAGAGAGAGAGAGAGAGAGAGAGAGAGAGAGAGAGAGAGAGAGAGAGAGAGAAAGTGTAAAGGAAGTCTAAAATATAACTTTAAGAGTTAACACCTATTCTCAAGTATATGAAAATGTTTCAGATTCTCATTCTTGTTGGCCTAAGTACTTTAAATGCATTATCTCATTTTCAGAAGGGTAGTATTATCATCTGGGGGTGGAGGCATATGATCCAGAAATATTCAATAACTTGGAAAGGCTAGGGACTCCAACTTGTGTATATCTATCTGCCTCCCCATCTCTAACCTCTAAATCTTCAGAATGCTAATTCTTCAAACAAGGGAGAAAGCTAAATTGTAATAAGAAAAAAAGCTTATTAATAAATAATTTTCTTGATTTTTAGTAAGCAAAGCAAAAGAGGGAAATTAAGAAATGTCTTTTTCGAGACTTTACTTTAGTAATGCAATAATTACTTGTTTTGGAAAACTTTGAGAAGTTCAGCTTGAAACTAGAAGCAGAGAATGAGCTTGCCATGTTTTTTTGAAATCTAAGAATCCATATGCATGTTAAGTCAGTCAAGTGCATCCCAACAGCTAAGACGTCAACAGCATGTACCCACTGTTAAACCTACTACGCATTTTCTGTTCTGCTTTCTTCCAAATATTCAAGGTTTGGGTTTTCTATATACACTATTAAAAAAGCAAAATTCTTTCCCCCATGTTGAAAGTTCATTTAAGATGGAAAAACTGCAGAAAGAAAATCTTTACCTCTCAATCTTTCAATTATCTTTTAAATAAATTATTTCAAAAAGTGCATCTTTAGTAAACAGCACCTAAAGATTGCTGAGTGACCCGTCACTCATGTTTATTATCTTTAGCAATACTAAGAACCTCTATATTAAGAAATATAATCCCATCTGATCTAAAGCTGCTAACATCTCAAATGAGAAAAATTAAATAACAGATGGGTCTGAAGAAAAACTAAGAACCAATTAGAACTGGGCTCAATGCACAACAGCTAACTCACAGTAATTATAAAATTACTTTTGATTAAAAAAAAACATTGCATATAACAAAGTGGTGACTAGTGTATTACTTGGTGTATTGTATTAAATATAACTCAGTATTTAATAAGGGCAGTAAGTTGGCATTACACCAATAGCAATCTGCCTAATGTTTAAAGCATAGCAGCCCCATCATTTCATCAAAAGCATTGTAGTCACTTCTGCAAAATTAATTGCAACTAATTCTGGTAACTTATGGAGTTAAGTCTAGACTTGTTTGCTCACTTTAAAACATTTTCAGAATGCTTGCTTTGGTGCATACAAACCGAGACCTGAACCTTCTGTGGAATAAGGACCAAGACCAGGGACCCACAGAACAGCAAGAAAACGAGTAAATTTATCTTTTGCTGATATGGATAAGGGGAATTAATCTCTCCCAGAAGACTGACTGAAAGGACTCAGTAAATTAAGGCAACCTTCCAACCACAGTTTTTACTACAAACCTTCAACTCCTTCAACTGATTTCCTCAAGGTTAAAATACCGAAGTAGACAAAACTGTGTGCTGGCAGCAGGGGTCGATCTTACCGCCACTAGCTGCACTTTTAATTCTATGAGGTTTTCCTAAGACTCCAACCCAAGATGTTTCAGAGTAAGTTTTCACAGACAACTTCTCACTTCAGATGTTTCCTGATACAATCTTTTCAGGTGTTTCAACAAATTTGCAACATTTTAACTGATGAGTTTAATTTGCTTTCACTGTATCCCTCCCTCCGAATGTCATTAAATTATCAGCCTAAATTTAACCAAAAGTATCAAGCTATTTTCAGGACTGAAAGAGGCACATCCATATCCATACATCACGTCTGGGCTCTCCGGTCAGGGGATGTGAGCCATACAAGTTTGTAAAAACTGGAAGTTGTTTAAAATGATGCCGTTTTTCCTAAATTTCCGTTACTCTGGCGGCGGCAAGTTTTTCCAGATTACTGCGAACCCTGCACGTGCAAACTACAAAGTTAGCATCTTCGGGCCCCCGAAACAACTCCCTAACGTACAAAGGCAGCGGCGGCCGCGGCACAGCAAGGTGGCTCGGGGGAGCCCCGGGTCGGGCTTCGGAGGGCCTGGACCCCAGGAAGCTGGCAGCACGCGCAGGGTCCGCCAGGGGCTGGCTGATCGCGGCCAACGCCGAGGACAGGGGCGGGAAAGCGCGGAAGCGAGGGGCGTACTCGGCCCTGGCCGACTCGGCCGGATAGGCGCGCGGAGCAGGCTGGGCTGCGACGGCGCGGGGCGGGTGTCCGGGGCGGAGACCCCAGCCCCGCCGAGCGCTGGGCCCGCGACTCCCACCCCCCGCGCCAAGATGGCGACGTGGACCGAGGGGGAGCCCGGCGCGCGAGGCTGGAGGGGGGGGGGGAGAACGGAAGGGGAGCGGAGACAAAAAAGGCCAGCCCCCCGGAACGCGGCGGCCCGGCTTACTTTTTCTTCTCGTTCTCGCCGCCGGCGCCTTCCATGGCGAATCGGTGCCTGCGATGCCTTCCCGGCCGGCGGCACCCGGGCTCGCTCCGGCCTAAGCGCTGGCTCGGTCGGCACGCGCAGAGAAAGGGGCAAGTCCAGAGGCGGGGTGCTAGGCGAGACGTCCCCCCGGGACGGCGAGGCTGGAGCTGCAGGCTGCGCTCTCCAGGCTCCGGCTCGGGTTCCTAGGCGCTCTTCGGACTCGCTTGTCAGGGCCTGGCCAAGACACTGCCCACGACGGCAGCGAGGACAGTCCTCGCGTCCCCTCAGACGAGGAGGCTCTGTGCACTGAGGCGCTGAGGCAGCGGCAGGGGGCGGGCAAGGGCGGAGGCGCGCTCGGGCGCGCGGCGAGGGGGAGGAAAGGAGGGGGCGAGCCGAGGGGGGGGGCGCGCGCCCGCCAAGCCCGACGCGCGCGCCCGCGGACCCGCCTCACCTGAGCAGAGGCGGGTTCCTCGAGAGCCAATGGCGAGCGACGCAGGAGGCCAGGCCCCACCCCAGCCCACGTTGCTCTCAGCCAATCAGGAGGCGGTCAGCTGAGACCCAGCTGGGACGCGCTGGCCAGCTCACGTGCTTGTCTCTGTGCTGCTGGGGAGGGAAGAGAAAGGGGCGAGGGGTGCGGCTGAGCCCGGGCCGGGGACACTGCGCCTTGCACGGCGTCTGTCTTTGGGAGGCGCTGCTGGGGAGAGTGGGCTGCTAAGGTCCGAGCCTGGCTCCCACCGCCCTGCTATCAGGAGTAAATTGAGGCTGGTTCACGCCTTAGCTTCTGGGCTGGACCCGGTTGCCGCCCAGCCCTTTTTTAGTTTCCAGTTGCAAAAAAAAAAAAAAAAAAAAAGCCGATTTTGCGTCGTGGCATCCTGCCCCCTGGTGTTAGAGCGGGGTCCCTCCTTCCCAGGTCACCTGGAGACCAGAGCTCAGTCTGCGCTCTGCCACAGAACAAGGGAGGTCTCTGAGTCATTAAGATTCTCTGGGCCGAAGTTTGATAACTGAGCAAATACAAATAAAAATATAAAACCAGTCCTTCTTGCGAAACCTCTCAAGGGAAGTTGTAGTTGCAGGACCATTTTAAAACAAACTATCTTAAGCGTTTACAAATAAATAGCAGAGCTTTTAATAAATGAAAGCTTAAGCCTGAATTTGGGTGAAAGGAAAAGACTTTGGGAGACTTGGCTTCCATGTTGCTTTTAAAAGAGACAAAGATAATCTTAAATGGACACATAAAAAAAGAATCATTTGAGCCTAAGTTTGGTTCACTGTTTAGATTAAAGAAAGGAATGAGTCCCCTAACCTGCTTACCCTGTTAGAGAACTGCTCACCTGCTATACCAGGGAGCTGTGGAATAGAACAATCAGTTTTGAAAGCATAAATGCTAGGCCTGTCAGTGTGGGTCTTTGTTGTTTTATGTATTCCGAGCCCAACTAAGGAACACTGCTCTCTCTCTCTCTCTCTCTCTCTCTCTCTCTCTCTCTCTCTCTCTCTCTCTCTCTCTCTCTCTCTCTCTCTCTCTCTCACACACACACACACACACACACACACACAGAGGTGTTACAGGGTACAGCCGAGCCTGGATCTGGGGCCTCTGCTTGAGATTCTGCCTGACACTGAACTGCTAAATATCTCATCTTTGCAATATTAATATATTGTTACCATATAATTTCGGGTCATATATTCATGTAGATACATTCAAATCTAAAAACAATGTCCTCGTAATGTCCAAGTCTAGTAAGACAGTAAACAATGCATAAAGCATCTCAACCAACTATGATCATAGCAGGGATATAGCTCAGTAGTAGAGCAGTCATCTAGCACCCACAAGGTCCTGACTTTAAAGAGAAACTGAGACTATGGAGATTGATTTTAACGCTACTCTTGTTTGAAACTTAGAACACTATGTACCTCCAAAAGCTACAGGATGTATCTGAAGAGAGGAAAAGACCAAAAGTAATTACTTGTCTTCCTTTTCTTTTTAATCATGGGAGTAATTTTTTAGTGGAACACTCTGAAAATAGTGTTAAGAACAATAGCTCCAGAATTCAGAGTGAGATCTCAATCAATTAGCCTCTTTGTAAAATGGAGAAAATGGTACTTATGCTACAGAATTATGTATGATTATCACACACATAAAGCACTTGAAACAATATAAATCAATCAGAAGCCATCAATAAATGCGTGGACTTGTTTTTATCGCCTCCAACTTCATGTATGTGTCTTCTGGCAGCAATTAGTTGGGCTTCTGTACGTCACCAGTTTCGGCTATTCACAAAGGCCAGTGATGTTACTGGGAATGTTTCTAGGCTCTCTCACACACACTTTTTTTTTTTTTATCATAACTTCCCAGAGTGTTTCCATCTGCATGAATGAGAGTTCCTGAAATCCTCAATAATTTCCTTTCTCATAACTCTTAAGCAATTCTCTTTGGCCAGGGATCACAGCTGTAGATACAATGTTTTTAAAATAAAAATATGAACATTGTGTAAAAGCATGTCTAGCTCACTTAAAAGTATTTTTTATTATTTCAAAAGGTTTAAACAGAATGATAATTAAGCAAACAAGATACTTTTGAATATATATTACAATTTATTCAAGCTTCCATTTCCCTGGATAAAAATGTATAAAATGTGATATTCTGTGTGTGTATAAATAGATAAAAACATGGAAAACAGTAATATTTAACCATGTAGTTTTTAAACAATTATAAAAGTACCAAACACTATCTCCTAGTTCAGATAATCTTGCTAACAGAACCCTAAAAGGTAAATTTTTTTATTGAACAAAAAAAAAACTAAACCACTCTTTTTATAAGCTCCCACTGGCACATGTATTGAGGTTGCTACCAAATAAGTCCATATGGGTGAGCGGTCTTATTTCATCCCTTCATAATCTTAGTGTCCAAGGTCCACTCCAACTCACTTTGCAGAACTTACTAAGGAGTTTAAAAGAACATTGCAAAATGACTTCACTGACCTTTAACCCAATTTGCAGTGATTCACAAGGAGTCAGAGTAAAACTTCAATTTAAATTGCTACAAAAAATATGGAGCAATGAGCCTTTTAAAAGTGAAATATACCAGCTGCACACAGTTTAAAATCTGTGTGGGGAAGAGGGATGGAGCTCCAGTCATTATCTTTGCACAGCAAGGGCTGTTCCCTTTGCACCATCTGAATAGCCCAGATAGGCTTTGTAAAAAAGAAATTCACAAAGAAATGCTAAGGAATTTCCTGTTTTTTTGCCCCACATGAAAAGAGACTAGGAAGCCAGTGGTGATAGCTTCTGCCTTTAATCCCTTCACTCAGGAGGCAGAGGCAGGCGAATCTTCGTGAGTTCAAGACCAGCCTGGTCTACAGAGTGAGTTCCAGGACAGCCAGAGCTGTTACACAAAGAAACCCCGTCTCAAAAACAAAACAAACAAGAAAGAAAAAAAGGAAGGAAAGGGGGGGGGGGAGATTATAGGACCATTGCTGGAGGTGTAAATCAGTAGTATGTCCTGGGTTTAATATTGAGTACCACCCAAACCAAACAACACCAAAGACAAAACCCACAAACTGTCATTTTATCCCCATGACAAGGAAAAAAGCTAATCAAACTGAAATCTATAATAATTTAATTAGGATCAAAGTCACAGAGAAACTACTGTCCCAAAAGACAGACAGACAGACAGACAGACAGACAGACAGACAGACAGACAGACAGACAGACATGACATGACAATCACAGCTCCTCAGCTGTCCTGATTAGGGAAATTGTGATAAAACTTCGGGATCAAAGCAGCTTGGGAAGGAAAAGGTTTATTTGGTTTGTGCTTCCAAATCACTGCTCATCAAGGAAGGAAGTCAGGACAAGAACTCAAGCAGGGCAGGGACCTGGAGGTAGGAGCTGATTCAGAGGCCATGGAGGGTGCTGCTTATGGGTTTGCTCCTAATGGCTGCCTGAACCTGCTTTCTTATAGAACCCAGGACCACTTGCCCAGGGGTGCCCCCACCCACAATGGGCTGCAGCCTCTCCCATCAGTCACTAACTAAGAAAATGCCCTACAGGCTTGTCTGCTACAGGTCAATCTTATGAAGGCATTTTCTTAAATCAGTTTCCCTCCTGTCTGATGACTTTAGCTTGGGTCAAGTTGACATAAAACTGTCCAGCACAGCAGATCAGTTTACCTGGAGTAGAGCCAGCACCCAGCCTGAGATGGATCAGTGGGAACACTTGAGACTACAGTCCAGGAATCATCCCAGTTCAGTGTAAAGCAACGTGAGAACTCAAGACTCCAGATGCTCTCACCTTGCGTTTTTCTGGTTTACCTTGGTTGAATTTCTTTCTAGGATCAAAACCAGATTCTGCTCTGAAAATCTGAGAGCAATACCCTTATGCTTTTGTCAAAGGGGCATGCATGCACGCAGGCACGTATGGGGTGTGTATGAGCTTTTAAAAATGCTCTCAGACTAGGAGAGAGAAGAAAGAGATGTAAAGCGAGTCCATAAGAAGCATGGAGGGGGAACAAGAGAGGCAATGGATGTATACAACATGAAAGTGGAGGGAGGGGCTACTAGAGATTAGGGAAATCCACTAGGTGGGGAACAGGGAAAGGCAGTGAGTTAGTAAACAAAGCATGATGATGCACGTGTGTAAAAATGTCAAAACCCACCACTTTGTATGCTAATATTTAAAACATAATAGAAAATAAAAATAATGATTGAATACTTCTAGATCTCTCCTTCTCAACAAGGCACAGCAGCCCTCCAGGAAAATGATTTTGTCGGTCTGTGCCTTACCAACTGGAGTCTACTAAAGTCAAACCAATCCAAGCAAATGGGAACACCAATTCTGTCCAGTTCTAGCATTGCACATGGGAAAAAGGAAATAGTTAGCTCAAGCTAAAAACAGGACTGAGACCCAACCATGGGACTGCAAACCACTGCCCTAGCCCCCTCACCTTACCACCACCTCAGAGTGCCTAAATAATAAATAGCAGGACAGTACAAGCTTCTCACCCTATTGTAGGAGTGTTTAGGGACACCCAACGACAACATGGCAAATGAAAACATAGATACTAGAGGAAATTTGAGTTTCTGATTGTTACAGCAAATAGTAATAGCCTAATGTTCAGTCAGACTGAAACTGTAAGTTATAGACCTGTCTACTACATGCCTAATATAGCACATCTGTTTTAAAATAAGAAGTGCCAAGGCAAAAGAGAAAAAAAAGGAAGGAAGAAAGAGAGAGAGAAAGAGAGGGGGAGAGAGAGATAAAGAAAGAAAGAAAGAAAGGAGGAAAGAAAGAAAGAGGGAGAGAGAGAAAGAAAGAAAGAGAGAGAAAGGAAGGAAGGAAGGAAGGAAGGAAGAAAAGATTAGACAGATGGCTCAATTGTTAAAGTGCTTATGGCTCAAATTTGGAATTGTGTTTAACCCCACAGCCCATGCAGGGAGTAGCATGCCTCCACACTCCCAGTGCTGGAAGATGGACACAGGAATAGACTAGGAAGTCTAGGCAAATTGGTGAGAGACCCTGTCTCAAAAAAATATGGTGGAGAGTGCCCAAGGAAGACACCTAATGCCAACCTGTGGCCTCTACAAGCACATGCATACCCATGCATGTGTATCCTCCACTTGTAAACACACACACACACACACACACACACACACACACACACACACACACATACATGCCATGGTCTGAAATGATAATCCAAACATCAGAACCAGGCTTAAATATAGAAGAGACCAGAAATTCAACATAACCAGTTAATACAGTAAGGACTGCAATGGAAAAATACGGACAGCAGATGATGCCAGGGGAGAGAAGCAAGCACAATATAGAGGCTTAATAACTACAAGTACTGGAAATGGACATAGAAGCTCATCAATAAATTTTACTCAATTTAAAAAAAAAAAGAATTCATGAGTCTGAAGAAACCTCAATACAAACTTTTAAAATTGAAATGCCCCCCCCCAAAAAAAGAGAGAGAGAATAATATAAAACCAAGCTGTAACAGGAGAAGGGGGATACTGGAAGCTCAGAGCTTTACAAAAATTAGTTAAAAAAAAAAGTCAATCTCTGGATTCTGGGATCTCATAGAAATCAACAATACAAAAAATTGAAAAAAAACTTGGCACCCAGGAATAGTGATTTTAAACTGGAGAATAAAAAGAAGATGCGCTAGAAAGAAAAGTCTGGGAATACAGGGATGCCAAAGGAAAGTTTACCTATACAGAAGCAAAGATGAGATGCTTCTCCTTGTCAAAGCCATTCTAGCAAGAAGACAGTGGAATGAAATATTTAAAATGTTGGGAGAGAAAAAAAAAAAAACCCTCCCAACAACCCCAAATTCTATGCTTGAAAAACTTACCCGTCAAAAGTATGGAAGAGTGAGTGTAGCTTCCTTTCTCTAAAATGAAGACCAGCAGCAGGCAAGCGGAACAAGAGAAGCTGCTGCCAGCTGACCTGCCCTGTAAGAAATGTTTAAGATCTTGAAAATAGTAGAGATCAGAAACCTGAAACCTCGTAAAAAGAAAAAAGGAACCAAGACAAGGAAGCACAGAAGAGGCCAAGGAAAGAAAAAGAAAGCACTTTATTTTTTGTTCCTTACCTTTAGTTGTTCTAACACGGAATACTTTGTCCGGAAAACTAGTAGGGAAAAGTGTTCTGACTTCTTCCTTATGGAAGAGTGGATGAGTGACACCTTTGTGAAAAATGGATGGACGGGAGGAACAGGAAACTGGTATAAGCTGCTTGCATTACCAGTGAGGCAGGATAATATTTGGAAGTGGACTTGGATTAGTCATAAATGTATGTTGCAAATTCCTAGGCAACCACGAAAGTGTTTGAAGTAGAAACTGGGCTGGGGATATGGCTTAGGGAATAAAATGCTTGCCATGTAAGCATGAGAGCCTGAGTTTGGGTCTCCAGAACCCATGTTCCAGCCAGGCCAGGCAAGGTGGTACACACCTGTAACCCTATGCTAGGGAAGCCCAGATAAGCGAAACCTGGGGTCTCACTGGCCAACTAGCCTAGATAAGAGCTCCAGCTCAGTGAGAATCCTGGTCTCAAAATTAAAAAAAATAAAATAAAAGGGTGGAAAGTATAGAAAAAGATTCCCAGTGTTAATCTCTGGCCTCTGCAATACATGCATAGGTGAGCACACACACACCACACACACACATACACACACACACCACACATACACGCACACACACATATACACACATACATACACACACATACACACATGCCACATATATGTACACACACATACACACCACACACGCACATTTGAACACACACATGTAGAAACAAATTAGCCATTATAACAAGGTTGCAGAATACGTTTAATATATGAATCAATCTCTTCCACGCATAGAAAAATAAGCAATTAGATTTGAGTTTACAACAGTATCACTTACATGAGCACTAACTCAAGGAGCTACGCCCGAGTAAGAAAACATGTATGTGACTTACAGAGGCAAACTACAAAATTCTGATGATGGAAAGGGACAAAGAAAGCCGGAAGAAATGGAGAGGCGTCTCACGGTAATGAATAGGAAAGCCCTGTTCATTATTAGGACATCAGTTCTTCTACCCAGCTGGTCTGTAGACTAAGTGCAGCTTAATAAAACATCTAATGACTTTCTTTGTGGTTATCACCAAACTAGTCCTAAAATCTATGTAGTAAAGACCAGAACAGAGACTACAGGAGCAGATCCCAAAGAGTGAAGTCACCTGACCAGGACCTGCTAGAAAATTGTATTAGCAAGATAGTGTGGTGTTGGCAAAGAACAAACACATAGAATTACAAAGCCTCACAGCTCAGAAACAGACACGTGCAACAGTCACCTTGTCTCTGCCAAGAGAGCCAAGACAAGTCAGCAGGGTTTTGGGTGAATGAGGGAGAAGGAGGGAGTTTGTAGCAACTCTGCACTTTCTGGACAATTTGGGGTAAATGTAAATTTTCTCTATGAGATTAGGTCTAATGATTAAGAGGGGGGAAATGAGATATTCTTTCAAGGTCAGGGGTTCAAATCTTGACAAATAAAGCAGAAGGTTTAAATTTGCAGTGAGGAGGCCTGATAAAGTGTTTCTTTGACTAGAGATGAAAGTGACATGTGGATATTATTCCAGCAACACAGTCAGCCAGGGAATTCTCAAAAGCCACAGCTCGAGAAGATTCTAGAAAGGGAAGACAGAGAAAGGGGTGAGAGTTTCATCTTTGGAAATCCATGGTGACTTTCCTCCTGGCCCTGACACCTGCAAGGTTTCATGTATTTCTTCACCTGTAGATTTGAAATTATATTCACCCATTTTGAAAGTAAACAGCTTTACCATCTACAAGGTCGCATGTGACTGAACAAAAGGACTGCTTGTGGCTCTGCCTTTCCCACTCTCTGTCCACATCAATATGTTAATTGAGATTATGACCCTCTATTATTCGATTATAGTCAAATCTAAATTTGGTTTAATCTGCAGGCTTGTGTGCTATTTGAGAATTACGAAGGGGCGGGAACCCCTTTCACCTTGGCAGTGCTATAGGATTGGTACCCGATACACAAATGCAATCTTTCTTTTAAGCATTGTAAACTAGAGCTATGTATTTTATCCATGCTGATTTTTTATAAAGCTCCATAATAACCCTATGAGGTAGGAATTATGACAATCATAGAATGTACCAGAACTTGATGATTAAACAGGTTTTTTTTAAAAAAAAAAAAAAAAAAAAAAAAGTTGAGGATGAAGGAGGAGAGATGGGTTTTGGACTCTTCCATACCCTTTGCTACCCAAGATACTGTACTAATTGTATTGGGAAATTTCAAGGCTCTGAAATATGGGGGTGCTCTAAAATTGTTTATCAACTATTTAATAGCACTGTAATAGCAATGTGTATTTCTGAATGTAGTATGCATTTGGCTAAAGGCATTTCAAAAGCAGCAAATAAACAAATACTTTCTGAAAATCTCTCCAGTACTCTATAGCTGGTGTGTCCAACTCATGACACCAATGCTGACCAACACAAACTTGCTTTCTAAGTATTTATTTTGTTTTTATTTATGTGCCACCCCCCTGTGTGAGGTGTGAGTGTGTGTGTGTGTGTGTGTGTGTGTGTGTGTGTGTGTGTGTGTGCATGTGGAGAGCAGATGATAACTTCAGGTATGGGTCTTCACTTTCCACCTTGTTTGAGATGTTTCTTTCTGGTTGTTCCTCACTGTCTATGCCAGATTAACTGACCTGAAATTTTCCATAGATTTTCCTGTCTGCCTCCCACCTGGCTATAGCAATGTTAAGATTAAGGATTTAGAGTACAAAATCGGGCTTTCCATGGGTTCTGAGGTCTTGAACTCATATCCTTCTGCTTGTATAACCACTTCATCCACTGAGTCACCCCCCTCAAGGAAAGACTATTTTCCATTACAACCCACAATTTACTGTTTACATAGAGATGCCTATCTTCACATAACTTTCTTTTAATAGGACATTTCCGGCACTCGAGCACACATCAGTAGCAGCAGCAGGCAGTACAAGGTTATGGCAGTGCCATATTGTCTCCATATACTGTATGCAGATCTGACTTAATTTTCATCTTTTATCTTTATTTACACTTCTCTCCACTGTGAATGGAGCCATGCACATTGCCCATGCTTGTTTAGGTTCAAAAGCTTCAATAAATTTTAACTTTTAAATAAGATTTAGACATGTTTATGGTTGAATGTAATAAAATAGATCATTGCTAAATTATATTTTATGTACTGGTGACATACCTTTTTGCTTAATTTCTTTAAAATCTATGCAGTCTGTAAGTTGTTTTTTTTTTTTTTTCAAATTGTCACACATCTCACACAAGTTGGTCTGTACATTCAGGCCTGTGTTGTTTAAGGTTTATAGAATTTGTAAGTTGATCTAGAGATAGCCTGTATTTCCTGCTCTTTCCTTTATGTACAGATGATAAGGTAATGTATATCATTCACCTATGAATTGATTACACAACAATATTTTTGGATACTAACTATTCTAAGTTCACATACAAATATTAATTTTTTTTAGATCAGGTTTCACGTAGTTTAGGCTAGCCTCAACTTTCTATGTAGACCAGGCTGGCCTTGAACTACTGATTTTCTCACCTCTACCTCCTAAAAGTTAGACTCACAGCACATGCCACTGTACCTTGCCTATGATAAAGTAGTATGTGAAATCACAAGATTTTTACACTTACTGTAAAGCTTTGATACTTTTTGAACAATGATCATTTGAATTTGATTTCAAATTAAACTAAGTTTCTCTAGCTATATTGAACATAAGACATTTTCACAGAGAGGCAAAGCTGATACAGTTTTCTCTGGGCAAGCCCTATAAACTTCCTTATCTAATTGTGAAAGCTTTCAACCTTAAATGAATTACAAATAGAGAGAATTGCCTTCCATCTAGTTTAAAAATTAGCTTTTACTTTCCCTAGTCTTCACTGTCTATAAAGCTATGACTCCAAGTTTATATCACACATGATTTCCAGCAGCAATCTCTTCATGGCAGATGATTAACAATTTCATAATGCAATTTGAATCAGCTTAAATTTAATCTGACTTCTATTATGGTGAATTGTAAAAGGTATGAAAAGGTATGTGACTACTCTAAGAATTAAATTTTAAAATTTACTTTTATTTTATGTGTATAGGAGTTCTGTCAGCATGTATGTCTGTGAACCCTGTGCATGCCTAACATCTGGAGGCCAAAGATGGTGTAGGACCCCTTGGGACTGGATTTACAAGGTTATATATAATCCAGTATGGGCTCTAGGAATTGAACTCTGGTTCTCTGAAAGAGCAATAAGCACTTTTATAACCACTAAGCTATCTTTCTAGCTCTCCACTCTAAGGATTCTTTGAAACTGTAGGAGGAGCTTTAAAGATTCCATCTGCTAGAATTTGAGGATGTTACAATGATTATACAAATTAGCGTTATGTAGTTAACATTTACACGAAGCCAAACTCTAAATTTATTCCTGTCTGTAGAGGAAAAGCATCTTCAAGCTTTGTACACAGTCTGCTGGACATCTGGCCAGACATCAGGATTTCTGTGCATTTTTTCATCCAACTCTGTTTCCATGGTACAGAGAAAGCCCCCTCCCTCCCTCCTTCCCCCCTCTTCTGTCTATTTCTCTCTCCTCTCCTCTCTGTCTCTCTCTCTCTGTCATAAGTCAGACAGCCAGGTGATGAAAGGTAAGTAAGAAAATCTCAGAATGAATCTTAGGACAGAAGCATTTACTTAAAACTGTTTGTGTGACATCATTCTCTCCAAAACAACTGTGGTTTCCATCAGGAGGAAAAATACTACCCAAACATTAAGAATGCCAGTGACTAGAACATCCAAAAATATCATTCCTCTAGAAGTTAATTGCAAGTTGCATCCTTGTCTTTTTTTCAATCATCTGAGATTTTAGAATAAGCATTTAAAGTAAAACTTGTAATAGAATAATTAAAGCAGATTTGAAAGAAGGCTCCTATATTGCTTAATATTTATCCTAGCTTGGTTTTCTTTCCATGTGTTCTGAGCCACTGGCAATTCATATTTTCCAAATATTGGGAGGATAATGTTTCTCTTTGATTTTTTTTCTTTTGGTGGGTAATGCAGAACCATTAGCTGTTTGGCTTTTCCACTGGAAAACTTACAAAGTTTCCTTGGTTCAGTGTGTCAGAACTTGCCTGTGAAGAACCAGAGTCAGTTACAAGAACTTGATTAGCCTTCTACCAGAACTTGCAAAGACAGGTTGGTTCCTCCTGTGTAAGTGGCTGTTCTGAGAAAGCCAAAGCTCTGGAGAGTTATCTTATGATCTTCATGTTATGATAGAGATAATAATATTAAGGGAACACTGTGTGCCAAGTTTAGGGGTGGACCTTAGGAATTGTATATGCTTCTTAACAAATGCTTTCTAAGTTGTGACTTCAGGTCCACATCTCACCTTTGGTCTGCTATTCTGTTTCTGTAAGTGACTAACAGAAAATGGTCTACCAAAGTTTCTTATTTTTGTTTTGCATTCAGAAAATGTCTGGTCCATTGAACTGACCCGTTTTTCATGTCACAAGGCAGCAGAAACTCTCTGATCCTATCTGAGTCACATTTCTCCAATCCCTGTCTGTCTCTTATCCCATTAACAAGGCCTGTGGTAACTAGGTTTCGGGTCAAGCATCAGCCTCCAGGTCTGGCTAAAATGCTCCTTTACCATTTGCTGCTGAAGCAAAGTCAATTCCAGAGCATAGGTAACTTAGGTCCTGTAGGAAGAGAGAGCTGACCTGAATCCATGGTGAGAAAATAGGAAGGCATCTTAAAACATGGTAATGTTGGTGATGGGGAGGAAAAGTGAGAATGTGCTTACCTTAAAACGTGTCAAACTCACATAAAGTAAAAATTGTCTATTGCATATAAATCATACCCTATTAAATCGATTAGTAGGGATCATGTCATGAAGAACCTTGCTTTCTACTCACTGGGCACTCTCCCAATCTCTGTTCCATTCTTTGACGAGATGCATCAGGCATCTGATTTCAGCTGTTGGCTGGCTGCTCACCCAGATTTTGTCTACACAATAGCCTTTACTTGTACATCGTGAGTCTGTGTGTGGCAGTTCAATCCCTGGTGCTCAGCTCCATCTTTCAGAGCTTTTCATACCCTGCTATGGTATCACTACACTAACCAAAGTATTCCAGCTAGGATGATTGGCAACAAGCAGGATGGAAAATTTGAGAGCATAAACTTGCTTGATAAATTCTCACTGGCCAGAAACATAGAAGAAAAATAGAATGGCCAGGCACAGAGGCTAGAAGCTGGCTCCTCCCTGTTCAAATGCTGACTAAACCATGTTTTGAGAGCGAATGCCACTCATAGTAAAAGACAAATAGTTTGAGTCTGAGGTAGAGACCTGAGATCCACAGGAGGCTCTTATAGTGTGTGTTAGCATCCATATAGATAGACATGTTCTTTCATCGTTTGAGAACTTGAGAACTACCTTTTGGAAATGTGAAGTTTGAATATTACTTCAGGATGGAGAAAAAATCCTGTAGATATTTCTAACTCAAGATGCATACTGTTCAGACCAATGTTGTTCGTGAGTCTTACATGCTTGAGAAAACAGATTTTTACCACCTATATTATAGTAATTTTAAGTCCATCATTTCAATAGACCGTAGCTCTATTATGCAGTGATGTGTCTGTCTAGTTGTCTTTAACTCCAGTTTCCCAAAGAGTGCCTTACCCAAAAAGAGAAGTTAGTAGACACCATTGTGTTGCTGTTATAAAAACTGGGCACTGTAGAAGCTCAGGAAATAAGGGATGGTATAAGAATGACATGGTTTACTTAGAGGTCCTATGAATAAGCACGTTGGACAACTGTTGGTATGGACATCCCAGAATATGAGAGAGAATGTCTTGAAGAACACTCTTCTATGGTGTAGTGACATGAATACTTGTGTGGACCAGAAACTTGTGTTCTGCCAATCACAATTTAAATGGTCCTTCCTCCCTTGGGTCTCATTTTCCTTATTTGAAAAATCAGGGAGTTGAGTGAAGTCATCATAAAGCCCCTTAAAATGAATCACTTCTAAAATAGTTTGTCTTAGTTGAAGCTGCAACTCAGTGGTAGAACACTTGCCCAGCAGGAATGAGCTCTGTTCAATTCCAAGTACCTTTAAGTAAATAAATAAACATCAATAAATAGATAAAATAATCTCACATACTCCTTAGAAGAATGAGACATAGAAGCACACAGCAAAATCAGAGCTAAATAGGTGGACAAGATTAGTTTTAATAAGACTACAAAATTCCAAATCTTTCACATGGTATCATAATACTCATATTTCCATGTCTTTTCACATTCTGTTTGATTTTCAAAGCAGCCTTGCTACAATGTTCAAAAGAGTGCACCAGGAGGTTGGATCACAGAATGAGAACATCTGGGGAGAGAGGGATTACATAAGAGGGGGTCTTCTAACTATACTCTCAGTTTGTTTCCTCTTCTAGACATACATCATCCTTTACAATGATCAGGAGATGTAGTAATGCTATCTAAGTAGGTTAAAGTTGAGATTCCCATACAGCTGAGGACAGAGACAACTTTCTTGTCACCTAAATTTACTTGCATCTAGACCATTCAATTTGATTTACACAGATGCTGGTATGATTTCATAGAAAGTAATTGGAATCATGCTAATTGTCAGACTTCAGACACATATAGGTCCCTATAGGCAAAGAAGAGCCCAGTGGGAGCACACAGCAGGCTCTCCAGGCGGTTTATTCCCTAGGGGAAAGTCTTGGAATAAATAGAATGTGGTTACAAAAGCTGAGGAGTTGAGCAGGGTTGTTCTGTTTCCTTTTAAAATGTATTAGGGCTTGAAAAGTCTTGCTGAGAAACTCTTCTTATGTGATTCAGACGATACAACTGTTTCCTTTCCCACCCTGCAGTTGGCACGACTAAATAGATACAAAGAAACAAACGATAAACCACAAGCAGCAGGCGTGGATGCTGAGGAGTTGTACTTGATAGAGAACATTTTACATTTTTTTTTTTTTTTTAAAGACCTGGTCTAACTATGGAGATCAGGCTGACTTGGAATTCACCACAGAATTCAGGCTAGCATAAAACTCTTGAGCACTCATGCTTTGGCATCCTAAATGCTGAGATTACAGGAGGGAGGGAGGGAGGGAGGGAGGGAGGGAGGGAGGGAGGGAGGGAGGGAGGGAGGGAGGGAGGGAGGGATTCACCAAGCAACCTTGAAATCTATCTCTAGCTGATATTTAGTTTCACCCAGAGCCCCTGCATGGCAGCAGCCAGGCACCTTTAGGAAAGTGAATGTCTTAGACTAAAAAAATAATACACGTGAGCCACTCCTCTGGGGTTCTCAGGAATACTTTCGAGAGTTGGAACTCCCGACTAAATGGAAGGGGCACTTTTACTAGTCAAAACATTGTAATGAGTTTATAAAACAGCGAGCGTTGTTTTCTGGATTGAGATACTTTTTAAGCCTTGCTACTCCAGGGTGCTTTCTGATTTAACATTCCTAACGGATGAGTCATCAACTTCCTATAGCTTCTATATAGCATGAAATATTTTCTCATTCAATTACTTGAACAGTTTTTCCAGCGAATGCTGCTAATAAGCACCTTGTCAAGTTTTAGTTTTGCTTAAGTACTTCATTAAATGGAAATGAAATGCAATCACAAACATAAATTGTATTTTGTGCTTGCTAATTTCCTCTGTCAAATTTGCATTTTCTTCACTGAGTAAAAAATTAATTAATCATATTAAGAAATTGTATAAATCTTGTTGACAATTGGTCTCATGAAATTATTTTACTTGTGTATGTAGAAAAACATTGAATAGTGTAGTGTTTCCTATTAACATTGTATTTTCTATAAGAGTAGTCATACTTTCAATCTATAGTGTAAAGTGACAAAGTTATGAATTAATATTTTTTCAGTTAGTTGATGCACAACAATGTTTAATGCAAGAACTTTAGAGCATAGTTTCTATAGTTTGTTCTTGACCATCTAATTCCCTGGCTGTGCGTAGGTTTCATCAAACCAAAATGTTGCTGTTGTCTGAGACAGGGCCTCACTCTTTAGCTCAAGCT
Source organism: Phyllotis vaccarum (assembly GCA_033318265.1). Lineage (NCBI taxonomy): Eukaryota > Metazoa > Chordata > Mammalia > Rodentia > Cricetidae > Phyllotis > Phyllotis vaccarum. The sequence continues at coordinate 73,595,306 of JARWLC010000006.1, forward strand.
GGCCTTTAGCTCACAATCTCCCCCACCCCTCAATTCACAAGTGTGGGATTGCAGGCCTGTACCACCAAGCTGGCTAAACTGAGTTGGTGCTATGGCATTGTTAGGTTCAGAATCGGCAGAAATCCTCCCGTGTGATTTCAGACATCACTGGAGTGAGAAAGAGTTGCCATTAGGAGACTTGTTATCAGAGCTGTTTGACCAACCTGAATGGGATTTTGTTTTATTTGTTATTTTAAAAAAGAAAAATTAGTTACTTTTCAATGTTATCTGACAACTCACTGACATATTTCCAAAGTCAGTCACAGACCAATGGCTGTTCTTTCAACATTGATTTGCTTCATGATTGTAGACTCTACATTTATATGTCAGTCTCAACAGCTGTCTGAATGTGACCAAGGTTTATACTGATTTTTGAAGAATGTTAAGATCCAATTATTTTATCATCATCATCGTGTGTGTGTGCCTTTTTAACTAAGAAAATAATGGTGTTGCATTCTTTAAAGTTATATCTGAAGAAGGTGGATTTTTCTTTTTACATTTTCCTACCTCATCAGGATATTTGCATTTCAAAAGATCAAAGAGTCTTTTTAAACTAGTTATTTAATTTTATTGATGTTTTTTGCCTGTATGTATGTATGCCTCTGTGAGGCTGTGAGATCCTAGAGATATAAAGAGTTGATATGTGGGTGCTGAGAATTGAACCAGGGTCTAGAAGAGCAGTCAGGGTTCTTAACCACTGAGCCATCCCTCTAGCCCAGATCAAAGAGTCTTAATGACTTGACAGGGTCAATTAGAAATGAAGCATTACTGTATAAAACATAAACAGTGCCTTGAGCTGAATGGGCTTTCAATAAAGTAATTTGTTGATAGTAAGGTATTTTAAATAACGGGTTAAAGAACTTGTAAAATTAAATAAAACGTTTTCTTTTGGAAGCAAGGTTTTATGTAGCTAAAGTTGGTCTTGAACTCTCTATCATGTTGTGTCTCTATGACCTTGAACTCTTAATACTCGGGTCTCTGCCTGGGATAGACGCATGCACCAGCTAGCCAAAAACTAGTCCTATTTCATCCTCAAAATGCAATCCATAAAAAAGCACAAACAATTATACATAGCATTCCAGTGGGCATCCAACAGCAGCCAACAGGCACACAGAATTCACATCTTGCCTTTAATGTCAAGAACTCAGGCAATAAGCAGGAAGAAGTCTGCCAGTCCAGCCTTCCACCTGTCAATTTCACATACCAATTTTATGTACTTTTGTGCATTTTCCACAGAGTCCATATCAATGTTGCTAGTATGATGCCCAAGAAAACCCAATAAGAGAACTGAAATCTGAAGAAATAAGATTATCGGATAGGGTTGAACTTTAGAGAGAATCACACCATTATAATACTTGAGAGGTATTTTTTTCCCACTCAATCTACTTTTGTAGATATAGACCACTTGATAGTGTGACCAATATCACTATTACTTAAAATGCGGATGTCAGAAATCGTCAGGGTGGAAGATGTTATTTGATGTCCATGACAAGTTCTGAAATGAACGTTGCAACATGGGCTTCTAGAGGCCCTGAGCGCAAGGCCATACCTTCTGCTGTAAAGAACCACAAACCATCTAAAAAGTTGCTTGCTAGGCTGGCAGCCACCGTTAAACAGACAGTTTGACCACTAGGCCTCAAGCGGTACTGCAGCTGGAGCTGCCCACCGGAGACTAGGAACTGCTTTATATGGTGCCTCCCTCTCCACCACGGCCAACCTTCTCTGTCACTGACTAGCACATTCAACTGTGGCTGCTGAGACTCAACTGGAAGTTTGCAGCTCTGTCTCTAGCCATGGAGAAGGGCCTTGCCAAAATCTGTATCACCTCCTGTGGGGAGACTGCACCCAACAGCTAGCTGATGCTAGTGAGCCGGTCCAGCTCCTCCTTCTCAGTCTGAAGCAACTTGGAAAGGTCAACCCCGCCCTAGAGCTCCGGGTTCTGTTAGCTGAAGTCTCAGTGACAGACACACGGATTGTACCGAAGCTTCCCACTCCCCAAGTCGGCCTTCTTCTCTTTGCAAGTACCTCACCTCACAACTCTCCTCAGGAAATCTTTTTACCACAACTTTTGGGTTCAGAGTATGTGTCCAGGAAAGCCAATCTCAGGAAGTACGTTAGCACATGATCCAAATTTCCAGGCTAACTGAACTTAGCAACCTGGTGGCTTCCGTCACATTTTTGTTGTCCATCTTAGGCCAACAAATGTCTCTTGATTTATTCATGCTTTAATAACCTTATTTTGTTGTACAAACATATATAGAACAGTAGCAGAGAGGTGTATAAAAGTACAAGTATTTATCTCTAAGTACAAAGTGGACTTTTAAAAAATTTTCTTCCCCTTGGGAAACAAGAAGAAGCAGAGGTGGACAGAAAGGATAGATAGGCTACAAAGAAAAAGGTTTCCCCCACATCCAGTGCCATCTCTCTGAAGTTATGCTGGTCTGAATATCACCAACAAATACTTGAGTAGATTTAAAAATTTTTGGTACATTGTTATTATTCATTTTTATAAAGCGAGATTTTTAACTTTATATTTCATAAACATCCATACTAAAGTACTTTAGGATGCTGTGTGTACGTTCATTCTTCTTAATCCTGGGGATTTTGTGGCTTGGTAAGTGGAAGCTGTGTCAATTTTTAAAATTCTCTGAATACCTTTCACAGAAACATCCTCAACAGCACTACTTTCTGACAGGAATTCCTAGCACACTACTTAGGTTCATTAAAAACCTCTTAGATGTTAATCATAAAAATTAAGATCCATCTGATTGTACTCAAAATGTTTCTTTACAGGTAAGGATCTTGAGCCAAAGCCATAGGAACTTTAGATTCATACTTGTAAATGTAGGGCTAAGTTAAACAAAATATATATTTGGTTTCTGACTTGGTTCCTGTCACAGAGCTCCTGGGCCCCCTGTAATTTCCTGAGTGATTAGGGTTCTTGGTAGATCTTTTGTTCTAATATTTAGTCTTTGATTCTGGTTTCTGACACACAACCACCTAGCTCTTGGGATTTCCTGGATCACAGGATCATCTTGTATTCCTACAAAATGATTCTTGTCACTGGTCCAAAAAATACCAAGCAAAATTAGAAATCTGGGGTTTTCTGCCTACTTCTGCGCCATCTTCCAGGAAGGCGAGAAGGGATAGAGACTGGTCTTGCTGATGGGAAGCCTTCACTAAGTTATGTAAAATATGAAGTTCAGAGAGTTTTTCTGTTGGTGAACATGTCCATATGTCAGGAAGACACATCAGTTCTAAGAAGTCCCTGCCTTGGGACACTTCTGAGCCTTGTTTCAATATACCTCTTCATCTGGTGGCTCATCAGTAGCACTCTTTTGTAATATAAGCCATTTTCTGCTTCCATGGGCTACTCTAACGAATCATTGACTCTAAGAAGGGAGTTTCAGGAATCTTTAAGATGTCAACAAGACTCACAGAAGCTGTGAGAAATGGGGGACTAAGTGCTTGTGGATGAAATGGGAAGCTGTCTTGTGAGACTGAACCCTTCACCTCTGGAATCTGATGTCATCACGTAGATTCAATGTTGAGAGCAGAACACCCAATGAGTGACCAATATCTGGCTGGCATGGTTACATTCTCATGCATTTTGGTCACAGACACGTTCTTTGTGAAGTGTGACTGTAGAGAAAAACATGGTATTTTTTTTCCTACATCTGATGTCAGAAGTAGAGGGCTGAGAGGTATGTAGGAGAAAAGCATTTTTTTTTCCTACTGTACAGGATGTCATTTGCTTACAGAGGAACGACTTGACTCTTTCACCCAGAAGCTTTCACAGCCAGCGCTTCCTGTCCCTCCTCTCATGCTTTCAGGCCAATTACATTGTCATTTTGCTGACATGTTTAGGAATAAACAAGACTTACAATGACTTGACCTAGCAACTTTCTGGTTTTACAAAGTAAAATGTGTAAAAGTGATACATATTTTGGGGCTAAAAGATGGCTAAGCTTGTAAGAGCACTGGCTGGTCTTACAGAGGACCTGGGTTCAATTCCCAGAGCCCATGTGGTGTTTCACATCCATCTGTAATTCCAGTTCCAAGGGATCAAAATTCCTCTTTTGACCCCCCCTCATCAAGTATGCATGTGGTAACACACATACATGCAAGCCAAATATACATACATATAAAATAAAATTAATAAATCTTTTTAAAAAAATCATTTAAAACTAATACATATTCAGTGGGAATCACACTGAGAATTTTGAGCTTTCCCAGGCTAGTGGTTTGTAATATAACACTCTCTTGTAGGACTGGGAAGCATCAATTCACAATTGTCTGATAGCTTCCTGCTCATGAGGGACCAACCAACACTCTCCAGTGTACCATGTTGCTAGGTGTGATTCCTGGTTGGTTGTATGTATTAAATGTATTTACAATATATGGTATTTCCAATACAATGGATTTATCAGGATATCATCTCATCATAATTTGAGGAGCCCTTGTAATCCACAGGCAATTGAAATTTTAAAAGATTAAATTATGTTCTATGTCATTCAGTAGAGCATTAATTCCATTTTACTTCATGTTTTTCTAATTCCAAGAAACTTAGTAAACAATTTCAGCATATAAAGAATGTATATTGTCTGAGTGGCTACAGCCTCTTCATTGCTGTTTATGCTATGAGGATTCTATCCTTATCAGCAGCCCTGAGTGCCACCACCTCACGAGGAAACTTGAAGCATTTGGAGAAGACCTCACTGGACTTTCTGCAATCCCCTTTGATGGAGCCAGTGGCACTGGCTCCTGTCATTATCTCCCTCTGTCTAGGCAGAGAAGCCTTTTCTGCCTCCAGCCCTTATCTCTGCTCTTGTGTGTGGACTTCATCACCTCCTCTCTTTTTCAGGACTCTGGAACTCTCCTTCCTCCTCCTCCTTCTCCCTCACCTCCTAAACTCCAACAGCTTTTCCAATTTAGCCTTCAAAATACAGTTTTGCTCAGAGAAGTCTTCTCCAACCTGTGTTTCTACTATTTTACCATCCCTTGGGGCTGGGTAAGGATATGAGATGCCCAGAACTGTATTAGGTGATTAAAACACACTGAATAAAGCAGAGCTCCCACACTCAGGAAATGTATATACCACTTTGGGAATTAAGCAGTAAAACCAGCAGTTAAAATAAGGCAGTTAGCTCACAAAAGAAGTATGTATGAGGTACTTTGGGGACACAGAGAAAGGACGCAAGTCCAGACTTGACAAGTGGCAAAGGACTGCTTGGAAGAAGATTCATCTTAGAAGTAAAGAAAAAAAAAAAAAAAGACTAATTTAGGAGTCAGTAGTGAGTGAGGGAAGAGTGACTAAGCAGAGGAAAGGGGGAGGGGACGTGAATTGGACTGCTGGGTCACAACAGCTTGCCCTGTTCAAAGCAGGGAATATCCCTAAACTTTTTCCCCAGTCACTGCCTGACTGAGTAGACACTTGGTGAACACTTCTTGACTGAATGAGCAAGGCTGAAAGAAGGGGCCAGGTTGTGAAGGAAAGACTTTAAACAAGAAGCTGACACCACCCAACTTGTCCTTTATAAAGATCCCTCTGGGTAACTGAAGTATAAGGAGACTAAAAGATGATTACAGTAGTGTGAGATGCGGGAGATGAGGGAGGGGCCTCTTGTTAAAATGATGGTGACCTGAGAGGGGAATGTGTGGCTGGGGAGACAGACAGACAGTTTCAGATTAAGGACATAGAGGTCAAAGGACTTGGTGACCCCCCTGTTAGAGTGAGGACCTGAAGGAATGAGTCAGAGATGATACCTGTGTTCTGACTTGGGCAGTGTTGGCAGTAGTTACTAGAACAGGGGCTGATAAAGAGATGTCTGGAAATAGGGCTGGGCTGTGAGGAAGTTAGGAAGCTCAGTGTGTTGCTTTTCTGATTATTGTGATTGATCACCCAAAATAAACAATTTAAGAAAGTGTTTCAGTTCAGTTTGAGGAATACGGTCCATCACGGTGGTTAAGTCAGGGAGGCAGGACTGCACGGCAATGAGTTAGGTTGTGTGACTCATCAAGGAGCAGAGACATGGGACAGGAAGCAGAGCTGGACTATGAAACCTGAAAGGCTACCTAGTCTCCAATGACCTGCTTCCTCCATCTTCTAAAGGTTCACAACCTTCTAAAACCAGCACCAGTAGGGACCAAATGTTCAAAATCATGAGCCTGTTGGGGGCATTCGCACTCAAAATGTAGCTTTGAGTGTTTGAGGTGAGAGTGAGGTTTATCACGGCTGGGCCAGCTTGCCAAACCTACTTTCCTCGCTCTGTCTCTGCTCTGAGTGTGTCACTGAAATCACTTCCTAGCTCCAGGTTCTTATGTCAGCTGGCAATGCGAGGTCTTGGCAAGGGATCAGAAGACAGAAGGAAGGAAAAGCCCATGCAACTCTTCCCTCTCCACCTCAGGCATCATCTGGAGCTCTGGGTGTCTATTCTCTGTCATTACAGCTCTCTCTCTCAGCAGCCTCAGTTTAGACTTCTTCAGGGACTCCTGATCCTGGGGACTTTCAGGAACTGTTACCCCCTAGCTGGGGGTGGGAGGAGAGGATAACTCCCTGCTGCTGCTACGGTGAGGGATTCTTGGTTAGACATTTAGCTCTTTCTTCTCTGTGCAGCTTTTCATTTTACTATATTATTTCATTCTACTGAAGTACGCAAACAGTATCTTTTCTACCCATTTTACTAGAGTTCACCTAGCACTTGGCACATGGTGATGATCAATGCTGTTTATCCAGAAGTCAATGTATAAACCCTATGTACGGTTTTAAATATCATTCATTGGTGGATACATTTTTATTGTAAAGCTAAGCGTAATCAATGTGAGGAGTGCCTCATCTGAATCATTGAATACTCATTAACATGAGCAGTTTTATTACCGTCAAGATTGATAAAAGGCAAACAAATGGACAGCAATAAGCTTTCTTGGTTGTTAAGTAATTTACTGAGCAGATAAGAATAATGAGAAGTTATTGTGACTGTGTATACAACTTCACACATGGAGGGTATTACTAAGAGAACTGTAGCTAGTAGGTTTGTTTAAATAGGTTAAACATCATGTGGATACCCTCATCTTGGTACACAGTGAACTCGCCTGGCCGTGATCTTCCATGATAACATCAACTAGAATCTATATTGCCATCTAAGCTGTGGCTAAATAAACCAGACACTGGGAACAGGGCACTGTGAAGCAAAGATCCCTCCCTAGCCCAGAGGAGAGTCAGGCTGTGACCCTGCGAGCTCCAGACACTGGGGATAGGACACTGTGAAACATAGATCCCTCCCTGGCTCAGAGGAGAGTCAGGCTGTGACCCTGAGAGATTCAGATGATGTGTTCTGCCTTTGTCACCAGGGAGGGAGTCACACTGGGCTCCAAGGGTGTGCATGTGTTGGATACAGAATCTATAGTGCAGAGAGAAGGTAGGAAGCCAATAAGCTTCCATGTATCACCTGTCCTCTGGTGGTTGACATTTTCTCCCATTTCCCACTTTATAAAGTGGGAGCTACCATGAGACAGTAGGCAAAGCAAGTGTCTGGGACTTTATTTTGAGTAGCAGGGACAAATATTACAATCTATTGGAAATGTTCTTTTATAATGTGGTTTGTCACAAAACTAAACATAGATATAGGGAAAAAATGGGAATAATTTGAAGAATTGTTAGCTTCACTCTGTGGAGGCCACCCTTTCTAAAGATTTGGAATAAATCCTTCTTAAGCCATTTCCATGAATATATGTATAATTATAAATGCCTTTGTATTAAACAAACCATCTGTAACCCACTTTTTAAATGTAAAAGAATAATGTCACAAATAGCCTTTCATGACAAGAAGCAGATGTATGTTACATGGTCGTATTAAGGTATTCCATTTCATAAAGTCATCATAATTTACTTAACTAATCTCCCACTGGAAGCCATTTGGATCAGCTCCAGTTCTTCACCCCTGCATGTGCACAATGAGCCATCAGCAAGTGACTTTTAAAGCAAATATTCAAACACTAGTAATGAGATATTTTGACACAAAAATGTAGGAAAATGGATATGAAAGGAGCCCAAGGGAAAGAAATATTTCATAAGTGAATATTGTTCTTCTTATAGAGGACATATTAACCAGAGTGGAATGAGGGAGGAACAATGTACTGTAGGAAAAAATAGATGCTGTGCCTTGGCAGGTATGAACAGAGAGATACAGAGTGGAACAGCCTGAGAGAGAAGTCAGCAATATCAAGGGAAGGGAGAGAGAGAGAGAAAGGAAGAGAGGGAGGGAGGGAGGAAGGGAGGGAGGGAGGGAGGGAGGGAGGAGAGTCTAGAACCAATACAATCAAAGTGTGTCATGTAGGCTGCTTAAACACACACCACATACCACATGTCTATCATCTTTATGATAATTGTGAGACAATTTTCCAAAACCCAAGACTTTTCTTTTGGGTGAGTAAAGTAAAATAGGGATAACTTTAAACTCTCAAAGAAACCCCATTCTCCATCACCTAGTACATGCATATGTGCATACCATATGCTGAATATTGTCTCTTAAAACATTAGAAAATTTTGGCCCTTGATGTTTTTAATTGTGTGTTTTCCTATGTGGAGTGATGGACTTAAAACATTTTGCAGCCCTGCCTTGCATCACAGCTTCAGAGAAAACGAAAGAGGAAGACATGAGCTTCCTATTTCTGCTGTTCTACAGCCCACTTCCTGTTTTGGAAAAGGCGTGAAAACTATTTGTACAATAAAACCATATACATATTATGATGAATTTGAGTTTCTAAAAACATTAGCACATATACAGAGAACAATCCTGAATCACCTGATACAGAAGTGGTGAGGCATATACATATAAGTGTGTGTGTGTGTGTGTGTGTGTGTGTATGTGTGTATGTATATGTGTGTGTGGGTATGTGTGTTTATGTGTGTATGTATATGTGTATGTATGTGTGTTTATGTGTGTGTGTTTATGTGTGTGTATGTGTGTATGTATATGTGTGTATGTACGTGTGTTTATGTGTGTGTGGCTGGGCATAGCTGTGTAAGCCTTTAATCCCAGCACTTCAGAGGCCAAAGCAGACAGATCTCTTTGAGTTCAAGGTCAGCCTGGTCTACATAGTGAAATTCTGTCTCAAACACATAACAAAACAGTAACAAAAATTAAGTTATTGATGTGAACATGTTCAGTTAACTCTAAAAACTTAATGTAAGGTCAAGGTTCTGTTTCTGTTCTGATTTGGTTTGCTTCAAGAAGGAATTTTGCTATGTAGCTCTAGGCTGGGTTAGAAGTCTTGGTCTCTTTTTCTCCATCTGTAGAGTGTGAGGATTATAGATGTGGGCAACAAATTCAAAGCCTTAATGGCTAGAACTTTCTTATATCCTTGTATCTTTGAATTGGTCTTACCATACCTAAACTTTCCCACACCTAGGAGGATATGATCATTGGCTTCCCATTGGTCATTTCCCAGCATTCCCTTTTGCCTAGATAGAAAAACTGGGAAGCTCTCTTTTTTTTCTGTCAGACCTATAAAAAGTGATCAGATTCCCCTCCTTTTAGATAAAAACAAACAAAAAAGAAACTACCTCACATTAATCACATCCGCCGTGGAGCTCTGTCTCTTACTCTCAGAGCAAAGAAGGGAGAGGGTGGTGCCTTGCTCTAAACACTCCTAAGGGCACTTTAATTAAATCACTAATTCAACATGCCCGGCAAGTTTGGTGTGACTCAGTAAGGTGAGGCACTTGGCTCCATCCACCATATAAGCCCGTCCAGTCAGTGAGTGACACAGGAGAAAAACTAACAAAGCGCAGTGGATTCCTAAATGCACATTGAAGTCATCCCTGAACGGAGCAAGGCTGGGGGGAGGGGTCCCTCCTCACAACAGGAGCATCATGAATTACCTGCTTCTAACTTAGTGTTTGTTACTACCTCTGCAGAGGGAGCTGATCAAATCTTTCCAATGGTTTTGATTTGAGTCTTCCATATGGAGAGGGTTTTGACTCTGTTGATATCCACATCTCTTCTTTGTTGTATTAGAATCTGTATTACACACACACACACACACACACACACACACACACACACACACACACACACACACACACACTGATCTCATATTTAACATTAAAAATGCTTCTGACCATCCCATCATGGACTACGTTGCCCTTCTTCCTTTTTGACATTCCTGTATCTACCTGTGATGTAGAACTCTCTGAATGTCTGTTCTGCTGAAGAATGAGCAGTTTGTATAATTTGCTTGCCCTGTCATTCTGAGATGTATTTTGCATACAGCTCAGACATCCTGTTTGTTTAATATGAACAATGCCAACTTATTTACCATAATGAATATACTTTTTTATTCTTTTGAAGAAAGAGAAAACCGAAGATCCATTCATGCCTCAGTATGTGATATGGAGGATGATGAGAAATCTGTTGACATATCATCAGGGAATTTCTCAATCTCACTCTTCTGATGTATGTGTGTTGGTTACATATGATTATAGATATGATATGGCTGTAGTGAAAAGCAGAAGGCTATGTTTTGGGATATTGATAAGTTTCTTCATTCACCTTGAAAGGTTTAAAACTGTCTAATTCTGATAAAGAGAGTTAAGAAATGAATATTTGTGGAAACTTGCACATTCATGTTCAGTTCTGTATTTCTGAGATTTTATAGAGGCAGATTTTAAAATACTTGCAGCTACCCTAGAAGTTCTGGCATGTGAGGCTTTTGTTGATTTTTGTATTATGCTTTATAGCCTGCATGCTATTAACTAAATGTTTGTGAGTTTTGCTTTGGGTGTGAAAAGCATGCTACTTGGCTTAAAAAATGTCATTTAGTTTTATTTCTTAGCATTTTTTTATGTTTGTTGCAGAAATCATGAATAAAAATTATTTTCAGCTACCTCAGACTGGTCTTGAACTCAGTTAGTAGCTGAGGGTGATCTGGAACTTCAGGTCCTTCTGTCCCCATCTTCCAAGAGCTGAGATTGCTTCATGGGTGAGTGCATGAATACACTGTCCTGTGTAGCAGACACTTGATCTTCCCCAGACAAATAGTATACACTCTCCTACTGGGAATGATTAGGTTCTCAGCTGGGCCACTCCAGCAGATTGTCTGGATCCAAATTGATTTCTGACCTCTTTTCAATGCAAACCTTGAGAATTTTATACTTTGTGTGTGTGTGTGTGTGTGTGTGTGTGTGTGTGTGTGTGTGTGTGTGTTGTTTCTTTTGTTTATGAAGCTGTTCCTAGGGAATCATTTAAGATGTCTAGTCATCACCATATCCTGCTACCTTCCAGGATGATCGCTCTCTTCCTGTAACTTTAGACACAGTGCTTCCCCACGGCTTTTTACTTTATTACCGACTTGCTTCCCAAGGAAATGATAGTTGGAAAGAGCTATATTTAAAATGTCTTCATGCATATTCATCTATGGACAGATAATATAGTCTTTAAAAGTAGATAAGTGAACACAACTTTTTTTTCCCATCACATGTATTAATCACTAAAGCTTTTTAGAGCATTTTGATCCCTAAAGGAAACCTCCAAAAGTCACTTAATCCATCCTTAGACATCTGGAGAGACAGGCTTATCTTCAACATTTGTGGTCAACACTTCTTATTCATTTTATTGTGGCTTGGTTTTATTTTATTACTGTTTTAAGGGTGGTAGTTTTTATTTTTTTTCCTCCCTCTCAGTTGAACACATTTGTTCAAATCAACAGCAGCTTCCACCTAGAGAAGTAGAAAAGAGAAAAAAGATGAGCCAGGGTAAAATTTATCAGGAGCAATTATAATATTTAATTTGAATACCATCGAATATACCTGCAGACAAGCACATTATTACAGCACAATGCAAGTGTGGCCCTCCAATCCTTTCTCCTTCGTCTGCCTCCTACCATTGTTCTTTCTCCAGCTTTCTAGAAAAATAACTCAGAAATGGAGTTTCACTCTCCCAGCCTAAAAGCTACAATTCTCAATCTCAGTTGAGGAACATCTCAAGACACATCTCAAGCTGGAGCTGGAACAGGTGCTCATTCTAGAAATACAGGTGACAAGTCACTTAGTGTACAGTCTTCTTTCTTCCTTCTCTGGTTCAACAAGTTGGGCTTGTGGCTCTGTGACATCTGTCTGCTTCTTAACTACTATGCTTTCTTCATTTCACAGCTTTTCAAGGTCCACATGTAATTTACACTTGCCTGGAATTATGTTCTTTGGAAAAGCATCTCTTTAACGAATGTGGCTTCCCATGTTAGCAGTTTGGTCTGTCTGATCCTCTCGTCCACTCCTACCTAGCCTAGAGACAGGATTTATTCAGGGTCAATTTATCTACATTGGTCAGAGTTGTTCCTCTTGCAAAAAACAGTGGGCTTTTCATTGTAAAAGAAACCTATCTAGTCTATTTATTTCCTTTTAGGATGGAAAAAAAAAATCAGAGCTCGGAGAAATTAAGTGAGCCTTCCAGTTGATAGTAACAGGACAGTTGCCCAGAGTTGAGGCTAGAAATTGGGTCTTTTCTACATTTGGATCGTTTTGTTATCCAGCCTAGGATTTCCCCCCTCTTTTGTGTCTGGGAGAGAGATTGTTTCATACCTTACATTTGTTGTCACCAAGCTTTTGAAAATCATAATTAGTTACATTATGCCAACAGTGCTTTACTGATTTATGTCTTTGTTTATTTTATCTAAGACAAGGTCTCATGTAGCCCAGGCAGATCTCAGACTCATTATATTTTTGAGGATAGCCTTAAAACCCTTTTGTAGAATATTATCTTAAAGTGTGTTACTTTTGTTTATGCTGTGGAACATTTGCCTTAATAATGCAAAGATGGGCTGCATTTTTTAATGTTGCATCTGTTTAATTCTGTGAAGCTGTGATTCCTTGCCTGTTGAAAACACTTGATGGTCCAGTAGAGAGCTGAACTGCAAATAGTGAGGCAGGAGAGAGGACAAGCAGGAAGAGGAGGAGCCAGAGAAGGAGGAAGACTCCAGGGGCCACCAAGCTACACATCAAGCCACAGAGTAGGAAACTAAGAAATGTATACAGGAACAGAGAAAGATAAAAGCCCAGAGGCAAAAGATAAATGGGATAAATTTTAAAAAGCTGGATAGAAACAAGCCAAGCTAAGGTCAGGCATTTATCATTAACAAGAAGCCTCCAAGAGTGATTTATTTGGGAGCTGGGTGACAACCCACAATAACCTTTCCTCTGTTTATCTCAGAAGTTCTGGGATTGTGGGGAGTATATCACCATTTCCAAGTTTCTAACAAATTAAAAGGTATCCCCAGTCTAATTTTCTCCAACTTGGAAGCAGGAATTTTATTTTCTAGACTGGTACTTTTGAGAGTTACTAAAAGGAAGTAAATTATTTATACTTAGGTAGATGTAGTGCCCAATTATTTAGTTTGTTAGTCATTAATTGGCCTCTATCCTTGCAATGGTTGTTCAATTTTATTTTCTCCTTTCAAGAAACATCAGTAGTCCACAACAGCTTCCCACTCATCTCCCTGCCTCAATATCATTAGAAAGAATTTCAGAAAATCACATGCAGATAAACCACACTTGGAAATTCAAATTTAAACTGCAAAAATGAGCAGGAGGCAAAACAGGGAAGAAGCAGAGAAACATCAGCTCCCTGATCAACTCTTGCAGAAACCGTGATACCTGGGAGCTCTTCCAAAGACAATCTGAGTTGAAGCTCTCAAAAGCTTTTCACCAGGAAGTAGTATCACTGAGTAGAGATCTGAATTAATTCACACGTAGACTGACTAGGTAGCAATCACCTTAGAACACAGAAATGCATGGGAGTCCATTTGGGGGAAGTTCAGGTGGAGGTGGGATGTGCTATAATCTTGTTTCTCAAGTACTCACTGAACACCATTCTGATTTTTACTTCTTCTACACATTTCTATGTTCTCCTTCCTTCTCCTCCTTCTCTTCCACATCAGATCCAGGAGCATTTGTATGCTAAACGCACTCCCTACCACAAAATGATATATAGCCCAGCTCTGTTTTTCTGTATGTCAAATTCATTTACAACATAAACAGTACTCTTTAATAAGAAAGCTACCCATCTATAAATGAGAGAGCAGCATCATTTGCTACAAGTAGACAGTAATTATAAAATAAAAATCATCCGTATTCATAAGGAAAATGAGAACTAAAGTCGCTTGGAGATTCCATCTTATCCCATTCAGAATTATGCACTGCTTGTGGAACCAGAAATTTTTGCAGCCACTTTGGAAACACGTATAGAAATTTCTCTAAAAACTGAAAATGAAGCAATCATATTGCAGTAGGTTTAAAGAGAAATATTCCTCCTCAGTGAGTACAGGTGTTTGTTGACAGCTGATGACCTAAATTTAATGCCCAGGATCCACATGGTGGAAAGAGAAAATCTAATCTCATAAGTTGTCTACACACACACACACACACACACACACACACACACACACACACACACACACACAAAACATGCAGGAGAGAGAGAGAGATATGGTTTGGAGAGGTTAAGAGACTGTAGGCATGAGGCCTTGCTGGAGGAAGTCATCCCTGGGGGCTGTGAATTGAGAGTTTACAGCCCTACCTCACTTCCAGTTCAAGTTTTTCACTCTCTGGCCTTACTCTGTAGTGGAGATAAAATCTCTCAGCTTCCTGCTTCAGACACCTGGTGCCATGCCTTTCCTACCATTATGGACCTGTATACTCCTGGAACTGTAAGTCCAATGAACCCTTCCTTCTATACGTTGCCTTTGGTTATGGTATTTTATCATAGCAACAAAAAGTAACTGATACACCCATGGCCCCGGTATTCCACTCTGGGGTATATAATTACGGACTTTAAATCAAAACACCACAGAGATACATGTGCATCCTTGTTTACTGATGCACTATTCACAACAGCTAAGAAGTGGGACCAGTCTAAATGTCCATCAGCACATGAATGGATAAGGGAAATGCAATACATACGCACAATAGGATTTTATTCAGCTGCAAAGATAAATAAAACCATGACCGGCAAAAAAAAAAAAAAAAAAAAAAAAGATGTTAGGCAAAATAAGCCAGTGTCAGAGAGACAAATACTGCATGCTTTCTCTCATACGTGGAACCTAGATTTGAAATTATGTATGTGTGTATTTATTTATGTGTATTATAATATTCACATGTGTTATATGTGTGTGATATATACATACATATATATGTATATGTATATATGTCTATGTGTATAACAAAACCAGAAAGGGTATCATGAAGAGAAGGATGATATCTTAAAGAACGAGACACAGAGTAATGGAATTCGTGTGATGTGAAAGTAGACAGGAAACAGAATGTGGGAAGGGTGCCAGCCAGAGGAGAGTCGGGGGGAGGGCATTGGGAAGGACATGGGAAGAGGGATAGATTAGAACTAAGTATCATAACTTATATGTATGAAAATATAGTGAAATTCGTTAGTTTGTGTGCTAACTTTAAAAATAAATAATAAAAACAAGAACTGTTGTTACAGTATAGTTACATCAAAAGACTGTGATCCTCAACCTATCTTTGTGGAAAGCAAGAAATGCAAACATCAGAAGAACGTCAACTATGTGCTAACATTAAATCAAGAAGGGCTGAAAAAATGGGCAAAGAGACTTTCCATTGGCAATGTCTACATTGTCCTGTGCTAGCTCCTGGGTCTCCCTTGCTGCTGTTAAGCCCTCTGGGCCCACTCCTCCCCCAGTAGCATTGCATGTGCGTCTCCCTCTGCTGTAGAGTCATTTTTCTCTGGATTCTTGCACTGATCCATTGCTGACTGGTCTCCGCTCACATGCTGGTTTTTCAGACAGGTTGTAGAACTGACTAAAGTTAATAAACACAGTTACCCACGTGTCCATCGCTCATCCTGGGTGAGCATCCACTGGAGACTATCCAGTTTGCTTCCTTCTTTGTCTTGCTCCCCTTTCGTCCTGAATGGCTTCTGAATCCTTCATAATCAAACAACTACACACTGCGGCTTATCCTCCTCTGGTTACTGAAGCATATGATTTGGAATATGTAGCAGGAACACAAAAAAGTGAATATTAAAAAAAAAACCACAGAAGGGTACACAGAACGTCTTAGCAATTTGACCTTCAGGTAGCAGTCACAATTTCTATTTTTCTTATTATCCTTTCTGTATTAACTGACTTTATTTTAAAGAATATAAATCAGAGAAAACAGTTGTGTTAGTCCCTTGTAGAAGCTTAAATCCTCATCATGCGACATCAGAGAGCAAGCAAGAACAGGGCACAGGCTGACTGTCTATATAAGGAGTAAACTCACTGAGAGGAAACCTGGTGTATACAACGTTACAGTTTAAATCCTCAACTCTAGGCGCTATTTCGGTAATGATATTCTTCCGGTTGGCACTGGATTAGTTAGAATAATGGTAGGAAAACACATCAGGGCTTCTGTTCTGCCACAGGGTGGGTGGTGGGTGGGGGGGTCATATGTCTTCCTCTCCTGAAAGAGAAGAGTGTTCTATAATGCTAATAAGCTTGCCAAGTGTGCAGCAATGAGCATCCCTCCTCAATCCTCATCCTGAATTCTGCTTGAATCATTAGCACCCAGGCTAATAATCCAACAAAATGAATAATTTTTCCTATCCAATGAATAAGTCCATCTTCCCAATTGCGAATGTATTTTGCACAAAATTTTAATGCAGGAAAATATTAGTGAAACAAATGTGTTGTCTTTGTTTATATATTTTGGAATAAAGTTCATATATACTCAAAAGAAATGATAGCTTTCCTGGCAATTTCTCCTTTTTCTGGAACAGAAAGCTTAATCTCCTGTCTGAAAATGATTCTATTTGGGCAGCAAATCTCACACTGAACGTTGCTCCAGATCTTGAGTTATATAACCCAACAGATGGCATTTGCCTGGCATTGACATGTCAGGCTGCGATCAGAGGGCATGCAGAGCAAGCCGCCCTGAGCCTTCCAGACGGGCAGGCAGATCGCATGTGTGGGTGGGTCAGGTGAAGAACTGCCCTCTGACTCAGCTTCCTGTGGTCTTCACCAAGGAGCAAATTCCTCAAGATCACGAGAGAGTTACAAGTGGTCCTGGTGAAACTGGTGTAAATTGAATTAATCATCAAAATCAACAAATCTCTCCTGTGGAAGCAAACAAAGAAAGGATTCAGGGCATGCTATAGGAGAAGAGTGGCTTATTTACGGCAATAGTTGAAATACCTTAGGTGGGTGGACCTCGACCTGGATGTGCTCTGACTGCACTTTGTAACTGTTCAGCTCCAGTCCGAATGTGGAGCAGTTCTAAAGATGGTAACAAGGGAAAATAGCTATGTCCCACTAAAACGTACTATACAGCTTCGACTTTTGCCTTTAGTCTCAATCCCTTTCAGCAATGTTGTCTCCTGCATCTTAATATCAGATGATGATGTCACTTCCTGCCTTCCATCCTCAGAGCTCTCAGCTTCCTACATAGTATTTTAGATTTGCACATAACATGGTTAGTACACATGCTGTAACATTGGTTGGGTTCTGACATATGCACAGTATCAGTTACTCACAGACACACTGCTGTATAGAACAGCTTCACTGAACAGCCCTTAGAAATTCTATATTTAATGTGCCTTCCCTCTTCCTGGGCTCTGGAAAAGCACTGATTTATTAGTACCTCTATAGTTTCGTATTTTCCAGAATGTCTTATATTAGGAACCAAAAAGTATGTGGCCTTTCAGACTGGCCTCTTTCACTTGGTTTTATTTCTAATTTAATATTAATGCCTCTGTAGCTTGATAACTCATTTATTAAAAATATCATTAAATGATGTCTTATCATCTGGATATATTATGGTTTCTTTATCCATGCACTTATTAAATATTGGTTCTTGATTTTTCTGCTGTTATAAAAAGTATTATGTAGTGGTGATTTTTGTGTGTTTGTTTACTTACAAATTCTCAAATAAGGTGGGTAAATACCAAGGGATTCATTGCTGATTCACATGTGAGACTGTTTAGTTTATGGGCTGTATTTTGCTAGCATGTGCAGCTCCTAAAAATCAGGTAGACTGCTCATACAGCACACCCTCTTTACAGTTTTTAACACATGACTATGTCCTATGTAAGAACAATCATTCTTTATACCTCAGTCTTTCCACACATACTATTACAGTAACATTACTGTTGAATGGAAGAAATCTCAGCTTTGACCCTAACCCATGGCCTCACCCTGGAAAAGGGTCAAAATCCTTTCAATGATAAAAGTAGGTGTTCACAGCACCTCTCCACACCCACCACTCCATGCTGAAGAGAGCCAGGCATGCTTAGACAGTGCCCTCCCTTGTCTAAGCCATGCCTCTGTTCGAAGGCTCAGCCAAGGTTAGAATTGTGATCTCGTGAATTTCTATTCCTATGCCCCATATATTAGAGAGGAAGTTATTACGGCCTCTCCCACCTCCCAAACCAAACTCCTGCCACCAAATTCACCATGGGACCCCATTGACATCTAAATAATTTATCTGGCTACTTAGTTAAGGAAAGGCTCTGGTAATTTTTTGCACAGATATATATTCAAAATATATATGAGAGTAGGGAGTATTTTTAATCAAATAGGATGATGCCATAATCATTAGCAGAAATAACTTTTTCTTACCTTTAACTTAAATAAACAACAGGTTTGACTTTAACAATGACGCTCTTACTGTCTTTGATCAGGAATGGCCTAAGCACTGAAATAGTTCCATGAACCATGGATTGAACTGGAAGACTATGAATTCATGCACTAAGCTCTACAGACACAAAATAGAACTGTTCACAAACAAGTCTGGGCAGTTCTCATCAGTTACAGAGTGTTTCCAGAGTAAGGTTTAATTATTTTATGATGGTTTAGCATTTTGTACCCCAGCCAGAGAATGCATATCTGCTTCATGCTAGTTTTTACCTGCAAGGTTTTTGTCTCTGTGACATCATATATTATTAGCGCCGTGTTCTTAAATGCATTGCACAACTTCGGGAGCTACTCTACCGAGGTTAATCATACCCTGGCAGCTGCTGAGCACGCTGGCAGCAAAAGAGAAAACTTCAAGAAGGGCTTTAATTCGGGATACATTAGGTTTTCTTCTCTGAGGTCAAGTGCTCCGTTGCTCATTCAAACAATGGAAGTGAAAATGTCTTGTAGAACTGACTGACAGGCAAAGGCTAATACTGTCCCAATAAAATAAGCAACACCCCCAGAAATCGATACTGCTCTCTCTCTCTCTCTCTCTCTCTCTCTCTCTCTCTCTCTCTCTCTCTCTCTCTCTCTCTCTCTCTCTTCTCTCTCTCTCTCTCTCTCTCTCTCACACACACACACACACACACACACACATGCACACACACAAATGCATGGGCAAGCACACCTTTGCTGCAACTCATTTGGCTTTGGCTGAGTGTATGTGTGAGACGTGACTATAACTATCATGAGATCATCAGATTTTCAAATGACTTGCAAAGATGTCAGTCATCAAAATGAATTACCTCATTGATCAGGGCCAAGGTAGAGTTTGGAAAGCATTGCAGATGAAATTATATTCTAGTCATGATAAAATTTAAAGATAAAATATCTTTATAAAATATTTTGGTTAAATGTTAATTATGGCAGAATTAATGAGCAAGGACAATGATCAAACCCACGCAGCATTCTGTTTATAGTGATGATCAGAGTAGGTGGGCTATGTCTGTGTGTTGAATATGGGTGTCAAAATACATAAACATTTAGTGACACATCTCTCTACTAAAAACCATCAGAGTCACAGCAAACTCTCATTTCTCTTAGTGTATTCATTTTACAAAGGTTCAGCATTTAATATGTGCCTAGTGTTGGACCTAAGATTGCAAAACAGAAAAACTCTACTGAGCCTGGTAGGAACATCTATAAACCCAGCACTTAGAAAGTTGACAGTAGTAAATTCAAGGCCAGTCTAGGTTACAGAGTGTGACCACATCTCAATAAAGCAAAACCATAAATTGTAAATAAACCCATATGTATAGTTGTAGTATTATAGATGTAGAAATACCTGTATTTCCAGAACAGGGAGGCTGAAGCAGGAGGATCACAAATTTGAGGTTAGCCTAGACTGCACAGAGAGACCCTGTCCTCCAAACAAACAAACTAACAAAAATTCACGAAACAAAACAAAACTAAAAATATTTATTGAGCAAGAGATGTTTGTTATGATTCACGGCACATAGCAGCCACGTGGTAAATCCAACATGGCGCCGGTAGACCATCCCATACAGAGGGCAAGCCCCTAAGCATGGCTACATTAATCTGTGCCCACTCACACTCTTAAGAGGAGTCCCCTGCCATGTGACTTAAAAAAAGGAGCCCTCTGCCTTTCTTTCCCCCCTCTGCTCTCTCCCCCTTCCTCCTTCTCTCTGCAACTCCCCTGAATAAACTCTCGTGTGACATCTGGCAGTGTGTGCATCTACCTCTCACATGCGAAACTAGCAATGTTTTCATTTAAAATTTAAGATTTGGTAAATTAAAGCAACCAAAAATTTAGGCCACTTTTTAACCTGTGCACACCCAGTATGTTTATACATGTCTTCCTAAACCTTTCTTATATCCTGGCCTGTTTTATAACCATTGTCTATTGGTTCTTGCTTTAAATATTGGCTATAGTTGACCAACTTAATGCTGTACAAATGTAAACAGTCTTGAACTATGCTATATGGGAGCCAAATAAATGTGTCATTTTAGAATGAGAGGCAAGTGTGGTAGTGCCCACCTGTCATCCAAACAATTAGAAGGCTCAGACAGAAGAGCTAGCACATCCAGGGTTACAGGAATCCTTGTTCCAAAAAGTAAAACTATATTGAAATTTAAGAGAGGTGTTTTAAAATTCTGTTTAAAAGTATCAACTGAACCCAGATTCTTTAGAACTGAAAAAAGACTCCTTCCTCTATTTCGTCATACAGTTTCTCTGTGGCTCGTTTCTTCATTGGAATTGCAGACAACTGTTTGCTAGGCGTGTTCAGCTCCTCTGCAGTTAGATCTGCAGAGTATGTTATTTCATTTTAATGGAAAGGTTTTTGAATCACAGCCAAAATGCTGTGGGACAAGCAGATTTTGTTTTCTCATAATTTCATTAGGAAAAAATGAGAATAGCAATATTGAAATGTCACAAATATAGAATTTTAAGTCAAACATCTGTGTTCCCTTAAAGAAGAATGTCATTTCTAAATCCCGGGAGATTGCCTTAGTGAATAAATAAATTAAGAAGACATTTGTAATGAAAGAACTCCTATTGGCTTGGCTGACGTCCTTTCATTTTATTGTGAGTTTATTTTATTATTAAAAAAGAGAAACATACATAAAATTATAGAAAAAGAAAAAAAAGGAATTCTGGGTTCATCACTCAAATAATCTTGGTGTGCTTCACTGAGCACATGATTTAACCTGAGCTCCAAGAAACTCGTCACAATTGGCCTCACAGAGCTTCTTAGAGATGACACCCCTCCCCCCAAATACCCAGCCCCTGGGGTTGCATAGGTTTACTTCTGATCATTGCATTACTATTAGCGATTCATGCATTCTCTTTGTAAGGGATGGGAGTCTATAGTATACATGCACTTCCAATTGCATGTATACTTTTGTATCAAAAATTAAAATCACAGAATGGGCCTAGAGAAATGACCCAGTGGTTAAGAGCACCTGCTGCAGAGAACCCAGTTCCATTCCTGATACTCACATGGTGGCTCAGAACCATTTGTAACTCTAGTTCCAAGGGATCTGGCCCCTTCTTCTAATCTTCACAAGCACAGGCATGGGGTACACAGACATATGTTTAGGCAAAACATACACACAAAATAAACAAACCTATTTTTCCCTAAAAAAAGGAAAATCACATGAAACCTATAACCCATGTTTACATAAACAAGAAATAGGGCATCCTGTCCAGTACTTCAGAAAATTAATTGGAAGGCAATAATAGCCTCTTTAAAAAATAATCAATGACATTGAAAGCACAATCCTCAGACAAAGGAAAGGACAACTGGTCTTAGCTCCAAGGTCTGTTAACTTCAACAACTTCAGAAAAAACGCATTTGAACCGAAAGGACGTGTAGTCTGTGCTTTTCTGTTTTGCTCACACAGCCCTTGTCCAGAACACTCGTCAGCAGTGGATGCTGAGCATGGAAGGTGCCCGCGTAGAAGTGAGGACTGAAGGAGGGCCCGAAGGTGAAAGGAAATGAAGAGATTTATTTAACTGGAGAGGATGCCACAGGGGACACAGTAGTTCTGTTGAAAGCATTCGAGAGATATTTTTATGCAGAGGATGAGAGAGATTCAATCTAAGTCACTCTAGGCAACAAAATAAGCCACTGCCTGGAGAAGAGCATACAATTATCAGTCACCCCTAAGAGGGAAGCCCTATGGTAACTTGGTCATTAGAATTGTTAACATGTTTCCTCCTCTCTATCACTGGAGATGCTCATTCACTCCAAGACACATTTTAGCACACTGTATACTTACCTCTAAACCCAGCAAGTTGTAAAGATTTAAGCATGTACAGCTTTTCCAGGTGTCAATCATCCCTCCATGGTAGTTTAAAAACCAGCACTGACAACAAACACCATCCACAAGGGGATTGAGTGTTGGGGGTGGGGGGATGGAAATCCAGGGCCCTCTTCTCTCACTCAGGGTCTCAGTGTTAACAGAGAGACAAGAAAATCAGACACAACAAAGCCAACTCACATTACTTAGCCATTACCAAAAAAAAAACCTCGAAGATAGAAATTCTGAATTTCATGTAAGGGTTGAGCAGAATGCTTTCAGGGTGTGTTGCACTGCTTGAGGACGCTGGGCCATCACTTTCTCCCAGCATTCCCAACTTAGCCAGTGGCTTTGTGAGGACTACAGGATAGCCTCTTCCTTCTTGTGTCTGCCTCCAGACCACCACCGAATTGTTTTAATTTATTTGTTTATCTGATAGGGACCTGTGTATACCAGCTTGGCCTTAAGCTTGCTGTGTAGCCAAGGATGAACTTCAACATCTCATCCTCCTGCCTCAGCTTATGCAGTGCTAATGACTAAGCTCAACATTTCCTGCATGCCAGTCCAGTGCTGTGTACAGAGCTACATCCTTATGTCTCACCACTGAGTTTCGAGCATCTTAGTTCTAATTACAATACCCATAAGGTCATTGGTATGTCCTGTATTAAGTTTCTGGCCTGTCCGGCCTCTGGTCCAGACCCACAGGCCAGCAGTCCCACAGAAACACACAGACGTTTATATTAATTTTATGCTGATGAGCCTATGACTCTGGCATATAACTTGCCAGCTCTTGCTCTTAAACTAACCCATGATTCTTAGCCTGATCAGCCATGTGGCTCAGCACCTTTTCTCAACAGCATTTCAACTTTTTTCCTCTGCATTTCCTGGCATTTCTCTGGCATCTCTGCTCTGCTCTTCTTGTTCCCAGAGTTTTCTCAGTCTGGTAGTCCCACCCACATTTCCTGTCTGCCTTCAGCCAATTATTAAGCCAGTAGGCAGGACAATTATTTACAATGTAACAACATAATCCCACTACAGGCATAGAGTTTACAAATGATTGGGTCAAATAGTGCATGAGATCTTAACACAGCTACAGAAACAAGATGATGCTCCATATCAGGGTGAACAGTGTCACTCTCTCAAAGATACGTCTATGCTCAGATTCTAGACACTTGTGCATGTTACCTTATTTGGAAAAAGTCTGCAGGCATACAAAATTAAGGATCTTAAGATGAGACTGCTCTGGTTTGGCCAGGTGAGCCTTCTCTGTAATAGCAAACATCATTATAATAAAAAAGAGAAGCACAGAGAAGGCAATGCAGAGGTGGAAGCAGAGACCAAAGGGAATGTGCTCACCAGTTAAAGAAGCCCACTAAAGGCTAGGCGTGGCAAGGGAAGGTTTTCTTCCTAAGTCCCAGAAGGAGTGGATTTCAGGTTTCTGGCTTTCAGAGCTCGGAGAAATCATATTTCTGTTGTTTCAAGCTATGAGTTTGTGGTTGTTTTTGTTTCCACAGCCCCAGGAAATGTCTCCTGAACCACTACTAACAGAACTGTTCACACGGCAGTTGGGGGAGTGGGGTGACGGACAGCCCTAAGAGACTCGGAACCCTCCCTCACTTTAAACAACACTTATCTGCCACTCTCTAACCTTTAGCAGCATTTTGTTTTTGTGGGTCCACTTGAGGTACACATAAGAAGCTCTCTGCAGCTGCTACTATGGTCTATCCCTTCTGTGCAAGGATTCCTCTCAGGGTGGGTCTGAACTGAGGTGGACCTTCATAGGGATGAACATCCTTTTGTAATTAATGAGCAAAACAAACAAACAAACAGAAAAGAAATTCTTTTGAGCCTGCCACATGCCGTAGATTCTACAGGACACACATGGTAATGACTTTTTGCTGACTGATGGCTGTTACCAGGTCCCTGTCTTATTTCCCACCTTCTCCCCTGGAAATGCTATGGGTCAGAAATGCCAGCTTATTTTTTCTTCATGACACAACCTCTTGCTTGGACTATGGCTGTGCATATTCTGTTCCCTTTACTTGAAATGTTCTCCTTGCAGGTTACCTGTCCAATGGGTTCTTCATCTTTGGGTGAAGCCAAGTTCATACCCCATTTACTTCCACTCAGAGTGAGAAAATGGATTATCTTTTGCAATGACCTTATTTTTTTTTAAATGAAGTCTTTATGCAATATACAATATTATAACTTATTATGTATCCATATTTTAAACACATCCTAGTGTTCTCAGGACCTTGTGCTCCAGTCAATACCAGTCCACTGAATTAGATTGATTCAAATTTATGTTCTAGAATTAATGACCATATTTAAGAGCGGTGTTACTTCTTTTCTGATAAATATCAATATTTAATCAAATCTTTAATCATTATAGGGGAGAATTTATGAGAAATTGGTAGAGAAAATGTACTTGTTCCTCAGAGACTGCCACTATGAGGTGGCCATATCGGATTCCATGGAATGGATTTGAGAAAGGAGCCTGTGCTAAAAGGGAGTATTTTCCTTGTATGCTATCATCTATGGCCCTTCCATGTAGCTTTCCAAAGACTATTGAGATGTCTTGTTTTTCCTAGTGACCAAGAAGGGTATGGTGACTTGGAATTCCTCTGGGGGTTTGGAATAAAAATAACACAACGGTATCTTGTCCACAGGTCCTCTAAATAACACAGTGGGGGCCTCTTGCTAAAAGCATTGCGCCCATCCTTGTCCTGGAACAGGGATTCTGCCTGAGCTATTTTCAGCCTTGTCTCCAGATGCCTGTGGCCAGTGACAAGATTTCACACTCGGCTGGCTGCCGCTTCTCATTATGGTCCCCTCCACTGCTCCCTGTTTCAGAAAGGCTTCTCCCAGGCTGATGAGCTCACACTTTGAAACAGGCTGATGTACTGGGCCTGCTCTGCTCTGCCTGGGAGGCAGTGGTAGAGATGCTGTGAGCTTGCATTTGCAGGCAAGGTTCCTCTTGCCTTTCAGAGAAAGTTATTTCCTACCTTAGCTACAAGAACAGAAACTCGATTCCTTTCTTAGGAAGTTGTGGTCTGCAAATTTATTCAGATAAATGTGACTGCAGCCAGCTTTTCTTACCACATCAATTCTGAGAAATGAAACCATGTTGACACTTGGAGAGGTCTCCACTGTATACTGACTCCATCCTAGTATGGTACACGAAGAGTGGGGCTTATGGCAGGTTGTGGCATCACCTCAGACTGCCTTTGGTCTTTGGTCTAAAACACTGCTTCTCTGAAATTAGAGGCAGAGCTCTTTAGTTCTGTGTCACAGTCATATTGGGTACATAGTGGTACTTTCCCTTTAACTTTTTAAGGCCAGGAGTAGCTGCCACACTAAGGACTTGAACCCTTAGGCTACTGCCCTCTCCCAATGTTTACTATGGCCCACATATACCTGAACAAATGGTACCTTGTAAATCTTCATTATCCAAAGTGGTTCTCTTTGCTGTTAGGCTCTTACTGATAGCTTCCGTGGATTGTAGGGACACTAAACTCTAATTACCAGGGCTCTTTAGAGATCTCAGTGGATTATTTAGATTCAGTAACTAGGGATTCACTCAGAATTTCAATGAAAACAAGATAGATTGAAAGGATATAGGAGAATTCAAACACAGACGATGTACAATAAAGACTTCATTTCCTCTCCAAGGCATTGCAAACTCTCGCCCTGTAACATCTGTTCCGCTCTCTCTGTGGAGCTGCCTCCTCTGTTCTTTTCATCCCTCCTTCACACCTCTCCTCAGGACCTCAACTTACACACAATTCTGGCTTTGAAAGATAGTCTTCACCTCTCACCTTGCAGCTTCTCTTGCTAATTAAGCAGAAATTATTGAAGTGTAAAGCAATTAATAACTAAGCTGACATGAGTGTAGTCACTAATAAGAAGATGAAAGCAAAGGCAAATGTCTTTTGGGAAACAGAGCACACGCATGTTTGTCAAGGATGGAAAGATAAATTGGTTAAGACACACACCCAGCTTTTTCTACAAAATTACATATGCTGATTGTTTGAGTTATGTTTCTGCTGCTGTGACTAAACTTCATGATCAAAAGCAATCTGGGGAGCAAAGGGTTGTTTGGCTTGCAGGTTTTAGCCCATCAACAGGAGAAGCCATGGTAGAAATTCATCATGGTGGTCTGCAGGCAGAGAAGTACTGCTTACTAGTTCAGTCCCCGTGGCCTGCTCAGCATGCTTTTGTTTACCAGCCAGGACTACTTGCTCAGGGGTCCACACACAATGGACTGGACGCTCCCAGATTAATCATTAATCACGGAAATCCCCTATATAAACTGTATGTGGTGGGGCACACTCTTAATCCCAGAATTTGGGAGGCCAAGGCAGGTAGATCTCTAAATTCTAGCCCAGTAAATTTTAGAACAGCCAGAGCTACGTGTCTCAGAAAACCCAGCCTCAAAAACAGCAACAAGAAGAAAAAAAAATCAAAAAAGAAAAAAAGATAATGTCCCCAGGCATTTTCATCACTGATGTTCTTCTTCCCAGATAACCCTCGTTTGTATCAAGTGGACAACAGACAGGACAGTAACATACATATAAAACTCTTGGGGATGGGAGTCAAGTCCTATAGGCAACTGAGGAAGACATTACTGTTCTTGGGGACAAAGTGGAATGAAAAATCAGAGGGTTTTGTTTTGTGTTTTGTTTTTAAGAGCTCTGTGACTCTGCCTCCTGGTTTGAATGTTCTGAAGGCTTGGGATATGATAATGAATTTCAGCCAGCCAGCCATAGTGGGACTATGTTCTAGTACCTGGGAGGTAGAGGCAGGAGAATCAGGAGTTCAAGGCCATCCTCAGCTACATACATATGTAGTTCTATGCCAGTCTGGATATCAAGAACCCTGAAAAACAAACAAACAAGCAAAAACCAAAACAGACTCCAAAGGTACCACACAGTAACCAATTTCATTTGCCTTTAGGAAGTGCACCCTTTATGGTGATTAACACCCTGTTCAAACCTACTGACTAAAACTCTCCTCAGATAGACCTGGTGCATAGGAGTAAATTGCATTTCCAAATGGGGTTGGTTTCAGCTGCTAGGATGATGTTTATTGTTAAAAACTATTTAATGCCCTTGCTCTCTATTCTCTGTAGGGCTATCTCTGGACCACCACCTTCCAAGTAATGACTGGAAAACTTTCTATTAATTATGAAAGATTGGCTTTTTCTTTAGGCTCTTACAACTAAAAGTAACTTGTTTCTATTAATCTAAATTTTGTTATGTAGCTTTTACCTTTTCTCATGTGGCGTGTCTGAATTGCTCCTAGACTGCTGGTGAAGTCCAGTGCCTAGATTCCTCCTCCCAGTTCCCCTTTCTCTGTCCAGAAGTCCCGCCTTCCTCTCCTGTCTAGCTATTGGCCATTTAGCTTTTTATTAAACCAATCAGATGGTGCCTTGGGCAAAACACATCTTTATAGTGTAAACAAATATCCCAAAACACTCTATGAGGTACCCAGTGACCTTCTCAGTCATACAGAGAGCTGAGGTATTTTATCTCAACTGGTCTTTGGTTGGTTAGTTCTGAGACTGACACCCTTTTCAAACTCTGGATGTTTAGGACAAAGGAAGATCTCAGTGTTCAAGGAAAACCCTAGGGACGATGAATTCCACAGGACATTGATAAGAGATAGAGGCAGCAACAGCATTTACTATCTAAACTGAGATCATTAGAAGAAGTGTCATTAATAAATTAGGCCAGAACAATTAGGTCAGTATGGGACTGTCTCTAGGTAAGAGGCCACCACACATAAGTGGTAAAGAGATACTGATATAATTTTGAAGGATTCCAGTGTGGACTGGAGAATGAATGTCTGGGGAAGGTTTT
Organism: Phyllotis vaccarum; assembly: GCA_033318265.1. NCBI lineage: Eukaryota > Metazoa > Chordata > Mammalia > Rodentia > Cricetidae > Phyllotis > Phyllotis vaccarum. The sequence continues at coordinate 73,623,706 of JARWLC010000006.1, forward strand.
TTTTTTTTTTTAATTTTTCAGGTTCTCAGCCTCTGGTTACTAAACCTTGTACAAGATGGAAAATCTGGAGCCCTAGGCTAAGATTCTTCATGTAATTGGGGGGTTAGCGTTCCCTTTGATGGGAAAGGGGAACCATTTATCTCTCTAATTACAGACCATTAGCATGTTGGACAGCTCTCGAAGCACTCTCGTCTCTTCAAATTACGGGGTAAAGCTTTCAGTTTATTACTCATCTGAGGAACAAAGGATTTATGGTGTCAATTCAACTACAAGATTTTCTGTTTTATTTTATCACAAATAGGTAAGAGATTAAAGTCCTTTTCAGTACAGATCAATTTCTTCATTTGTCATTCCCATAAACAGAGAACCAAATGATATTCTCTGCTTCTGGGTCATTGGCTGTTAGTATCTGTTGAAGTTCAGCACCTCTGCCAAGGTAGTGTACTAACTGTAGGAAGCCAAAATGAAGGTAGGTCCCATTTGTTTCTATTATGCAAAAATTCTAAGAAGAGGGCCCCCATTTTCAGGTAGAGTTAAAAAAAAGTTTCTGTCACTGACTTCTATTTTTCCAAATGAACCTACATTTTTTTCAACCTTATAGTTTGTAGAAAGAGCATCATAGCTAAAGAGTAATAAAACTAAAATCTTCCAGTCAATAGCCTTCTCCATGTAATAGAAGTGGGAAATAGTATTGGTTACTTTTCTGCTGCTGTAATAAAACATCACGACAAAGTTAAATTATAGCAGGAAGGTTTTGCTGGAGCTGATGGTTCCAGAGGGATAGGAGTGTGGTGGAGAGACATTGGCAGGCAGATGTGGCAGCTGGAGCAGGAGGCTGACAGCTCACTTCCTTTCTGGAAAGTGAGAAGCAGAGAAAGTGAACTGGAATGGGGTTTCTAAACTCCTGAAGTCTATTTCCAGTGTTGAACTTCTTTCAACAAGGTCACATTGCCTACACTTCCTCAAACAGCACCACCAACTGGGGATCAGGTGTTCAAATGTTGGAGCCTACGGGCAACATTTCATTCAGATCACTATAAATTTTGTCAATAAATATTATGGAAAATTAGATATTTTTTCAGAAGACTTACAAGGCTATAAGTGTGTGTGTTTGTTTGTGTGTGTGTGAATGTTTGTATTTATTCATTCCTATGAATACTTGTGCATGTAACTATGTGTGCCCATGCATGTGGAGGTCAGAGGTAAACTTCTGGTGTCATTCTTTAGAAGTCATTCACCACACTGTTTTAAGATCTGGGATTCACTGGATGTACTAAGTTGACAGGCTAGTGAGTACCAGAAATCTGCCTGTCTCCACTTTTCTAGTGCTGGGATTATAGGAAGTGCATCATAATACTAGCTCAGGTCCTTACCCTTATATAGCTTCACTGAGCTGTCTCCCTCAGCCAAGTCAGTCAATTTTTAATATTTATTTTATTTTTTTTAATTGAAAATACCTTTTCCCCATGTAGTATATTCTGACAGTGGTTTTCCCTCCCTCACCTCTACCCAGGTCCTCTTCATCACCCCCTGCACCCCCAACTCCATCTCTTTTTCTCTTTCCAAAACAAGCAAACAAATAAATAATCAAACAACCTAGAATAAAATAAAGCGAACAGACAGAAAGAAAAGACCACAAACAGACAGAAACAAAGAGAAAACATGAACAGACAAAAAACCCACACAAACACAAAATTAGAAATTATAGTAGTTACGCAAAAGACAAAGTAAAAAAAAATTCCCAAAGCCATGTGATACAGAATATCTCCCAAAATAACAGTTTGTTGGCCATCTACTGCTGGCCATGGGCTTCCTTTAAATGTGATTTGTATACCCAGTGAGGTGTGTGTGTGTGTGTGTGTGTGTGTGTGTGTGTGTGTGTGTGTGTGTGTGTGTGAGCTGTCAGTTGGCATAGCTTCTAGTTTATGGATGAGGGCTTGGACCCCTACAGGCCTTGTACATGCATGCTGCCTCAATCTCTGAGTTCATGTGTTAATCCTCTTGTCTTTGGAGGACACTGTTTCCTGGGTGTCCTCCATCCCCACTGGCTCCTACAATGTCTCTGACTCTTCTTTTGCATACCCTGTGCCCTAAAAGGAGGGGTTTGGTGAAGGCATCACATTTAGGACCGAATGTTCCAAAGTCTCTCACTCTCTGTACATTGCCCAGTTGTGGGTATCTGTATTAGTTCCCATCTACTGTAGGGAGAAGCTTCTTTGATGATGGCTGGGTAAGCACTGCTCTATGCTCCTAGCAGAATGTTGTTAGTATTAGGAATCAATCACTTTTTTGCTTTGTATATACATATATACATATATATATATATATGTATATATTAGCAGAACTATAGTATCTGGTTCACCACTAGGACCATGGATGGCCTATTTAATTTCAGATTTTGGCCACATGAATGGTGTCAGGTTCCATCTCAGGAAGTGGACCTTCTTCCAATCAGACAGTTGTTGGTTACTCTTACAATGTTTGTATTACTATTATATCAGTGTATCATGTAGATAGGTCACCACTGTAGGTCTTTAATACCTATTCATAATAATTGTTTTTAAAATAGTGCCTTGTATAATTATCACAGAATGACTCTCCATTGTCAAACCAAGTTCTGGCCTAGATACACAGCAAGATAATTCTTTAGGAAACGTTAGCTTGATACTTGTCTGATAATCTATAGCTGACACCAACATGGAAGAGTAATAATTCTCTCTGTCTGATTTAGAATCCCTATTCTTACTTTATTCTGGATTTCCCAAGACTCTGGCTAGGGTTCCTTTTATACATCACACAAAAAGCATAGGGATTTACAAATGCACTGTTGTTAAAAGTTGTGCTATCTCTATGCTTTTTGTGTGATATAAGAAATCCTATCTGTAACAAGTAGGGCTTTTATTCCCTCCTAATCCTCCTAAGTCTAACACAAAACGAGACTGCTTCATAAGAGACTCTGCCAGGAAACACCAGGAAGGAAGAAACCAGCCAGCAATAGATTTAGAATGTTTTTGGAATGCAGTGCTGTGTCGGTAAATGTGGTGTTCCTGAGCCATCCCCTCCTCTGGGTTTGGCGAAGTAAGGAGCACATTATGCCACCCATTTTACCTTAATTTTACAAAACTCGGTAAAAGATTCCACAAAGTCATCATTGTCATCGACTCTGTGTGAAGGTTCAAGTTTAAGCCAGGAAGCTGCCCAAGGTATGGAGAGTCTTGACAACAGTACTTTTCTCTTTCCTTTCCGGGAAACACAAGGTTTGCATTGGGAATGATCAACTGTGAGTTGTTCTGTTCAGTTCATGTTTGTCACATGGACGTTGAACATCAGCTCCTTAATTGGTTCTGTGTTAAAGTTGCGAGGCATTGTAGAGAGGGACATGTGTCCAAGTTGCGGTAACTTGATACCAAATCTAAATGACAGAACTTTTCCCCTTAATTTACACTCATGTGTGCTTTCTTGACTGGAAGTAAAAGAAAGGAGACAGGAGTTAATTTCACCTAACTATGAAAGGTGTGTGTGTGTGTGTGTGTGTGTGTGTGTGTGTGTGTGTGTGTGTGTGTGTGTGTGTGTGTCTGTTTTTGCAAAACCACAGAATAAGATTACCAATCGATAGATAGATAGATAGATAGATAGATAGATAGATAGATAGATAGATAGATAGATAGGGGCCAGGCATAGTGTTACAGATCTTAATTGCCACACTGAGGAGGCCAGCCTGGTCTATAGAGGAAGTTCCAGGACAGCCAGGGTCACACAGAGAACCCTATACTGATCATTAGTCAAGAAAAATTCCTATATAACTAGGTGTAGTAGTGCATATGCTTTATCAAGCACTTGGGAGACAGACACAGGCAGATCTCTGTGAGTTCAAGGCCAGCCTGGTCTGCAGAGTGAGTTCCAAGACAGCCAGGGCTGTTACACAGTGAAAACCCTGTCTTGAAAAAAACAAAACCAAGCAAACAAAAACAAAAAAAGAATCAAATCCACATAGTTTTTCCAAGTAAATGTATTTACTTAGTTAAAATTCAATTTTTGCTTTCAGGTTTTATATAAAAGGACATAAGTTCTCTAGAATATGCTTCGAATATTAAAAAATTCTAGTTGACATTATATTCCATTTTTAGGACAACAAAATAGTTCATCTTTAAATCTAGATAAAAATATTTTATATCAGTTATAATTGCTTCCTTTTATCAGAGAAGCACAACACATCTTTACATACAGTCCATTATGTTTCTATTTTGTCAAAGCTACTACAAACCTCCAAATGAAATTCAGTGACTGGCTGTAGCAATGAATTTAGCTCAAGTATGCAATGAATTTTATCTTTCTAATTTAAGAAATTTGGAAATTTCTTTTTAATTATGATAGCTTCTGTTGATCACAGTGAAATGGAAAAGGTATAAATATGTAATAGATTAGGGTAGGCATTTATATGCATAAATTCTGCTTGATTGCTGTTTAAAAAATTCCAGTTATTTGTAGGGTTGGAGAGATGGCTCAGTGGTTAAGAACACTGGCTGCTCTTCCAGAGGATGCTGGTTCCACTCCCGGCTCCCATGGAGCTGCTCACCACCTTCTAGAACTCTAGTTCCAGGGCATATGAGGCCCTTTTCTGGCCCCCATGGGAACTGCATGCATACTATGCACAGATGTCTAGGCACCCAGACAAGTAAAATTAAAAGAAAACAAAATATGTTTTTAAAAATTCTCATTATCTAAGAGTTGTGAGATTCAACTCTTGGTTTGAATAGATGGGCATTATTTATGAGGCTGAAATAATTTCTTTGATATTGAAAGCGGTAGTGATTTTAAATACTAAGTTTAAAAAACTATATGTTCTTTTGGACAAAATTATGAGTAGTTATCACAAAATTAATTTCCCAATTCTTTGTAAATAGATCAATCAATGGTCAAAAATGTTGACTGTTCTACTCATGGTTTTTTTTTTTTTTTTATTAGTATAGGTATAGATTTTGTTCAGTGCTCCAGAGTTCACCTTGGTAAATGAACACATTCTTTCCCCCACCATGTCATGATGGAAAATGGGAACATATTTACAGGAAGTGAGTAGCATATTGCTTGGGTGAGAGATGAGCTTGGTTTACAAAAATTGAATTAGATTTATGTGACAGCAGCTGTGTTCCAGTATGTGTAGTACTGAGGTTTGGAATAAATGTGTTCATATTTCTCCTTGTTCCAACTGAAGTTATGCCTAGGTAGAAATTGTGGTTCATTGGGACATGCACTTCATCAACAATATACGGAATAATTACAACTAAAATGTGCCATTTTATGATTCATAAAATAGGTATGCAGGCAGCCAAAATTTTAGTCAAATTATGCATCAATCAAGACTACACTGGGCTACCTATCCAGGCATAATAGGAGAAAAAACACATGAACATAAAAATAAAATGAATACAATCTCCATCAAAGGGAATTTCATCTCAGGCTGTAAGCAGATCTAAGATTAGCTATTTATGGCTCATGTAGCACCTCTGCTGTATCTTCTATCTGCTTGTCCTTTTGTATCACTTTTGTTCAATAGCTATTCGCATCTCTACCTTCAAGTGTACATTCCAACCAGGAGACAGAAGGAATCATAGAGGAACCCGCCTTCCTGGAATCTAAGGAAACTCCCCAGCAAGTACCACCTGTAAGTATTAATCAGAACTTAGTTACAGGATCACAGCTGTCAGGGAGTTTCCCTGTTTTCCCAGGGACACTGACACCTCAAATAAGTGTAGAGTTCTTTGCCTGAAAGGGATATGATATGAGATGGTGTTTGCACTATGGAGGAAGAGTCACATGATGGTTGAGGGCATAAGCTTGGAGATGAGTCATTTAGGTTTAGATTCTGGCTATGTGCACACTGCCTTTGAACCTGAATCAGGTAACTGGGTTTCAGTGGTGTCATTTATAAAGCAGATATGGTAGGAATGCCAACCTTAAATGCTACTAATTAGAAAACTGTAAGTCACTTGATGCTAAGACATGATCAGCTGTCAATGTTCAAAAGTTTGATGTTTTTAAAAACACTTTTCAGTGAAAAAAATTTCATACATTTTGATCATGTTTCCCATCTCCCAATCCCTTAGATACCATCAGTACCTTCCTATCCACCCAGCTTTATTCTCTCCGCCCCCCCCCCCCCCCGTATTAAGAGCAACTCTGTGATGTACAGATTCTTAACCCCATTTCACAGAGCAAAAGCCTGCAATCTGTGAGAATGAAATGTTTTCTCGGTGGCTTTCTACTCAGCAAATGGTGAAGATATGATCAGGGCAAGAGGCCCTTTGCTCAGGATCCCCATTCTCCCATCACACAGACACAATGGCATCATGTCACTTGGTGTCTTAGTGGGTTTTCCAGAAACTGAACTCCAAGAAAAATATGAGTGTTGTTTGGAACAAAACACAGATGATTAATCAGTCTCCACAATTGGCTTATGGAAAAAATATAAACTAACATTTCAGCTAGTTTGGGAGTGTTGGGGGTGGGGTGGGGATAGAATTCACCACCTTCTATCTGCCACTGATGAAATTTTTTCTTCCTATGTGGGCAGTAAGTGAGCCTCACAGTATCACAGTTTAGAACAGCAGTTCTCGACCTTCCTAATACTGTGAACTTTTAATACAGTTCTTCATGTTGTAGTAACCCAACCATAAAATTATTTTGTTTGCTACTTTATAACTGTAATTTGCTACTGTTATGAATCACAATGTAAATTCAGATGTGTAGGATGTCTGATGTGTGACCCCTGTGAAAAGGCCATTTAATCACTAAAGGGGTTGTGACCCACAGATTGAGAACCACTGGTTTAGTGCGCTAAGAGCTCTGAGGTGGAAAGTGAGACACATACGTTAGAGACACCAAGTGAGTCATGATCAGGCTTCTGTTTTTGCAGAATTGTTGGAAGCCACACAGTAAAGTTGGTGACACAGAAAAGACTCAGGCACAGACACAGACCAAGGGTTCTAAGGAAAGTGAGGCCGAGAAGATAAAGGCGTACAGTAAGAAATGTTCAGCCAATAGCGTAACCTATACTTCCTTATAAGTGTTTCCTAGCTCATAGCTTGGAGGAGGCTAAGCAGGATATTGCTTGGGGCAATTGTCTAGTTTATGCTTGCTCTTTTGGGTTTAATAGCAATTAGGCACAGACAGCAATAAATGCCCTGTTGACTAAGGCACCATGCCACTGGGTTTACCAGATAAGATAGGCAACATTCAGTTAACTTTGGACTATGGGAAAATAAGGTATAAGTACTGTTTTGAATATTTAATGGGCATCATGTAAAATTTGACTTCCAAGGAACCTGTGATTAGTTCTTTCAGTATAAATATGACTTCAAATTTGTATAGGTTGTATGTTCATTTTAAAATGTCTCCTTTGTTTATCTAGAATTCAAGTTAATGGTGGTGTCTTCCTTAGTTTGCTTGGTGCCAACTTGACACAAGCTTGAGTCATCTGGGAAGAGGGAAGTGCAACTGAGAAAATGCCTCTGTCAGATTGTCCTGAAGACAAGTCTATAGAGGATTTTCTTGATTAATGATTGATGTAGTAGGACCTGGCTCACTGGGGGCAGTACCAGTTCTGGTCAGGCCGTCATGGATGGTATAAAAAAGCAGATTGAACAAAGCATGGGGAGCAAGGCGGTGAGCAACAGTCTTCCGTGGTTTGGGCATCAGCTCCTGCCTCCGGTGCCCTGCCCTGCCTCCCGTTAGGATGGGCCGCACTCTAAGGAGAAACAAATTCTTTCCACCACAAAATTGCTTTTGGTCATGGTGTTTAATCACAGCAATAGATCCCTAACTAAGACACTGTGTGTCGTCCATTTTTTTCCTCTAGGCTGACAGCATTAACATTGTTCCTCTAGAGAACTGTCTGAGGGGGTCTCTCCACGAAAGCAGGCAGACAAGCAGTAATTGCAACTGAATAGGGCAACAGACATTTCTGCTTAGAAAATCTTCCCTGGAGGCTTGCAGTGTAGGAGGGGACATTTCTGCCATTTAGGAATTTTACTTAGAGTTGGAGAGAGATAGGGATAGATGGAGCTAATCAAAATAGATCACACAGATATGTGAAATTTCTGAAGAACAAATAAAAGTATTGTTATTATGGCATTTTGTCTGCTGAGGCCTAAAAATGTAAGTTCCTCTCTGTCAAGTTAGAATGTCTGCGTAGCAGTTGCAACTGCAGCCTGGAACATGCAGACATCTCAGACCCATAGTAAGAAGTGAAAGAGGGGAGAATGTTCTGCTGTCATCAACTAGAACAAGCCAGGGGACTCCTTCCAAGAAGGCTAAACCATACAGTTTTCCTTTATCCACATGAGGAAGATGACTGGACACTAGGGATATCTTTCTCATAGTGCTCTGAAGAAAAAAAAAAAAAACTTGAAAAAATGAGTTTTGCTTAGAGACAAGAAGCAATACCAAGGGGCTTAATAGCAGATGGCCCCATAATTTCTAATATTTCATTGGATTGAATTTGCCCAAGTGTAAGTTCTCGAATTCACTGATTAAGAATTTGAACTGGCAGTGGTGGTACACACCTTTAATCTCAGCACTGGGGAGTCAGAGGCAGATATCTGGATCTCTGAGTTCGAGGCCAGCCTGACCAGGACAGCCAGGGCTACGCAGAGAAACCCTGTCTTGAAAAACAAACCAAACCAAACCAAACCAAAGAAAAGAATTTGAGAGTTAGATGGAGCTGATCAAAATCGATGAATTAACTTGGTCTTGGATCTGATGAAAGGACTAGATGGGTAGTTCAATCTGTAACGTATTTGCCGCAGACATCTGAGGAACTGAGTTCAGATACAAAAAGTCTGAGGTAGTTGTACTCAGCTTGGAATACCAGTGCTGGGGAGGCAGAGACAGGCTAATCCTGAGGGCTTCTGGCTAGCCTGTGAACCCCAGGTCCCAGAGAGAAACTTTAGTATAAAGAACAAGATAGGCAAGTTCTGAAGAATGATACCAGAGGTTTTGGCCTCTCATCTCCTCACCTATAGGAGCGTGTATGCATGTACACACACACACACACACACACACACACACACACACACACACAGAGAGAGAGAGAGAGAGAGAGAGAGAGAGAGAGAGAGAGAGAGAGAGAGAGAGAACTGGAAGACAGACTGAACATGTATTTTGTAACTTGAGAGTTCCTGCTCAAACTCATTCAAGTGGTAGAACCTTTAAGAATTCATTTTAGGACATCTTTGTTTACAAGACCACCTCAGTGTAGTAGGATATGAAACGAGCTTGTATGTCCATGTCAAAAACTGCTAAGGTAAGAGGGAGCCATTTATAATTCTCCTATGGACATCACCAAGACTCTAAACTATCCTTTGACTGGTACAAGAACACAGAATTCTTGTCATCTGTCCAGTACAGCTCCTAGAGTTACAATGGCAGATCATAAGTGGTGTACAACACTTCCATGGAATAATAGTCTAGTGTTACCCTCAATTTGAATATGAGGAACGGAACAGAGAAGTTAAATTACAGACATAAATGATGATGGTACATGGTTTCTGAATAACGTTATCCCCCCCACACACACACATGCACACTTACGCACGTGCACTATCATTACATTTTCTCATAACATTGACGATCCCAGAGTCTTTGGCTCTTCTTGTTTCTGGAACAGGAACTTGCTGTGTAACCCAAGCTGTGCTGCAAACATATGCCTCAACCTCCTGAGAGCTGGGATTACTGTACAGGGTGTGCGGGCACTCCTAGCTCTCTGTTTGTATCCCTAGTGATGTTTAATGTGCTTGGTTTCTTGCTCCCCCAAAGGGGGCTCTTTAATTCTGCCTTAGCCAGGGACGGGTGTCTTAGCTCCTGGTATATCAGTGTCTTGCTTCCTGGGGTTGAGAATCTTATGTTGGAGCTGAACAGGAGAGGAAGAGAGTGAAAGGCACGAGGTAAGGCTTTGCAGCTCCTCTTCCAGACTGTTTTCCTGGTTCTGTAACAGAGGTCCTTTTGTGTCCACAGGGGAAAGAAATTGTGCAAGCATAGGCTGAGGGCAGTGGCCTGAGCACCTTAAAGCTTTATCGTCCTCCTAAACATCTGTCCATATTTTCCCGATAGGAACCAAGCAGTGTGGAATCTGGATCGTTCATGAAGGGCATACATAGAAGAGAAAGGGTAGGACTAGGAAAATCAAGAGGGGACGGGGAAGCTGCCTTTGCTGGCAACACAGTGGAGCATTACCACACAGTTGATCTCCAGGCCTTTAAGGCAACAGGAACGAGAGAAGAAGCCCTAAAGAAGGACCACATGGGAACCTGATGTTGGTTGGGAAATGCAGCCATTATCAACTACGGCTAATAAAAGAAAGCAATTGCTCTCTGCTTCCTCCTCAGCCTGCCTTTGCTGATGGCGTTTTTCAGTCAAATCCAAGCAGAAACATCTATCAGCAAGGAGCCTAGTAATGCGAGCTTCACGGGTCAGCCACTCCAGCCTCCCAGGGTAGGGGAGAAGAAGGTGGAGTCTGAGTTAAACAAACGAAGGTCCAGCACAACACATACTGTAACAAAAAATTATCCTGCCCTCGTTGTGTTAAACATAATGTGTACAGCGAGTCTAGCAATTACAGGTACTTCTTGTAACCAGATCTTACCTGTACAGCGTAATTGGAGACATCCCATAAAATTTCTGAATCCATCTTTTAAGAACTATGTTTTTATATATATCCCTTAAAGAAGCCAGAACCACATGAAGAACACTAGTATATTCATGAAAGGCTATAATTAATTTAAGACAACTTATAGGCTTTGAAATGCCTTGTTGAAAGCCCAAAATTTCTGTCATTTTTTTTTCTGAGAGGAGAGTTACCTAACAGGCAAGACCACAAATAAATTAATAGATATCTGTGTGGTATGATTCACCAACGTCTAGAAAGTGACTCTCATCACTGAATCCTAAGATAGACTTATCAAGTAATCAGAAATTCATTTCCATGCCTCAATGGGTTAATCTTTATTGTTTCTTTTTTTTTTTTTAACTGAAAGTGCTTGAGAATTAGAACATCACTTATTCATTTACTTAATTCCTCCACAGTGAGACATTTATTGTTATTATCTGTTAGGAGTTTATGAGGCACCAGAGTAAAAGCATGAACATGAATCCTCGTCTTCAAGGCGTTTAGATTGCGTGGAAATTGGACAAAGTATTCTAGAACTGGTATATGAACAAGTCACTACGTGGAAATACCTAGCAGTTCTGGAAGATGAGGAACGAGAAGGAGGTGGTGAAGATCCAGAAAAACTGCTGATGGATGAATATCTGCAGATAAACGGAAGCTCACAGGAAGGACACAGCAGAGGTGACAAGAGAAAGCAGACTTTGCAGGTCAACTGGGGCCTTCATTATTTGACTTTAGAGGATATGACGCCATGAAATGACCCTGAGACCCAGTGATAAAGGGACTTGAAGTCAATGAAGGATTAGGTAAAGGTGAGGCTTCTAAGATTTGGCCTATGAAAAAATTATCCCCAAGGAGTTTGTAGGATTAAATACAGGAGGCAAGACTAGAGAATGCATCCCCTAAAAGAGCTTCATGATATGTCCAACAAAACATGGGAAAGTGTGAACTAGGTGAAGGGCAGTGAAAGTAGACAGGACAAGGGGATTGGGAAAGATCCTGAGGAGGTTAATGAGTGTGGTTTTATCAATCTGTTAGCTAGGAGAGGATATAAAAGAGTTAGCATACTGCCCATGTTTTATCTTTGGGAATGGACAGAGCTTTCAGCTCTGACGTGAAGAATCTAGATGGAGGAGCATGTTTGTATAGGGAAATGACTGGGTTTTTAAACATCTTGAGGCGTCTATGAGAGCAGACTGAGGGACTGGTCAGAGCCTGGGTGGTGACCGAGGCTGACAGGAGCCCTCCTCAGAGAGCATGTGGAGCAAGCAGAGAGGAGATGAGAAGGCCAATCTTTTCTTCTGAGTTTATTAGACAAAAGCATAAGAAGGCATGAAGTTGAAGTCAGAAGAGCATTGAGATGAAGGACTTTAAGCAAGCAAGCTCCACAGTATCAAGAGCACAGAGACAGGGCATATTAGTTAAGATGCACTTGGCTGCAAGTACTAGAATAATGTGGAATGGTATGCAGAATGAACGGCTCATCAAGAAGTCTAAAAGATTGGCATCAGAAAGCATCCAAAGCAGAAATTAAGGAGAGTTGGGACATGAAGGCTCTCTTCTGTGCTTTATTCCTTTTCCAGAGGAAAAATTTTCATAGGAGATCTAATCAGATTTTTCCTGAGGTGTCACTGATAAGGCTCTTTCTCACTCTCACATCAGTGTCGGAGGGTGAAGGCAATCATGGTCATGGTGTGTGGCTTGGATTGATCATGATTGTTACAAAAAGTTTCCTGCCCCCTACCAGAGGTCCAGACCCACAGACCAGCTGTCCTAGAGTGCTTAGCCACCCACTGCTGCTTAGACTCCCCCCAAAATAACTCAGACACTTATATTAATTTCATGCTGTTTGGCCAATGGCTTAGGCACATTGCTAGCTAGCTCCTTTATCTTAACTCAACCTATTTCCATCAATCTGTCTGCCACATGGCCCATGGCTCACCTGTGTTCTTTACATGTTTCTTCTTTGGGCATCTGGCCCAATCTGTCTGTAACTATGCCCTCCTCCTACCTATTCTGATTTCCCTGCCTACTTTTTCTACGGTGCCTGCTGTGGCCAAAACAGTCCATTATTTAAAGAATGATATTCACAACATACAGAAAGACATTCTAACATCACCTCCCTGTTTCTGTCTAATTAAAAAGGAAGGTTTCAATTTTTAACATAGCAAAATTACATATAACAAAACAGCTATCAAGCAATAATTATAGTTACAATATCTAGGCTATTTGTATTTAACAAAATTAAAGAAAATAATCTATCATCTACCTTATCCTTGTGAATCTAAAGTTTCATATCCAATATGCCTTTTAGAATAACTAAGAAAAACTATACCTATAACTACCTAATCTTCAACTACATCAAAGACCCCAGAAGGATATAATATTACCTGAGCAAACAGGAAGTGCAAGAAACTTCCAAAATCTAGAAATGACAGAGATAACACCTATCTGCTTGGATAGTCACCTAAAGTTTCTTTATAAAGTTGGGGCACCCATCTTCAGCCTACAGGCCCAAAGTCTCTGGCATACCTTTCAGTGAAGCAGGAAATCTGCTCTACCAATTTTGGTATAGTTCATCAGTCACTTCTTCTTGAGTCCTGAAGAATGTCTGTCAATTTTCTCTTCAAAACAGGAACCTGAGGGACCATCTTGATTTATTTTGCCAAAGTTCAGAGGTCACTTTCTATGGAACCTGCATGTACAGTTTAAACAGCATAGTGTCAAGCAGTCAATACAAGAACAGGTTCTTGTCCAGTGGCTAACCATTGCCACAAAGAAAGGAAACTCCATATGGAGTTTCTTCAAAGCCCATTTTTCTCTTGAAGTAGATTGGTGCTGCGGGGAGCAGACCTGTCTCACTGTCCAGAAAAGTCTAAGTTCTTAAAATACTTTAAATTCCATATTCTGTAGGTCTTAGAAGTGTTTGAAGATTACCTATCTAATTGAAATATATCTTTGTATACCTAAAAAATTCTAACTAACATAACTATAAGTTTGGTTATCATAGGTGACTATTAACCTGAATTTCTTAATTATATATTATAATTTTAAATCAGTTACATAAACATTATACATTAAACAAGAATAGAGAAATACATACAGCATAACAAAATTGTATCAACCAAAATCCATACCAATTTAAAATATTTTGAGATTAACAGCTGATTTGTAGATTAAAGTAAATTCAATAATCTAATTTTAAAATCACTCATATACCATATCCCCTTTTTCTTCTTAGAAAGAGATTAACTATGACCATTAACCACTTATAATGAAAACAAACATTTATAAACAATATCTTGGGGATTTGGGTGTAGTTTTTTTCCATTACTACTTCCTGCTGATTAAGGGTGTTGACAATCTCATGGGTTCTTGAGACTGGATCATCTTAGTCTGCAGCCCTGAAGCTGGTCTGTTGTCATTTGTTGTCCAGTCTCTGCACAACAGGAAAGCACACAGCTTGTCTCAAGTCTGTGAAGCTGGTTCATCTCAGCGAGCTGCCTCGAAATTGTCCTGAGCAGTTTATAGTCCAAATCTGATCTTTGGTTGGTGTTTGTCAGCCTAGTGGCTTTGTCAGAGTTCATGTGAAACCATCATTGTGGGGCCCCAATTTATCTCTTCCCATCAGAGAATTTTCAGGGAGTCTTGGTTGATGAAACCACATCTTCTGTGGAAACAAAATAGAACTCTTCCAAAGCAATAAATCCTTAGACACAAATTTCAAAATCAGGATACCTTTAAAATTTATATTATTGTTTAACTTAGCAGCTTTTGGAATTAATTGTCTTTCTGTAGTTAGCCCATTAACAGTTAAAAAATTAAAAGAAAACACAATAATAACCATAATCCAAACTCTGTGTCTATTTTCCATTTTTAGGTAGCTTATCAGATTTTATATTCTATTTCTCTTTTTTTAAGACTTCTTTTACCTTCCTTCTTTTCTCTCCGAAGTCTATGTACATTTCACACACATTGTAACCCATTTACAGGTTTTTTTTTTTATCTGAATCTATTTTATTGTGAATCCTTAATCATTTTCCAACCAGAAGAGCTTGTAAAATGCTAGCCCTCTCTTAGAGAGCCACATAGTTATTGCAAAAAAGGTGAGTCAGAAAGTTCTCTTTAAAGGGGTCGTGTTTCTGTTCACCACCAGCAAACAGAATAGACCCAAGAAATGCTGCTACTAAGAAACGTCTTTGACTCTGTTTACTTTTTGTTTAAAATAAACAGAAACCTTAAATCAATCACATGCTACTGAGTTTTCTATGAGACTTTTGGGAACTGACCTGGTTGCAGCTTATGCTCCTGCCACCAGTCCACCACCATTTTATTCATGGCCTGAATGCCACGCTATCTCTGTACAATGACCCACTTCAGATACACAATTTGAAAGCTGCTTTGACTCTGTTTCTGTGCTCTAGAACCCTTTTAAAGCTTTCTCAGTCTTTATGTGGGTATTCGGCCCATGTTGGACACCATCTGTTACATTGAGGTTTTTGGCCCCATCCAGCCAGAGGTTCAGACCCACAGAGCAGCTGTCCCAGAGTGCCTAGTCACCCGCCACTGTTTAAGCACCCCAAAATGACTCAGACACTTATATCAACTTCATGCTGTTTGGTCTATGGCTCAGGCACATTGCTAGCTAGCTCCTTCATCTTAACTCAACCCATTTTCATTAATCTGTCTGCCACGTGGACTGTGGCTCACCTGTGTTCCTTACATGTTTCTTCTTTGGGAGCCTGGCTCAATCTGTCTGTGTCTCTACCCTCGCCTCCTACCTATTCTGATTTCCCTGCCTACTTTTTCTACAGTGACTGCCATGGCCAAAACAGTCTTTTATTTAAAGAATGATATTCACAGCATACAGAAAGGCATTCCCACATCACATGATCTTTCCTGAGGACTGAACAAATAAAGCAGGAGTCCTGTCCCGTCATCAGGAAGAATATGAAAACAGCCATTTCCGTGCCTCTTTCTTGTAGGAGCCTAGTAAATATAGGAGTGAAGAGTTTTGGATGGAGGAGCTTGTTAGCAGCCTCAGTGAGAGGTTCCCGTAGAACATTAGGAAGAGGCCAGTTCGCAGTGGAGTGCAGAAGGAGAGTATAGACTACTTTTCAGCTAAATGTGAGTATGTGGTATCAATCCCTTGTTGCTGACAGATGGAGGAGGTGTATGTGATCTGAGGGGCCAAGAAGTCAGTAACTGAGCTAGAAGTTCAAAGCAAGAAGACAAACTTTACCCAATTCATCATTTGGGAAAGGCCTCTTAGGGGCAATAGTTTTAGGTGACTTCCCCCACTTTGAATTTTCATTGTTGGCATTGGCTACAGACTGGACTTTTTAGAAGTCTGAGTCAGCAACAAGAGAGAGGAACTGTTTGAAGTGCAAATAAAGCCTTCTTCTTATTCCAGCTGTGTACAATGGGGGCAGAAACATGATTAGAAGGTTTCTACAACACACTTCAATTACATTAGCTGGAAGGGATTCAATTTTGAACTGCTTCCAGGATTTTTAAATGAGAGATTATTTATTTCTTAGAAAAAGGGTAAGATGGAGAGAGGGTGAAATGTCTAACTGAATAAAAGCATAGATTTTCCACTAAAGCTTTGCACTGTAGGTTTTCACCGGTACGTAACAGCCTGTGTGTGCCTCTGACCACATCTGTCTGCCTGTTTCCAGGTGGAGTGGTGGATGGCCAAGGCTTCCATAGCAATCGGCTTGAGGACAGATGTAATCAGCTAATCTCTTGCAATTCTCATGAATTGTCCTGTATGCTGTTCTGGTCACCAGAATCTTAGCTTTTGAGTTAAAGAAGGAAAAAAACATAAAGCAAAAGGAGAAAGGTTGTGATTTGCAAATGATAAGTCCTGATCACAGTCATCTGAAGGCGAGCATAACCTCTTTCCGGGTTGCCAAGCACTATCTGTAAGCATGGCATTTTCGGGAAAGAATCCTAAGTACAGAGAAGTTAAATACAGGGTAATTCCGTCTGACTCTATCTGGCTGGCGCCTTTTTGAGCTGCTTTACCCAATTTGGAACAGAATTCCCCCTGGGCTTTACCAATTTAGAAGCAGAGAATCAGCGATGAAGGATTTTAGCAATCCTCTGATTCATATGAGAACACAGAGATCTGCTAATCCCTGTCGGATACCCAGCACCAATCTTGCTATACTAGAACTGAGCAGTTTTGCTTTCATAATATCTTAGTAATTAAAAGAAAAACCCTAAACAAAAATAATCCCCAAACCCTTTGTATCTAAATAGTTACAATATTCCCTTTATTTTCAAGAGCTTAAAATAGTTTAAGCCCTGGGTTGACCTTGCAGCTTTTCTAGGCAGCAATAAGCTGACAGCTCAGAAGAGCTTTCTGTGTGTGTAACTGCCAAAGGGAGCTAAACTGTGATTTGCCTATGTGCTGGTTTGAATGTGAAATGTCCTCCACAGGCTCATGTGCTTGAACACTTTGTTCCCACCTGGTGGCGCTGTTTTGAAAAGCTGAGGAATCAGTAAATGGTAGAATCTTGGGGGAGGGGAGTGAGTCATTGGAGACAGTCTTGAGGTTTGGTAGCCACACCCCACTTCCTGTCTACTGTCTCCTGACAGTAACTGACCAGCTATCTCACCCTCTTGAGGTGACTCTATCATTGCCCATGTATACCTTCTAATCTGGAATACATAACCCTTTCTTAAACTGTTTCTTATAGAGCATTTGATAATAGCCAGGAAGAGTGTAACATAGCTAATTTATCCAGTTCCTCAAATTTTGTCTTTTACATTTAAAGTTAAAGAGCACTTTATCTGATTTTTTCTTGTGATAACCAGGCAAGTTAGGGATTGTGCCGTGAGGACTCCACTGTTCAAGCAATAGGCATCAAAACAGTTAACTCAAGAAGCAAATAACATAGAATCAAAAAATCATTTTGATCATCCTTACACTCTCCAAAGAAGGCAAAATCAATGTTAGAGCCCACATAAATAAAAAATGATGAAAATCCTGTTATATAATTAGTTTTATGAATGAATAATGTCACTGGCGTTGGGTGGCAGGCACTCTGGATAGCTTTCCTAGCATGGCTAGCACTAGGGACTGGGTGAGGCCACCCCCCACCATTTATCATATTCACAGATATGTCAGGGCCCTCTTTGTACCTCTAGGTTCCAATTTATAGCCTGTTAGACAGAAATTAATCATACAGCCAATGTTCTAGCAGCAAAGCAAGGAGGAGCAGAGAATGTGTATCAATTCCCACAGTAGATAGTTCAACTGGGATGAGCAGCTAGGATGAATGAGTAGCCAGGAAAGACAGATGTTGGCAACAGAGTCCTCATTTAATATTTTTACTACTCTTGATAGTTTTTAGAAGATAATATGTTAATAAGCTGCAAAATTCAAAAGAGCAGATAAGTTATATAGAAAAAACCAAGAGCAAGACCCCTTGCCACCCTCTCACAGACTCCCAGCCATCCGTGGTGGAGTATCTATGTCATTGGTACTAGCTGCCCCTCCCAGGCTTGGCGATGTGATTGGTGGGGGTCAATGGTATGTGAGTGTAAGAGGCCACATTATTTCTGGGCAGTTAGGAACAAATTTATGCTCAGTTTTGTTTTCTTTCCTTACATGTTGTTGAGTGGCAGTGCTTCAAAAGACGTCAGTCTACATTTCAGAATATATTAAATAGTTCACGGTTGCCCAGGGGCCATGATTTCCATGATGCTTTTTGCTTTGAAGACTACTTCTTATGAACCCAATCGATAGCTGTTTGTTCGTTCTTTTTAACTTTTTCTTCCTCTGCCATTTATTTCGGTCCCACTAATGAAAGGAGCAGCTAAGCCAGAACTCAGACAGCAAAGGAGAGGAACTCTGGGTGATATCAACTACCTTTCACCTTTCTAGGTTGCCACGGTGGGTAGCATTCCTCTATCAAAGGTCTCCAGTTCTTGCTGAGTAGCACCTACCCTGATATTGGTTATTCTCATCTTTGTAAATAGCGCATCCAACAACATCACCTGTACTAAGGTAAGTATGCTATCTGCTTTCTACCAGGACCCTAACACACAAAGCTCAGGACAAGTATTATAGCAGCAGATCCTTTGCCCAGCTAGCACTACTCATGAAGCATAAACACTGGGATTGGGAGTTATTTATTACCACAGCAAAGCCTTGACTCTTTTGACTGATCACAAGTCATTGTAGTTTCTTACAATGCAGTTATTTTCATGCAGCCATTGGTGTGTGTGTGTCTTAGTTACCTCTGTTGTGATGAAATCAACTGAAGGAAGAAAGGATTTACTTTGGCTCACAGTTCTAGGTTATAGTCCATCATTGTGGGGGTGCCACAGTGGCAGAGCCTGAGCAGCCAGTCACACTGCATCCACAGTCAGGAACAGAACAGTGAATGCCCTTTCTCAGCTCACTGCCTCACTTTTGTACAGTTGGGACCTCAGCTCATCCACATTGGATGAGTCTTCTGACTTCAATTAGTCTAATCAAGATCTTTCACATGAATTCCCAGAGGCTCATCATCCAGGTGATTCTAGAGCTCTTCAGATTGACAACTAAGATTAACCAACATACTGCCACACTATGGGGTTTAACAAAAATATGCAGTCTAAGATAGAGCCTAGGTTGATTAAGCTTAGATTTATTTAATTTATTTATTCCACTCCCCTGCTGTGTGTGTGTGTGTGTAAGACATATTCATGCCATGGCATGTATTTGGAAGTCAGACAATAACTCTCAGGAGCCAGTTCTTTCCTGTTAATGTATAGGAACCAATGAATGAACATAGGTTATCATGCACACGTACCTCTAGTCACTGAGTCATCTTGCTGGGTCCCAATAATTTTTGCTTTCTTAACATTTTCAATATTGAGACGATGTCTCAAGAAGGTTTATCTTTTTTATCAGATGTATCTTCTGACTTGTGAAGCTTAGCAATAAGTTCTTCAGGGAAACAGAAACAGTAGAATGTATTTCAGCAAATTGATCCATGTGGTAGTGAAGGCTGGCAAGCTAAAAATCAGCAGGCCCAGCTTGAAGGCACTGGCTGCCAGAGTCTTCTCGTATTTGGGAGAGGGTTTTTATTTGTTTGTTTTGTTTTCAATTCGAGTCCTCTCTATGGCTGAATTCCCTTGGATGTGCCCACTTTTACCTTATTATATCTTTAGATGAGTAGGAGAGACACAGCCACATCAAAGGCCACACACTGAAACATTAATCTCTTCCAAAAATACCTTTACAGAAACACCCAGAAGAATATTTGATTCATGTCTAGACACCATTGCCTTAGCCATGCTGATACATAGAATTAACCGCAATAGAAGGTGGTATGACTGAACACAAAGTATAAAGTAGTTACTAACTTTAGCCAGAATGTTAGAGGGAAAAGAAAAGGGAGGGAGGGAGAGAGGGAGGAGGGAGGGAGGGAGGATTGGAATAATGAGGTGACTCAGAGGTCACCAAGCTTGATAACCTTAGCTCAGTCCCATAAACCCCCATGCTGGAAGGAGTGAACAGAATCCTGAAAATTGTCCCTGGATCTTCAGAAGGTATCATGGCATTGAGACCCCACACACACCCAAAATAAATATGTAAATGTCAGAAAACACTAAGAAATATCAGTATCTCTATCTGTTACATCAATAAAGTGAGACACTTACTGACAATCTGAAGTTTCTAATTTCCTGGGTGTATGAATTCATCATGTAATGCACAAAGACAAATCTGTGCGCTTTAATCATCGTATTAGACTGCTTTTGATCTCAGGTCACACTCCTTGTCTGTGTAGATCTGAATAAGTTCCATTATTTTATTTTTATGAGCATAGGTGTTTTTCTGTGTGCATGTCTGTGGATGATGTGAGTTCCTGGTGCCTTTGGAGGTCAGAAGAAGGCGTTGGATCCTGGAGTTACAGGTATTTGTAAATTGCTATGTGGGTCCTGGGAACTGAACCTATGTCCTCGGAAAGAATGTCCAGTGCTCTTAAATACTGAGCAATCTCTCTAGCCTATACCCCATTAAACTCTGTCTTTTGGTTTTCTCATTTATATTGCATTTTCTTTAGTATGATGATCAAATTGGAAATTGTATCTAAAATACGTATGATAGTACATTATGTCTAGTAGACATTGAACATAGGCATTATTAGATATATATCTTCCCAAAAAAGTTTGAGTGTAGAACTTTATGTCAGTTCATGTAATCATGAAGAGATCATCGTAGTCTTAAAACTATTTTTTTTTGAGACAGGATCTCTTTATAGTCGTGGCAAGCTGGCCAGGAACCCATAGAGATCCATCAGCCTCTGCTTCCAAATGCAGATGCTCAGATTAAAGGTGTGTGCCACCATACCCAGATTCTTTACATTTATATATATATTGAGAAATTAGTCGGGGGAGACTCATTTGTAAAGAGCTTGTTAGACAATCATGAGGACCTGAGTTTGTCTTTCCAGTACACATGTAAAAGCTGGGTGCCCTGGTAAAAGCTGGGTGCCGGGGTATACACGTAAAAGTTGGGTGCCGTGGCACATGCCTATAGCTTCATTGCTTGCTGGGGAGGAGGGTGCAAGATAAGCAGAGTCCAGGAGTTCAAAGACCAATCAGAGAGCCATAGTTTCAATGAGAGACCTTGTCTCAAAAAACAAGGTGGAGATCTACTAAAGAAGGCAGACAGACAGCAAACTTTGACTCCCACACACGGGGAACATGCACACATGTTCTCTCTCTCTCTCTCTCTCTCTCTCTCTCTCTCTCTCTCTCTCTCTCTCTCTCCATAAATAAAAATTAAAGTTGAGAAATGATGGTGAAATAACTCATCTCTTCCAGACTTTCTCCAGATACACGTCTGCAGGGAAGAGTTTCTGGAAATGATGCAGAGTGGAGGGTGTGGCTGGGGGTGGGGGAGAACAGCTCAGATGTATCAGCCCCACAAATCTCCAGAGCGGGAACAGTTTCTGATTCAGAATTATTGCATAGACGTATTAGCAAAGAACTCGTCTCCCCTTTAACCAGCATGATTCATTCTTAACCTTACTGAGGGAAAATGAGACAGGAAGTGGTAGCCCCGGGCCAGGGCCGACAGGCAGCTTCTAAACACACTGCCTTTCACCTCCCGGTGGTCATATCTGTGATACACCATAGAAATAAAAGCCTCTCCTCATTTGTAGAGCAAACTGAATCTATTCAGTTGACCATACAGCAGGCACAGGGGGATAAGTTACAGCCTTGCCTCTTTCATAAGCAGAAGTAGCCAGAGGCAGCCATGTGCATCTCCAGTTCATACTCTTGACCTTTGCTTCATGGTTTCATTTTTTGTAACATTTCTGACAGGCAGCAACAAGTCAAAACTTATTAGTCCTTTGTGGTCACAAACTTTATCTTTGTTAAATTGATTTCACCAGATACCGTTAAAATACAGGAGATTTGAAACAGTTTTCTGTGTGTGTTTGTGTATGCACATGTGTGTAGTGTGCTCACCTGTGAATGCAGACGTAGAGCCCAGAGGTTGATTTTTGGCATCTTCTGTTGTTCCCCATGTTATGCTTTGACACAAGGTCTCTGACTGAACCTGTAGCTCTCTGTTTCAGCTAGACTGTCTGACCAGTGAGTCCCCCTGTGTCACCCTCCCCCAACCTCCCCAATGCTGGGGTCTCAGATGTGTATCACCACACTCACATTTTATGAGAGAACTGGGATGCAAACTCAGGCCTTCAGTTTGTACAGCAGTCACTTGGCTGTTGAATCATCTCCCTAGCTCCTCAGTCAATTTGCAGACATTTTAGGGTCATCTTGCACACTCCCTGCAATGCTCTGCAGCAGTCTAGATGTCCACCTTCCATATGCCGACCCCCTTGGTTCTTTGTTTTTCTGGACAGTTGCCAAAGTTCTGGGTACCACAAAGTCCTGGTGAGGTGGGCTTTGACTCCTTTGAGCACCTGGGATCTTTGCCAAGTGTTGCATCCACAGATAGGGTATTTTTCAACAATACTCCCATTTCACCATCACTCCGTTTTTAAACATTAACGATCACGGAGCTTATTGCCTGAGAGTATCAGTTGGGTGCAAATATTTTACAACTATACAATCTTCTCTCTTCTTTGAGAAGGCAACATTTTTTTTAAAAAAATATCAAGACTTCAAGTTTACTCTTACATTGGGGTCTTTCTCGTTTTGTCTTCCTTTGCTCCCCCATTTCATCTCCAAAGATAATGTGTTACAAGAAAACAAGCAAACAGAACAAAACCAGGATGGATCAACTCATCAGGAGCCAGAAAATCAGGAAGACCTCATTTTTATCATCCCCAGAGTGTGTTATTTATACTACATCTGTGATGGGTTTCAGGAAGCAAAACAGAGCAGAACCCTATCACCTTCCTGACTCACTAGCTTCATGATTCCAGGGCCTCCTGGAGAATACAATCAAAGTTCCATCCTTTTTAAAGGCAGGCACTCCTGGGTACATCAGATATTTTCTATCAGCCTGGTGAGATGGTTCAGGGGACTTGCCACCAAGCTGATGATCCGAGTTCAATCTCAGGAAGCCACATGAGAGAAGAGAAAGTGTGTGATGTCCACATGTGTGTTATGACATGTTATTCTTTGGCAAATTTGTGCACGTATGTACTAAATTTTGGGATTTTTCCACTCCCTCGTACCCTCTCTTATCCTTTTCCCTTTCTGGCTGAAAAACTCCTCCTTTGTAGCAAAGTCTCCTGTCTCCTTTGATGTATTTGTTCTTGTTGGTGGTGACCCAGTGAGTTTAATTAGGGTCTCTGGAGTAGACATATGGTTATTGTTCTCTCTCTCTCTCTGTCTCTCTCTGTCTCTCTCTGTCTCTCTCTGTCTCTCTCTCTCTCTCTCTCTCTCTCTCTCAGCCTCCCTCTCTCCCTCCCTCTCTTTCCCTCTCTCTTTGACTGGGTCTCATCATGAAGACTTGGAACTGGCTGTGTAGACCAAACTGCCCTTGAACTCACAGACCTCCACCTGCCTCTGCTTTCTGCAGTGATGGTATTAAAAGCAAGTACTACCATGCCTGATTTTATTTTATGTGTATGAGTGTTGGCATGCACGTATGTTTATGTACCACATGCATGTCTAGTGCCCACAGAGATCAGAAGAGACAGCATTGAATCTCTTGGAACTGGAGTGATGGAGTGACAGATGGTTGTAAGCTGCCAGGTAGGTGCTGTGAACTGAACCTGGGTCTTTTGAAAGAGCAGCTAGTGCTCTTAAGCACTGAAGTATCTCTCCAGGCCCTATTGTTTCTTAAGCCAAGAAGCTTGAGTATGTTTAAATGACTGTTTCAGCTTAACTATTATTACAAAAAAAACACCCAAACACTAAATTGGCTAAAATTTTTAAATTCTGATGATTTTGTAGATCAGAATTCAAAGGTTTAGTGAGGGCAGTTTGGCTCTGAGCCTTGCGTTATCAGTGGTACTTATTGTGATGAGGCCCATTTCAAGATGGCAGCTCCACAGATATGTAGCACTTTAGATACCTTCCATCTCTGGGGACTCTTATATTAAGCCTAGGAACAATGATCATTATGCTGTAATTTACTTCTGAGATATCCAGACAGAAGGCACAAGGTTTTTATGCCCTTGATTTTTCAAGTCAGAGGACATTACTTCCGCTACTTTTCATTGTTCATGTCATGAAGGCTCGCACAGACTCAAGGGAACTGAGAAGAAAGATTCAAACTCTCATGTCATGAGCGATGGCATGAGGTCACCGAGCAGGAAGGACTTGAGGGCAGCTGTCTCGGAGACAAGTTAGGAGGAGGAAAGGGAAGGTCTTGAGATACCTGAGGTGGTAAGAGTAGGTGAGACCTGAGTTCAAAACCATATGTGGTTTGCTTGCAGAGTCTACCTTTATGATACTGTACATCCTCAGGCCTCAAAAGTAATCTGAAATAGTTTAAGCTATCTTGCAAAGTCACAGTGACTTGCCCAATTTCTTCACGTACCTGGCACCCTCTGAGAGAAAGTACAGGGGAAAGTGTGAAAGAACACTTTGCTGAGCCACAGGCTACAGTTTACATGAATAACTAAATAGATGCAGTAGATGGTCCACTGAGGTGAGTTGGTCTTCTGGACTTTCATCTGAAGTGCACTCTGAAGAAAGCTCTGGTCAAAGTCTTTCTTACTATCATTACCCACCTACTTTTATGAGCGATCAGCTGCTGCCTTTAATGAACCCATTGTTCTTCCTGCTGGAGAGGAGTTGTGGGATAGTCCCTGCAGGTAAGCTACCTTTTCAGACTACTGCACCTACTAGCTATATGTGAGCTTTGTGTAAAGTTCTTGAGTGACCATCGATTTTCTCATCTGTCCCAGAGGCAACAGTAACCTCACTGTAACCCCAGAGGGTTGTGGTAATAATAAAATAACATTATTCACACATGGTGGACCTACTAACTCTCAGGGGAGCAGAGGTGGTTTTTACAGTTACAACTGTGTATCTTCAGGGGCACACCTCAGCTTCAGCTTTGCCTTGGAAGCAGATGTTTAGCTCAGTGTCATCCCAGTACACTTTCTAAGAAGCTGGAGATGGTGGTGACTCACCTCCCACAAGTGCGGCGCTTAGGGCAGGAGTACAATTTTACCCCATGCTTCACAAGGGCTTTACGAGCTGCTCCAGGTTTACAAGGAGAAAGTTTCTTGGGCACTTATGTAAGACTATAAAGTTCACTGAATCAGAAAAGGACTTTGAGCATCTCTCTGCTTTGCTCAAGCCATCCTGTCATGTGAATCTGTCCATGTGAACAACTCATGCGACTCCTCATGGATTCCGTTTCCAGGCACCCCCTGTCCCAGCCAGTATTGTCCTCCCCGGACCCAGACAGGTACCTGAAGTCCAGTCTGGCTTGACTTAGAACCCTGTGCTTCCCTTTTACCCAAGAGAAAATTTGGAACAATGTTATCTATCATCCTTTGCCCAACTTCTTTGGGACTGGTCCAAGAATTCAGGGCGCCATGATGGCAAGCAAGCACAGGTGCAGAGCTGACACAGTCTTTTTGGTGGGCTGTCAAATACCCAGGCTGGCTAGAACCACTTTCTTGTTTCTCTTTCTCCTCTTGCCTCTCACACTGTCCAGAAATCCTTCGCAATGGGAATCAATTGCACACATGACCCTCTAGACTCCTTCACAGCTGGCCATTTTTCTGAAGTGCTTCACACAGGGCCTGCTCTTCTCTCCCATGCTTTCAACAAAAGCTCAAGGACTTGCTGGAGCCTGAGTTTCCTGCCACTGCAGCCTTCTATACCGCTCTTCTGTTCTCCTTGTTAGTCAGAGAGCATCTCCTCAGCTTTTCCTCTATCCCCAGGCTCTCTGCTCTCTGGGTCCTACAGGTCCTGCTTTGCCCTTTCTTTCCAATGTCTGTGTGCCTTTGGTGAGTCTTATTTATTTGACAGGGTCTCCTCTAGTCCAGGCTGACTTGGAACTTGCTAGAGCCAAAAATGAACTTGAACTTGTGATTGTCCCGTCCATCTTCAAAGTGCTGAGATAGGGAGTGTGCCCACCATGCAATCCCCATGAACTATTGATCCCTCTCAATGACCCAGAAAAATTGTATACTCCATGTATATATTCTCTTTACGTATAAAAGAGTAAAATTTTGCTCTCTAGACAGTCAATTTTCACCCATTAGAGACTACATCATGCCCATTGATCATGAATATCACCAATCTAAATGAGTATAAGGCACATAGTTTATTTCGGAAACAAAGATAAAGCTGGTAAGGGGTGGTCAGAGGTAGTTGAAGCCTATAGGGGAATGTGGTAAAGTGGAGCAATTTACCACTGTGAGCAGCCAGAGCTCAATCTAGCTGGCTTTGCTGGAAGCTTTTACTCCCAGGTTACTTGGCTCTAAGGAACGACCACCATTAGTCATTTGCTGGAGGTTGCTTAGAGGATATTCATTTCCTATTTTGTCTCCAGCGAGCAGAATGGACTAAAAAAGACAGAGGACGTCCCCTTAGAAGCTGTTTGAGTGTTGGCAATAGTCCTTAGCTGAGGGCACAAAAATCATCATTGAGAGGACATGCCCGGGGGATGTGGACCTTCATGACATTATTTCTCCTGCTGCTTGTTCTCAGGACATGCTATTTCTATGTGGCATTAATCACAGGAGATAAGTGATTTTTATACTGAGTTATCCTCCTTGGAAGTATACTTTCAGATTCAGACAGTTTTTTATAGTGATAACTTATAAAAAGCCACATAATTTCACCTCATATTCTTTACAACTGTCCCTCCACTGCTAAATATTATTTCATTTTATGTTATTGTAAATTGCTAAAACCAAGCAAAATTGCTAAAACCAAGCCAAAAAAAAAAAAAAAAACAACAACCCAGAAAACAGAGTTAGAATACAATGATATGTTAAAGTGGTTGTCTTTAAGTGTCAGAATTATAGGCATTTTTATTCTATTTTCCTAGAGTTATTTACATAGGCACATGATAGTTTCTTGCACTAATTGAGCTAGAAGAAGTAGTAGCTAATTGTTCAAACTCTATTCTAGGTGTTGCTGAGAAGGTATTTAATGGTTGTGATAAATGTCTACAGTGAACTTAACAGGAGGTTATTCTAAAAACCCGTATTGATGGGATCCAATCAGTTGAAAGGCCTTAGGAACAGAACTGAAGCCGTTGACTTGGACAAAGCCTCATTGTCTGCTGGCATTTCTAGTCTGTGCTTCCTGGTGACCTGCCCTATGGATTGTGGACTCTCCTAGCTAGCGTCCACAATTGCATAAGCCAGTTTCTTACAAAGAACTTCACATCTATTTCTGTGGAACTCTTAATAAACCAACAGTCTCTCACTTTCCACTACAAAAGTTTCTGCAAAGACTATTTTAAAGTACATAGCACTTTAGGGGGTTTTCTGATGCAGACCAGGACTTCCAGATGTAGCCAGAACATAACCAGTAAGTACAATTTTCACTTTAAATCTCACACAACTGGGGTGGTGAACTTACAACCAAATTAAAGGGTGAAGCATGCAGGCATTTGGTGAGGTATCTCAAAACATAACCTGAGAAGAAGAAAATGGTACTCACCTGGAGTCCCCCAAAGAGATTGAGTGTGAGCAGAAGGTATAATTTAACAAACTGAAGCAGCAAGACTTCCAAGGAGAAGGTTCAAAGAGAAGCTAAGTGTTCTTGACCTCCAAAGTAGGGAATGTAGTGGTCACTGGGAATGTGGGGTGTACCATTTTAAGAGAACTGAACTTAAAGGGGGTAGAGGAAACGCAAACTTTACCACAGTATCCAATCATCCCCACAAAGTCTTCCTCCTTAAGAAATGTAAACATTTAAACATAGCTACTGAATGGGGCATTAAAAATATTAGCATGCTTAGGCTTCCCTTTGTCTAAATCCTCCTTAATGAGACTCAGTGGAAATCTGCTGCATTGGCAGTGTTGTGTAAGTCTTGGGAGTTTGAAAGAGTTTGCGTGGGGGTGGGATATGAACATCCGCACCCCAGAAGGCGCTCAAAAGTCATAGACTTTCGGGACCTGTTTCCTGTTCATTCAATAAGCCATGAATTTTGAGTGCTAGGCATCACAACTAATGCTAAGCCTCAGAGTGAGAGAGAAAGCTTGGACCTCTTCCTGATGGAGCCTAGATGAGAGAAAGCTGGTGACTAGACTGTGGTTTCTTCCATGCTTCCACAGCCCAGGAAAGCCAGCACATAGGCTGCCTGGGGATGGAGAAGGCCAGCCAGAGCATTAGAGGCAGCCTTGTAAAAGCTGTTTGTGGGACTGAATATCAAGTTGCCTTTTTCACACTGTTCCCAAGCTCCTGCATTCATGTTCAAGTGTGTACCTAGGGGTGGGAGGGAAGGGTAGGTGGAAGGTAGTGTAGTGAGGAAGTTGGCACCTTGTAGATTTTCATTTTTACCACCTATCAGCAAAGTAGCAGAGAGGAGACAAATACCGTGAGGAGATGAGCAACCCGCCAGTACCTCAGATCCTTGACCATAGCAGGGTCTTACTAGTAACTAAATGAGGGCTCAAGTCATAGGATGTACCACAGAAGCTGCACATTGACAAGAGAAACAATGGGTAGAGGAAGGGGCCAGAAAGACCCATGCTGGAAAAAGTAGAGTTTACCCTGAACTTGTTCCTGGGATGGGTTTAGTGCTTTCCGAAGCTTGCTATGGAACAACTCATTCCTTAATCAACTATTGAGAAAACTAATAAGTGTCCAGATGGAAACTTTTTTTTCTTTTTTTTGAGACAGGGTCATATTATGGAACCCAGGCTGGCCCAGAACTCACTATGTAGACCAATCCTGACTCAAACCCACATTGGTTAAGAGATTAACTCCCTTTATCTCTGGCATTCTGGCATTTAAAGGAGGTTTGTGCTACTCAGTATGTCTGGCTGGGGTGTGACATTTTTAACTTGCTTTCACAGTTGGTGGAACGTTACTTTCTGTTTCTCACTGTTTCTGATTTTCTATTGACTGTAACTCTCAGTAGAATTTCTTTTTTAAATGAACCTTGTTTTTACTAATTTATTTTAAGTTCAACAAACCCTAAAACAACTTCATCAAAGAGATCCTCTGGATTTTTGACTTCTTGTCAGGGTGGTCAAGGACATGTTCATTTGAACAAGAATTTGACAAGTGGTAAGATAGACTTTGGCATTTCTAGCAATGCTGTGTGTAATCCTGAGGTAAAATACTGGTTCTGGGGCTGGAGAGATGGCTCAGCGGATATGAGCACTTGTCACTCTTTCAGAAGATGTGGATTCCGTCCTCTTACAGGTCACAACTGCTTGTAACTCTAGCCCTCTTCTGGCTTCCACATACCTACATATGCATGGTGTGCACTCACATAGACACATAAATAAAAAGTAAAAATATTTTTAAAAGAAACCCAAACAGTTGTAACTTTGGTAAATTGAACAGAGGAGAAATTTGGTAGGACACCTCAAAGCTCAATAAAATAAATAAATAAACAAACAAACAAACAAATCAATCTTGACAAATACACAGAGGTTAAGGGGACCACACTTTCAGATAAATAACCATGCTAGCAGGGTCTACTTAAACATCTTTGCTCATAGACATTCTCTTAGACACAGGGACTTCATTCCTGTAGGAATGATTTGTGAGTTAAGCATGGTGATGAATGCCTGCCAACCCAGCAGTCAAGAGGCAGACACAGGACAATCATGAACCACTTAGCAACACCAGCCTGTGCTATACAGCGAGACTCTTGTCTCAAGACACAACTTCCAAAATACTTTGGCATTTTTTGAGTCCTTATTCCAGATGCTGTGACAGAGGAGGAAGGGAGAATCTTGGGTCATATGCCAGCCCTCTGGCTGCTGAAGCTCAGGGAGAACACACACTCTTTTTTGGCAGCCACAGTAGGCTACAGCCAAGTGTAGGGTGGGACACAAGGAACAGGGCAATGCTGGCTTTTAGTTTTTCATCAATGGACAATTTTCATAAAAAAAAAGTAAAATTTAATTTTCATCCTATTCAAAGTCAGTGAAATATTTCAAATATGAAGTAAAATTTGGATATAACAAACAAAAGTATCGTACCACAATTTATAGTCTGTGATACAAGAGGGAGGAAACAACTTATGATGTCTCCTCATGTGGGTATCTCAGTACAGTCAATGCTGACGCTGAATCTGTTTAAAGGCGGGCATGTGTGATGTCCCCAAGGCTGAGTATACTGTGTGCTGAGAAGGGAGCTTGCATAATCCCAGACTGTCACAGACACCTCTAAAAAATACCTCTGTGGCTGAGTCCACCACCAGTTGAGGGCAACAGCCACATAGAACCTACAGGTTGCAGCATTTCAAAGAGAGTCTTATTTAAATTTTCAGCGTTTGACAGTAACCGGCCCCAGTTCGGCTTGGACTGGCTTTGCCTCTTTAATTTTGCATACTTTATTTAATTTATTCTGGGGGATTGAACTTAGAGCCCAGCAAACAGCAAGCATTCTGTCACTAGGCTGTAGCCTCAGCCCTTGTTTTAATTTCTTATGCTGAATGCCTCTCCCATTGTGTGGACCTATATCCAGGAAGTCATTAAGAGACATTCACAGGGGAGGGGGAAGAGCAAGAGGGTTTGATTTGTACCAGGTCCATGTAGTATATCCAAAAATCATAAGGATATGACAAGATAAATGGTGTCATAGCGCCAGCTCTGTCTCATGCTGAGGTCCAGCATGTGCAAACCATCATGAAGGCTGTGAACACAGAGCCATGTGACCCAGTTAGTCCTTCCTGGCTTAGCCCTGGCTAGCGGCCTTCAGAATGAATGCCTTTGACCATACTGAATAGGGATGGGAGTCTTTTCAATTCCGTTTATATTCGTCAGTCTTGCAAGAAAGACAAAAGAAAGCCCATAGTCTGCCACAATGTGTACTCATCTCCGAAAGATTCTGATTAAAATCAAATTCCTGCTCAACAAACAGAACTTCCACTAATTAGGCACATTTGCTTTGTGCAAGGCTGGGTGTAAAGTAACTTCCATTTTCCTCATGGCTGAGGCAGGGCTAGGGGACCGGGAGGGTATGCCCCACATGAGAAGGAGGGTATGCCCCACATGAGAAGGAGGGTATGCCCCACATGAGACGGAGGGTATGCCCCACATGAGAAGGAGGGTATGCCCCACATGAGAAGGAGGGTATGCCCCACATGAGAAGGAGGGTATGCCCCACATGAGAAGGAGGGTATGCCCCACATGAGAAAAGAGGTCAGGCTGATGTTCTGTACAAGAGTCATTTTATGATTCTTCAGAAAGTGTTCCTTGTGCAAATCAGTGACATTTTCAGTTGGACTCACTCCTTAGAAGATGACTCTGTTTTTTGTTTCTGTATTTTGCATTTTTTTAAATTTGTGTTAGGAAATGTAAGATTTACCTAACCCTACCCCCTCACCCCCAGTCCATAATGAATTTCCAGACACACAGACTGGCAATGACTGTTTTACCCCCCAAAGGGGCACTTTGCAGTAAGTGTTTCTGACACTCATGTTCATGCTTAGGTGAACAAATTAGTGCCAGAGAAGAATGGCTTCTGTGAGCTAGCCCGGGTGCTGGGCACAATGGAAGCTGCAGTTATCCTGGGTCTCATTAAAGAGGACACAGGAAGATGCCATCCTGCACATGCAAGGGGGACTCTCAGATTTGCAGGCTCCTGTTCACACACAATCAGCATCAAACAGTTTCCAACGAAGAGAAAGAAAACTTCAGTGCTATTAATAAGCCTGAAATATTTGCATCTCTGACTCTGCCCTTCTTCTTTGTTCCCCTTGCCTGCAAATATCACACACACACACACACACACACACACACAGACACACACACAGACACACACAAAGACACACACACACAGACACATACCTATACACACAGAGAGACACACATACACACAGACACATACACAGACACACACACAGACACACACACACACATACAGACATACACACAGACACACACATATACACAAAGAGAGAGACACACATGCACACAGACACACACACAGAGACACACACACATACAGACATATGCACAGACACACAAA
Organism: Phyllotis vaccarum; assembly: GCA_033318265.1. NCBI lineage: Eukaryota > Metazoa > Chordata > Mammalia > Rodentia > Cricetidae > Phyllotis > Phyllotis vaccarum. Next base: position 73,655,930 of record JARWLC010000006.1, read on the forward strand.
CACACAGACACATACACACAGAGACACACACATACACACACGTGTATAAAAGAGGCCTGCTGAAGAATCAGATGATTTCTAGAGAGAGCTATATGTGGGATCATTTCTCCATTCTTCTCACTGTTGCTAATTCCTCAGAGTGTCTGCTCATATTAGCATTTCTGTCTGGAGTTATGAATTACACTGTCCAAAGAAGTCTCAAACTGGGCTTGTTACCTGGTTACCCACAAATATGCCTAGACTGTTTGTATAAATCTGAGAGAAATCCTTCCTTGTCCTTAGGAAACCAGGCCATTCTTCATGTTAGGAAGGGGACAGTGATCCAAGCTCCCATCCTTGCTCAGGACTGTCTGGGGAGCAGTGCCTGGATAAATAGTGGTAGAAGCAGCCCACAGTCTACTTCTGACTGGGTTGGTTGTATTTAGTTCACAAGGAGGTAGATTTATGTGGCCAGGGATGCAGCCCCGAGAGTGCTGTCAGACATCCCTAAAGGCAAGCCTAAAACCACATCCCATCTGTACACTGTCACAGCAGTCCCTATTATGATGACCCACCACATGCTACACAATATGCCACAAAACAGCCCAGCTGTTGAAGCATGGAGCAGAAACAGAGCCCAAAGAGACAAGGGCAAAGCAGATGCTGTAGGGATGGCAGAATTCTATTGCTCGGACCATCTGTACCTGAAAGAGACAGATCTGCTGAGAGATGGTCCAGCCATTCTTCTTATACCAGTCCAGGCTCAAGCACTGGCATCTGGCTATATCTCACGTGTGTGTCTTTTCACAGCCCACTGTCCCCTGAACTGCAGATCAACAGAGGGATGGTTATGAATCAAGCTGAGCAAGGATGTGCTTAGGGCCCCTGGAGGCACCACATCCAGTAGCAGTCTTGGGAAGAAGATACCTCCAGTGGCTTTTTGCCCATGAATATATTCCCCAGATGGCAATTGTCAATTTCTATCATCCAAACCCTTTGGGCTGAGCCTACTGAGATTATCTCAATGAAGAGCAACAGAAGAGAGGCAGTCAGTGCTGACAGGGCCAGCTGCTCCTGTGTCTTGTCTTTGCTGCTGATGCAAATGCTCCACGGCCACTACCCAGTCACTCATACAATCTCCCAGTTTAACTTTGTTTAAGGTGTCCCCAAGTACGATTCATGGTTCACGTATGGGAGAAATCATCTCTAGTGTATGCTTAAAAGTAGGTTCAGAATCTCTGAGAGGGGACTCGCTAATTTTCTTTTTCTTTTTAACAGTTGATCCTCACGTATGTTAAAGTCTGAGAAGCACAAGAGTTCTTTGGCCACTGGACCTATGTATTTATAATTTATTTTCATCAGCCCCTAGGAGCCTTGAGTAGAGCTTATTGCTCAGGTTTTTATGCCACTGACAACATTGAGTCCTTAAGCGTTGGAGCCAGTGAGATATGTCAGTAGTAAAACGTTTGCCACCGAGTCTGGCAACAAGAGTTTCATCCTCAGAACCTACGTGGATGGAGAGAACTGACTTCTGCAAGCTGCCTTCAGCCAGTGCCAGGGGCACTGTGGCATGCGCCCCTTCCCACAATAACTGATGTTAATAATATAATTATATATTTACATATGTATGTATATAAATTATGCATTGGCAAACCATCCCTGTCATTATATATAAATCTCATTAGTCTTTGTGGTTTGACTAGTGGTTCACCTTTTCTATGCTTAACTAAGCCGTTGCTTTATTAGCAAATGCCATCTTGGTGCCTGCACACAGGGACACACTCACAGTTGCACACACACACACAGAAGCGATGACTGCCCTGCCAGTATATCCTGATGATCTATGTGCTAGTGTTCACTTGATTTTATTTTCTGAGCTGATTGGCCACTGAAAATGACTCCACCAGTTTACACCACTATCATTTCATCTTAGCTGTGTTTAATTGTGATTTTTTTTCTGCTGAGTCTTCAAATTGGATTTTCTGGCTGCTAAGAATACTGCACAACATCTTCCAACCAACCACTCACATGCTAGCTGTGTTTGTGGGATTTTCTTTTTGTTGTTGTTGTTGTTGAAAACTATCTTTTATTTTTCATTTTTAGAGACAGGTCTCATTATGTAGCCCTGGTTGTCCTATAACTCACTCTGTAGACCAGGCTGGCCTCTCCAGTGATCTGCCTCCCGCTGCCGCTGAGTGCTAGAGTTAAAGGTGTGCACCACCATATCTGGCTTGGAATAACTAACTTCTCAATGTCAGTTTGTAGACAATTCTATCAGGTTCCCATTTCCTTATGATCTTCCTTCTTGCATTTTGTCTCCACTTCCAAACCACAGGGAAGGTCGCCCATTTCCCCTATTACCACAGAAGTTGACCCTTGACATCAATGTCCTTAATCTTTTGGTATTTCTTTTGGATGGTCTCGGCTAGGCTGAACCTCCCTGCACTGGTACCAGATTCATCTGTCTATCATCTCCCAAGAGACTTGTCTCACTCTCTATCACTTGTCAAGTTCCCATGGACCGCCAGCCTCCCCTGATCCTTCATTATCTTTATCTTTTGTTTTTTGTTTTTTTAAAAAAACTATAGCTTTGTCATTTACCTTAATATCTATTAAATCAATGTAAGTTTTGCTTGTTTGTCCTTTCAAAATGAGCTACTTCTGAATATTAATTCTTCTATATAAATTCTAGAATTGCTTTATCAAATTCCTACAGTGTGCAGGAGAATCTTTTACAGGAATTGCCTAGGGTTAGTAATTTAGTTTGTGAAAAAGCTATTACTCTGTTTTGCATTTAAGACCTGGTCATGCTGCATAGTTAGACTGGCCTCAAACTCACTGCATAGTTCAGGCTATCCTCAAATGGTCTTTCTGCCTCTGGCTCCCATGGACTGCGAGGTATATGCCATGTATCTTATTAGGAACCGATATTCTTAAACTGCTAAACTGTCCCGCATAACTGATTTACCACTTTATATTCAGGTCCTTGTTTATATCTATTACTATAATTAAAATTTTCTGCAAAAAACCCTGTATGTCTTTATTACCTTGTTTTTCAGCTAATTGTGATGCTTAAAATTTCCTTTCCTGATTCATTTGGATGCCCTTGTTGTTGACTATTTGATTATCCCATTTGCCTTGAATTTGCTGTATACCAGAGGATGATCTTGAACTTCGTCTCCTGCTTCCATCTCCTGAATTTATGTAGTTCTAGGGATTGAGTCCAGAGCTTTGTGCAAGTTAGGTGAACACTCTACCAATTTCACACATGAGCACACTTGTAGTGATATTTTGTTTGTGTTCTAACAAATAAAGTTTGCCTGAAGATCAGAAGGCAGGCCAAGCTAGACACTAGCTAACAACAGAGGCCAGGGGTGGTGGCACACACCTTTAATCCCAGCACTTGGGAGAAGGAAGCAGGAAGATGAGGAGTTCAAGGCCACTGAACCAGTCTAAAACAGAGCCTCATGCTTTTAATCCCAGCACTTGGGACCTCATGTCTTTGATCCCAGTACTTGGGAAGCACACGCCTTTAATCCCAGCACCAGGGAGGCTGAGACAGGAAGTGATATGGCTGGATGGAGAGAGGAATGTAAGGAAGGAGGAGGCAGGAGCTCTCCCTCTTTAGACCTGAGGATTGGGTAGAGGTAAGAAGTCACTCTAGTGGCTGGCTCCTTTGTCTCTCTGATCTTTCAGCATTCATCTCCATATCAGGCTCTGGAATTTTTACTATGAAAACCAATTAGAGTTCAAGCCACACACACTATTTGATTGTCATGGTCCCTTGGGTTCTCTTTGCTTTCTGGTTTGGCCTTTGCTGCTCAGCATTTTTGATCCTGTTGCTCCACCCTACACCCTTGACCTGAATGTCTTCCTGATCCTAACTGTGGCCACTTGGATACTCTGTTCTGAATGCTTTAGAAATGTCACATAAGGATGTATCTGACATTTACCACAGGTTGAAGCCTATGTCTGAGAGAGACACGATAAAAACAGAGCTGCTAAAATGCTGATCCAGCTTTATTTGGTCAGTGAATGCATATAGAATTGAATTAATGGGGGAAGGGTGTGAGCTAAAGAAGAAAATGGCTCCTAGCAACTGGAAACTGAAGTAAGAGTAACTGAAATAATAAAGACAATTTGAATTTCCCAAAAGAAGTATGTTACTAGTGGAAGATTGGGATAGATATCGGGTCCCTGAGGTCATTTTGGCATTTCTTCAGTCCTTTTGAGATGATGGTTGGACGATCACATAGCCCCGAATGTTAATATTCAGATCTTATCACATTGAAAGAGTGAAGAGTCAAGGTACACAGTGCAAAAAAATTCTCCTTATATTTTTGTCTCCCACAAAGATTTCCAAAGCTTTCCAGAAGACACTCTTTCTAACTCACTAGCCAGAATAATGTCATATAACAGTGCTGTCAAAGTGGACGAGACTGCTGTGGTTAGTTTAGACTGATATATGATTCAATCCCTGGGCTGAATATTTTTCCACCCAAACCAGAAAACTAAGAAAGGGTCTTGGTATAGACAGGAAAGTTCAAGTCAAGATTAACCATGTTCTTATGTTTTAGGCCTCTGGAATTATACTATAGGTTTCTCATTTATTTGTTAGGGGTACTGGTTTAGTCACTGTAGATACAAAGATAACCAAAACTGGGCAAAGCTTCCACCACAGAGACATAGTAGAAGGCAAGTGAATATTCCCACAAAACATATAGTTTTCAATTTAAGAAAGTATTACAAAGGGCAGGAACAGGAATTGGGGAGTACCTAAAGAGAGCACCTGTTCTGACACATTGATGATTCTTGCACATCCCAGGAAGCAGTCAGAGGACTGAGGGGGAATACCAGAGGCCCCAACTTGTCACAAACGGAGAATAAGTCTGTAGAGTTAGAGGCAAGTAGTTCGGGCTCTGGGATGCAGTCGATCCACCCACTGAGCTCAAACAGCCAGACAGAACCAAGTGTACCCATTGTTTACAACCAAGGACCAGACATGTGTAGCCACTACACAGCACAAGCAGATGGGTGATGGGGGCTCTGGGATAAGGACCCCAGTACTGTCATAATGCCATTGACCCACAATTCTTTTGTCTCCCGTAGTCACATTTTTCTAAAAGAAAGAAACACGTGTCATTTTAAAGAATTAAATATCTCTGACTGGAAGGTTGATGCAGTGGTTAAGAGCATTGGCTGTTCTTCTGGAGGACGTGGCTCTGATTTTCAGATTCTTGTCACCCACATAGCAGCTCACCACCATCTCCAGCTGCAAGGGATCCAATACCCTCTTCTGGCTGCCAAGGCATCAGGCACCTATATGGTATGTATATAGTGTGTGTGTCCGGGCAAAACCTCTAGATTCATAAAATAAAATTTAAAAAGAATTAAATGTCTTAACATCTTAAGGACTTTCTCAAAATAACTTATCTCCCTAAATGAATATTCACAGTCTCAAATGGGTATAAAGTGGGTGTACTGGACCCCCAAAATAATGTTCTTTCTACAATACTCACTGAATAGAATTTATGAAGAAATCAAGAACAATATAAATTTGTTGTCATTGCAATTGAATTAGTATGGATATACTTGAATTCCTCAAAAATATCTTCTGAGGAAATTATAGGCAGTTAGAAGATAAAGTCAGGCATATTAAATCACATTTCACGGAATGCGTTTGGTTAAACAGACTTATGAATTGAGCAGTTCCAGGCCCAGTTTGGGTAATGGCAAAAAGAGAAAGCCATTGGAGACTGTAAATGTGGAAGTAGAATAAAGAAAATATTTGGTTAAAGTAAAGCAGTAGGGGCTGGAAGAATGTCTCAGTGGTTAAAAGCACTTGATGCTCCTGCAGAGGTCTTCGGTTTGGTTCCCAGGTCTATACCTTGTCTAACAACAATCTGTAACTCCAGTTCTGGGAGGTCTGGTGCCCTCTTCTGGACTCTGAGGGCACTGCATGCATATGGTGCACATACACACATGCAGGCAAAACACTCATACACATAAAATAATAATAGATGGGCTCTTAAAAGGTAGAGCAGTAGATAAATTCGAATAATTCCAGTGAAGAGTCCCTGGCAAAGTTAGTTAAATTTAAATTACACAGGCTTACATAAGAACTCAGGGTGCTGGAATTGGGTCAGCCTAAAATTACCCCCATTAATTATCTTAAAACTCCATTTTATAGACAGGGAAACAGGCACATGCAAATAAGCTAAGTAGCTCTTACAGGGTCATACAACTGACAAGTGTCTAATCATGAACTTGAATATAACGTGATTTTTTATTTTTATTTTTATTTTTATTTTTATTTTTATTTTTTTTTTTTTACAATTTCTGTGCTTTGAACCACAAAGTACTATTTATATGGTGGTAAGAAGAACAAGCCACACAGGTAAATGTTCAGGATCATCCAGAGAAAAAATGTTTGCTTCAGAGGGGTGGTGGTGACAATGGAAGGGTGTAGGGATATTTTCAAATATAAAAACAGTGGAGATATCAGAGGGATCTACCCACAGTCAGTCTGGGAGGATCAGACAGTGGTAACTCACACCTTTAATCCCAGCACAGGGAATATTCCAGGAGTGGTGACCTACGCCCTTAATCCAATCTGAGTTCAAGGTCATTTTAGTTTACAGGAGTTCCAGACTCCCAGGCAGGCAGTGGTGGTGCAATGCCTTAACTGAGCAAAGAGAGTATTTAAGGCAGGCATAGAAAGACAGAGCAGACAGAAGAAGCCAGGGGGAGGGAGGCTGAGGAAGGTGGAAGACAGCTGGGGGAGATCTGACTGTGGTGTTTCTTCTCTGATATCTCCACCTTTCCCAGAGATCTGGCTCTGAGTTTCCTTTATTCGTACAAGAGAAGGGAGATTCCTGGAAGAGACAGCAACTGATTCTACTGGGTATGCTTTCTTTTCCAACAGGCAACAACAGACACTGTCTGTTCTTCCCAATGTTAGCATCTGTTGATTTCTACTGTTTTTCCTTTGGTTTCTCAATCACGTGAGCCTGACTTGGGCTGTACCTAGCATACTTTAACTGCCTGACAGACATGGAGCATCTCCAAAGCTGTATAGACTTTAGATGTGTCTTCTATTGTCTTAGAATTGAAAAGTCCTTGTTGAAAATAATTCATAAGCTAAAAATAAAGTAAAAACATTTTGAAAACACCAATGATAAAGGTATAAGACATCAAATGGGGAAAATATGTGCAACTAAGACCACAGATTATGTAGGCAATTCCCCTACAGTCTGAACGAACACCAATTACAAATCATATGAAAAAGACCAAGGGTACTTGAGATGAAGAGGGCTAAAAGGGTGATCAACTTATTAGACAGAAATACAATGAAAAGATTCTCAATGTCACTTGTAAGGAATCCAATTAAAACTATACTGAAATGACACCACTCACCTGTCATATTAGTGAAAGTTTTTTAAGTCAGAAAGCATTCAAATAGCAACAGTGTGAGGGAACAGGCATGTCCTGCATCACCAGGAGGGTGCAAACGTGTAGTCTCTAAGTGGGGATATTAAGCAATTTCTATCAAAATTACAAACATTTCCATTCTTGTATCCTTCGTATGCAAGGGTATCTCAGTTATGGCATCACTGTAAAAGCAAAATTGGGAATAATATAAACATCCAAGGACAGAGTAAATGATTAAGTAAAATATTCTTTGTGTGATAGAGTGTAATGGTGCCAGGATGAAGAATCAAATCTTTCTGAATGGGTCTAGAGTATCTTCAAGATGTATTGTGAAGTAACAATGCCCAAAGTAGAGAATGTTCTTTTAGTTGCTTTGTATACAATAGTTGATAAAAAAAAAAAAAGTATATCTCATGTCTGTATGTAGCCGAATGTGTATAGAAGAAGCTAGAATTGTGCATGGGAGAGCAGAACTTTGTTTTCTCAGGAAAAAGTTGAGCTGCCAGGTCAGTGTGAGGGAAATTCCTTACCCTACATATTTTGGTGCTTTTTGAGGTTTTGAACTATTGAACTGTTTTACCTATTAAAATAGATGGAAGTACAAAAATCACTGTAGGGAACTAAACTACATTTTTACATTTCCCTGACCTTACTAGAAGGTCATTTTCTGGGGAGAGGTTTTCTCAAGTAGAGAAGGTAGGAAACAGACAGCTGGCTTTTAAAAAAAATCTTACTAAGTTCTATACATTTACATATTTAAAATCATTATTTTAATTATGAAATTTGTGGGTTTTAACGATCAAAGTTTGAGAGTTTCTTCAATAGGGAAAACACATTCTCAAGCCTCCTCAGACTATCAATGCCCTCTGCACTCCCACTCAGAGTCACGTGTTGTTGTTTCCTGTCTCAACGAAGCTTATTGACTTCTCAGTCACATGACCTTCATAAGCCAGTTAGCGTGAGAGGGGCCATGCTGAGAAATGTCTGTACTTGTAAGGTTCCGTGCTGACTGGACTGATGTTGGTGCTCCTTCCCTTGGACCTGTATGTATCTATGATGCCTCCACCTTGTCCTTTCCTCCCACATGGGCTGCGGTTCTCAAGACTTATTTTCTCCCATAAGTTTAGATTCTAACTATTAGAAGATCACTTCGGGGTCATTCTGCTTTTGCTGTCTTTGGGAGATGCTTACTGCAACTGTCTTCATCCAGATTCATTTAGGGAACTATACCTGGCTTCTTATCCCTGCTCTGTAAACCAACTCTGGGTCTGCTCTTGCTTCTCATCTCCATTCTGCTTAGAAAGTATTCTCAACAATCAAGTCCATATCCTAACATTCATCCACAAGACAGGGAATTGAGTAGAAGGTGATTTAGGCCTTTCCACATCTGAAACTCTGTGACCCAGGGGAAACATTCTCTCCTGCCCAATCTACAAAGTAAATGGACTTTGTTCTTTCAACTAAAAGCATTGACCATTATTCCAAGAGCTTGAGGAGTCTGTGGAATAAGAGTCTTCAACTGGATGGACAGTGAAACAATTTTAAATTATGAGGATCTCCTAGAAATCTGTGGAAAGGCAAGATATAGGTCAAACATAATCAAATTATAAAAGGTCAAAATATATATTGACAATAAACATAAAAATATTTCACTTTACTAGTAATAAATGAAATGCCCATTAAAATACAAATGAAAGTGTTTTTTAACTTCTAAAACTAAAAGCATTTGAAAATAATATAACTAGTGTTGTGAGGAGTGAGGTACTAGGAACATGGATGTACTGGCAGGGAGATGCTAAAACTGATTCCAAGTTTCTGGAGGGCAGTTGAGCAAAATCACTTTCTAGAGTGTGAAGAGTCACACAGAAATGTCTATACCTAAGAATTTATCCCATAGAAATAGCAGGATAAATGTAAAAAAAAAAAAATAAAATAAAATTTCTAACATTTATTATTTATTTATTTAGTGTGTATGTGTGTGTGTGTGTATGTGTGTGTGTGTGGGGGGGGTCTATTACTACTGGAGTCCATTCTCTCTCCTCTGCCATGTGGGTCCCAAGATTGGATTCAAATTGTCAAGTTTGTTGGCAAGTACCCTCTGAGTACCTGCTTAGTCATGTCATGTGGCCCCATAAGAATATTCCTTAGTATGTAACTTATTGTAACCAAACACTGGCAAGCTTAAATATTGTCAAAGGACAGTGGAAAAATCACACAATAATTTAAAAAGATGAACAGAGGCATTGCATAATGGAATTCACGCAAACTACAATGGAGTAAATATGATCATTTTTTTCTGATTGCATTTTAAAAATCTGAATACAAGATAGTTTGAATAGGTAATGTCTACTTTCTTGTGAATTTCTGTTAATACTTCCTCATTATTCAAAAATAAAGGCCATCTATTATTTTATCATTAGTTAAAAACACAAAACCGTGACTCTCTTTCCAAGATCCACAAATTGTGCTTAGAGAAGAAAAGACAGTAATTATAGATCAGTGATGTAAGTATTTCTTCAACATAGTTTTTGTTACCATAGCAAATTAAACATAGAAGTGGTGCCTGAGATTAAACTCCACCATCTGTCAAAAGCAACATTGGCTTCCTATTGCCCAGGGAAATTCCATAAAACTGCCACCTTACCAGGGCACTCCAGCAATACTATCTCAAATAAAATCTGTCACGGCAATAATTTCTGGTTTCCATTTTCCATAGAGAAGTGACGGAGAAAGCAGAAGTAACATTAAGTGCTCTCTTATCCTGCCCGAGTCCATCTTTTCTCCCCTTTCTCTTTGTCCTTCCTTTCTTCCCCTTCCCCATCTCTTCCTTTTTCAGGTATTCTCTCACCAGAGATGACTGAGAGCTTTGTGACAATGACAGGCCTCCAGAACGTTCTGGAGCATCCTGGAGTACTGGAGCATCCTGGAGCATTGGAGCACCCTGGAACACTGGAGTACCCTGGAGCATTGGAGCATCCTGGAGCCAGTACTTCTCCAGTTCTGTGAAAACAAAGGAAACACAAAGGCAAATATACAACACTTGGATTTGGGGGCTTATTTTACTTAAGCATTAAAACACCAGGGTTGGTATTGTTATTATATTTTCAAATATTCAAAATTATAAAGTTTAAAATGTCATGGCATCAGGTGCTTAGCACTTTTCAAAAGCACACATTCACAGCAACTGTACAGCCTTCCTAAAAGTCATGAGGTGAGTGTGTGTGCTCATTGACAAACATTATGCATACAACACCACGCTGTTATATATAAGTTAATGGTCAAGTTCATCTTATAATATTAAAAATAAGTGGAGTGGTGATGGCTCACGCCTTTAATTTCAGCACTTGGGAGGCAGAGGAAGGCAGATATCTAAAAAGTAAGTTCCAAGACAGCCAAGGTTACAGAGAGAAACCCAGTCTCAACACCCCCACAAAGCTCTTGTAAAGTGAAATTTTAATTAAATTTGAAAAACTACTTCTGAACTATTATAGTAATATTATTCAATATTTTAATGAGTACAATTAAAAAAAACAATGTATATAGATTATGTCATTACTAAATTGCCAGCATTTTTTTTTTTTTGCCAATTTTTTCCAGTTGTTAGAATCTCTTTCCAGCTCTGTGAATAGTGAGGAGTGTTACAGACTAACTGACTCATCTGCTTCACACTGCATTCCTGTTCTGAGTAATCGTGTGTGTGTGTGTGTGTGTGTGTGTGTGTGTGTGTGTGTGTGTGTGTACACTCATATCTCTGTGTGTCAGTGTCTTTGTGTCTATGTAAGTGTGTGTGTGTGTGAATGTCTTTGTGTGTGTTTCTATCTCTGTATGTCTCTGTGTGTGTGTCTGTGTGGCTCTGTGCTTGTGCCTCTGTGTTTGTGTGTTCATCTGTGTTTTTGTGTCTCTGTGTGTACTGTGTGTGCATGCACTGGGGGTTTTTTGATGTAAAAGTAATGTATCAGCATCATTTGTAGTAACTGTATGTTTTTATTTCTGAGTGTGGAGACAGAGGGCACTTGAGGTGATGTGCCTTCTGAGGTCATGGTGAATTAAGGATAGGAACAGAATCTTTCCGTTACAGTGTATGTGCTGACAGTCAATAGTGAGTCACTAGAAAAGACCACAATAATCACTTGTCTCTTCCATTAGTTGAAAATAGCACTTTTAGTCTCCTTATAAGAAAATATTACTGCTTCTCAAAATGTTCAAATTTCCCAAAGTTTCCAATGAAGACTCCAACAAGGTGACTGCTGTGACTTTGTTTAAGATCCCCTCCACTTTGAAAACGCTGTAGTTCTATGATTTTTGGAGGAGGAAGAGGAGAGAAAAAGAGAGAATATGTAGATGACTCAGTTGTGGTTTGTGGAAAAACACATTTTTTTTTAAATCTAGAAAATGCAACATGACTTAAAGGCCCACGTGGGCCCTGCCACTGGGCACTGGACAAGTTGCTAGCTATTCCCCATGATGACACACTCTTATCTCACCATTTCTCTGTAGGAATGCAGTGCAATACTGTGGGAGAGACTTAGGAAAGCCAGCTTCGGTGATTGCCGCTGCTTGTGGGCTGGGCTTTGAGCAGATATGGACACACAAGAACAACAGGGGCAGTTGACAGACCTGTGCCAGGTGTGACTCATTAATTCTGCATCCGAAGCATTTTTCAGATTATAGACATGCAGCAATGAGGTTCTTCCAGCAACACTGAAATCAAACAAAGCCTTGGGTGATGTGAAACGACATCCCAACTCAGTCAGGCATGGTACCTGTCCACACGACGGCTCCTGGAATCAGCATTCCTTGCCCAGCCTCCTGGTCTACAGCATGACTTCTGTTCCCACGATGGTTGGAATGCAGAGACACTGGCCCTCTCTAAGGTCTATGCACACTCCATATGACTCCTGTCTTTCTTTGTTCATGCCATTCCTTCAGCCAGAAGTGTTCCTCTGTTCTCTGTTTCCCACTAGGACATACATCGTGATCTCAGATCTCATTCAGCTGTCACAGCTCCGACGCCAAGTTCCGGCAGCTATGATGGACTGTCATAGCACCATAAACCTTGCCTTGAGTTACAAATTTGTACTTACAAGTGAATTATTTGGCTTCTGATACCAAACTCCAGGGGAACAGGGAAGCCATACCTCCCTTGAGTTCCTAGAACAAAGACAGGATCTAACACGGTGCTGGAGGGTGGAATGTAGAATAAACAGATATATCAGCATGTCTATGGCCTATGCTGAGATAGTATCTGGTTCCCTGATTACTAGTCAACACACAACCAGGCAGTAGGGGCTGTATTAGTGGAACAAGTTTTGGACAGCTGTTTTAATGTCACCAAGGAATGTGACTCTGTGGCACAATGGATAGCGCATTGGACGTCTGGTGATGAAAAATCGGAAGGAAAGGGGTGGCAATGTGATCAGTGGCAAGCATTAGCTATCATGCAAAAGATCCTAGGTACTGTCTCTGGCACCACAAAAAACAATAATAAGCCATTTCATACTTTGACCATTGAATATGATGAGACCATTGTTTTATAGAGAAAGTCAACCTCATTTGAACTTACTCATTGCATGGGATCCTGTAGTTGTAATGAGCATATTTTGCATTTTCTGAGTAACTATTTTAGGTACTATACATTTGGGTTTTCTTTTTAGGAGGGCTGCCCTTTAACCCCTCAGGAGGTAAAAAGAAGAGCAATGGTAACGGAAAGGCCCTTTTTGCTAATCTCTGGTTCACTGTATGCAGTGGAAATTCAAGCCCTGTTTGTCTTGGTGTGATGGGTATCACCCAGCTGCTAGATTCATTATGCATCTTCCTTGGAAAAGTAAAGAACACCCTATCACACTTTGCAGCGTGTTCCTACCTGCAATGCCTGGTTTCAACACCACACACTATTGCTCTGAAAAGATATCACTTTCCCAATCTTATGTACAATGAAAGTCAAAGGTTTGCTACTTTTTTGAGTTCATACAAGAAGTATTTTTGAAAAACTGGACTTGACTCAAACTCTTTTCATCTGGTTTTTGTATTGCTTGATAAAACCATTTTTGAAGCCCACATGTCACAGGCTTTATAATACATTAGACTTACGCGTTCTATTTGACAGCACTTGTTACTGAGCATGTGCTCCATCAAGTCATGGGATGCCCACAATAATGTCCCAGGGCTAACGAGACAAGAATCCATTTTGTTTGTGCAGGTAAGTAGGCAGGTGCTTGGTGGTCAATGACACATTTAGCCAGCTAAACAGTTTGAGACAGGTTTCAGATATCTACTCTCCTTTTGGCCACCTGCAGTAGAGGGATTGATGGTTCTCTGAAGATGCCCCAGCTCTGGTTTTCAAAACCTATGAGTATGTTATCGTACATGGCCAAGGGGCTTTGACAATGCTATTAAATTAAGAACTCGGAGATGGGGAGATTACTGATGGTATCTGGGTCAGCTCAGGATAATCACAGGGATCTTACAAGAGGGAGAGACATCCCAGAGTCTAAGAATGAGATATGATAGTGGAAGTATGTAGTGTGTGTGGGGGGGAGGAGGAAGAGGGAGAGAATCAGTGTTTGGGGATAGAGGAAGGGTCCACAGGCTGAAAAAAGTGGTGTATGTGGTCTCCGGAAACTAGGAAGGTTATGAATACAGCTTCTGGAAGGAACAGAGACCTGCCTTTGATATTAGGGGCTCCCACCCCTAGAATGATTTGTTTGCGTTGTTTGGAGCAAAGATCAGTGGCAATTTGTCCCAGAAGCAATGGGAAAGGATTCCCCTTATCTGAACTATGGCTTCCATCAGCGAGGAGAAATTCAGAGTCCCTGCCCTGGTCTCAGTGTCTCAGGAACAGGCCAGACTCTGCCTCACAAGGAGAAGCTATCCTGTGGCTGTCCTTGCTAAAGGGTTACAGTGGCCTCAGGACACAAGGAACAGATCTCAAATGTCCCTGGCCCAGCCCGTGTCTGCCCTTGTCTCCTCCTCACGGCCACAGACTTGCCTACTCTTGTTGCTGGTGATGTAAGTCTCCTTGAAACACCACGGAATCGTGTGGCGCCCCACTCCAGCTCCTTACGGTGGACTGTTTACCCATGCTCTATGTGTTTCACACACACCACTCAGCACAACCTGGTAGCATGTGCTTTATTATCCACCTGCCCTCTCTGAATGCCTGAGTGTGCCACTCAACCACAGTAGGGAAATGATTGGAGACGGCCATAAACCAGAGCATTTCTGCTTAGCTCTGCGTGATGTGGGCCCTCATATTCTTTCTTCCAAGAGCTCCTGGTTGCCTGTAGATCCAAGAAGAAAAAATCCAGAAAGCCTACACCCTGCCCAGCACCCACACCCTGCTCCTTTCAATGTAAGTATTTCCATGGAGTATCAAGAGTAGACAAGGCCACTCTGACCACAGTGGAGCAGAAACAAAACACACAGAACAAAATAAGATTACTCCATAATCATGTCTGAACCCAGACAAAAAATAAGAACTCAGTCCAAACCACAAAAGGGGCCAACAATGCCCCTTCCTGGCTAATTTACTAATTATAGATTTAGTCTTACCTCATCCCTCCTGTTTTTTAGGTAAGAAATATTAAAGATATGCAACCACATAATTATCCCTATTTCCAATAATACCCAAATGCATAGCGTTCCATTCCCTTGAACCCTCTCTAACACCAAAGTCCAAACTATAGGGATTTTTCCCCACAGTGCTGGATTCAAACCTAGAGTCTTGTGCATGTAACCCAGCACTATACAACTGAGCTAGATCCGAGTCTACAACTTTATTATATTCCTTTATTGAGATGCCCCATAAATCCCCATTGCTACTGGTCAGATAACAACATTGGTTCTTCCATGGTCTACGGCAGTCTGCATAAGAAGGCAAGGCCAGTGTTTCTGCTGTGCTGGTGTGGAAAAATTCTCCTTGAGCCAAGAGGTCAGCTAGAAAATCCTGAATCATAGTGCCAGCAAATCAGTACAGCTGGATGTTCTTGTGCCGAGCACCAATGTGCATGGGCAGCAGGAGCCCGAAAGGGTCCTGATGAGCTGCTTTCTGGCAAGCAAAGGGACAAGTCTCAGCTAGAGCACTTGTGGCCTGTCTAGCTGGCCTCAGGGATGTCTTCACCTAAGGTGAGGCACTCCTTATTACTAATCTAACCAGGTCAGTCTCTTCAGAGCAGCTCCACGGGCTCAGACAGTAAAATTGTTGACACACAGACATGAAGGCCTGGGTTCAACCTTCCACCCTCATATGAAATCTGGGCACAATGTCAGCGACTTGTAGTAATAGAATTTGGAGGCAGAGACAGAAGGATCCCTTAGTCAGACCAACCCTAATCAATAAGTGAGCCCCAGGCCAATGAGAGACTCTACTTGAAGAAGCACGATAGAAAATAAGATATCGGAGGCTGTTATCTGACTTCTGCACATGTGTGAGGCATGTATTAACATCGGAACACACATACACCAGCAGCTTCCATCCCCTACCCCCACTCTTTCACTAGCTCTATGCCCGTGTTTCTTCTTTCTCTGACCTCCCTTATTTTAAGACCAAATCCTTCTGTCGATCAGTCCCTCCAACCCCTCACCTTAGCCAGCCCCTCTGCCATAGGTCTGTGTACCTGGGTCAGCTGGGCTCTGGCCTCTCTGGCCCCTTGTGTGCTTCCCTCTTTCCAGTTCCTGCCTGATGATTAACTCAGTTCCCCAGTATCTTGGTTGAAGCCAGTTGGCTACTCAACCTTGGAGCATTTACCTACAGACTCTGTGGTAACAGTAACTGGGTGACTGATTTATGATGTTTGAGAGTTTGCTTGATTGTGGTGAGAGTATTGACTTCATCTCCCCAGCTCCAGCCTAAGATACCCAGGATATAGACCAACCTACAGGGCTTGGTTTCAACTACTTCCTCCTCAGGACCTGGAACCTGGATCCAGAAGGGATGACTGCCCAGCATCCCATAGGCTGCCATGCTGTACATGAAAGCCAGTTTAAAAAAAAAAACCTGCTCCTCAGGTGATCACCCCACTGTGCCCCACCCCTGGATGCAGCAGCCTCAGCCCTCAGAGAGGTGTCTCTGAAAGCACAGCGACCATCCTATGTTTAGATGTTTGTTCCCAACTTTAAGCTCTGTAGCCACAAAGCACTGGTCCTAGAATGTTTTTCTTTCCACAGCTTGATGTTTTCCAGCCACTATGACCACTGGAGCACTCAGCTTATTCTCCATTAGGGGTGAGAGCTGATCTCTAATGATCTCAGCAAATACCCAGACTCTTCACAGAGTGAAGTCACAACATACTTTAGTTTTCAAGGGAAGAATATTGGAGTAAGCATCATGCTGCCACCTTGAGTAGAACCAGATTCATGAATATGTACAGATTTGGGGAAATGTACAATACAGGAGCTTGAGGGAAAAAATGAGGTTTGCAAAAGCCATAAGTATATACATCAGGAGGCCACCAGGATAACCTTACATATTGAACCGTTTGCTGCGGTTCAGTAGTGTGAAAAGCTGTTTACTGTGCTCTTCTGGAAAAGGATTCTAAATATTTAATCTTTATAAATTGCTTCAATTAGTTTCAAAGATACATTTGTTATTTTTACAGTCAGTAAACAATATTTTTCTAAAAAGGATTTGAGATCACCGCTTCCACTTCATAATGTCTTTGTCATCTACTCTACAAACCACACCTGCACTTCACTACCAAAACACACTCTTTAAGATGCAGCTGGATACAGGCTGTCTCATCTCCAATTTCTTTTTCTATTAGTATCTGAAAGCACTTTAGATTTTTCACAAGCTCCATACTGATGCCAGCCCTGGACATGTGAGAAGTGAAAACCCTTCACTCCCCAAGAAACTGTTCCCTAAAGAATAGTTGATGAACAGTTACTGTGCTCATCCATCACACTTTCTGGGGTGTTCCCAATCAGGTGGTGTGCTGGATATTGGGGTCAAGCTAACACAAAGAAGATTATGATTCAAGACAAACACTCAAGGGTAGCCAGTTGCTCTAGGACCACTGGCTTGCTCCCATCACCCAGGGCAGTGGGGACACACATGGGTGGGGATCAGACTTCCTGAGCTGCTTGCCCAGCCCTGATGCCAGTTAGGGGGTGGGTCAGATGCTGTTCACAACAGCCAACAATAAACATAGATTTGAATACAATCATTTCATTTAAACAAGTAAGAACAGAGGTAGAGGTAAATATATTCCAAGGCTACTGGACCTTCTCTGATTCTTTTTCAAACACTTAGCTTGTAGCTCTCTTTTTGGAGTTAATCGTTGGTGCCAGAAATTTAGCCTTTCTGACGGCACTCCAGACAGGAAGCAGGAAGCAGGATCAAGGGGAAAGATTGAGAAAAGTCCCATGTAAGTTGCCTAAACCCTTCTTAAGCATCTCTCAAGTTAAATCTTGTGACTTCTGGCTTCTGTCATCTGAGCCACTGTTGCCTGGAAGAGAGAAAAATACATCATTGAAGCTGCTCCTCTATCTTTACCACATCAACTTGGGATCACCTTAACAACAGAGCTTTTAGATAGCCAATAGTGGGCAACTAGCTGTCCCAACCCTGGCAATTATACCGCCCACCTCTCCAGGTACTTAAGGAATTAAATAAAATAATATTTATAATCCTCAAATAAATCTTTTCTTTTAAATCCTTCCTGAGGTAAAGTTAATTTATTTTTTTAATGTAAGAATCATGTAATACATATTTACACCTAAATTCTAACAGCTAACTAAAGTGTGTGTGTGTGTGTGTGTGTGTGTGTGTGTGTGTGTGTGTGTGTGCGCGCGCGCACGCGCACACTCACATAGATATTTATGTGTACATGAAAGTGCAGAAGACAACCTTAGATGTTGGTCCTCAGAAACTTTCTACCCCTCCCCTTTTTAAAGACAGGATCTTTCATTGGTTGGCATTTCAACATGTAAACCAGATTAGCTAGCCAACTCGTTCCCAAGATGCACTTCCCTCCATTCCCAATCACACCATGACTAGGATTATAACCACAACCACCATGGGTTCTAGAGGTCTGAACTCAGGTCCTCAGGCTTCCTACCCAGGCTGTGATCCCAGTCCCCTCCCCATTCACCTTTAGTCTGTTGTTTCTCAGTGCATTATGATTTGATGAATGTGTTTCTATCTCCTCCTTTACTTCCTGAACCAGTTTTACAAACAAATCTAAATGCCTCTAGGCCTTTAGCCTTCATTTTTGAAAACACACCTTTAGACTTAGGGTAGAAAGAGATGACCAGACCAGTCTCAGATATATCTCCTTGTATCTGGCAGGTGACATCAGGAAGACTCCTTAACCCCTCATTGGTTTCCTTTCTTAGAAAATAGAAATGATATAGTAAGCATGTGTATGTGAGATAAAGATTAGCAGGGTATGTCCAGCAGGGATGTCACATGGATCAGTTTTAAGCAGACACAACACAAACGTCCTTGCTCTTTCCATGCATGGAGCTCAGAGGTTGGTACTGAATCTCTTCCTTAATCACACTCCACAGTATTATTATTATTATTGTTGTTGTTGTTGTTGTAAAGAGCCTTTCACTGAACTTGGAGCTCCCTGGCTAGTGAGTCCTAAGGATAATCCTGTTTCCCCTTACACTCCAGAGCTGGGGTTATAGGCATTCACTATCACCCATGGATTTTTATATGAATGGTGGGAATATGAATTCAGGTCCATATGCTCGCATACACGAACTACTGTACCAACTGAGCCATATTCCCTGCTCCTAATTTTTTTTGATTCCCCCCCTCAAACCTAATAGAGCTGGCAAGTTGAAAATACCCAACACTTTCTGACTATTGACTATGTACCTTTCTGTCATTCCTCAGGTGTCATCCTAATAACCCTCTGGGAGGTACTCCAGTAATCACTATGATTCGATAGTGGGATACCAATCCTCTGGGAATCACCCAGTTAGAGGACAGAGGCAGAGCTGTAGCAATCTGACCACAGGCTCATGCTTCTAACCTCTGTGTACCTGCCATTGCCTCTCCTACTATTCACTTATTGGGAATTTCCTGTGTCTCTCTGGGGGATAAAACAGGAGGATTCTGGGTAATGGTTGTCCAAGTTGAACCTCTCATGGTATCCTAGTAGCTATTCACACTCCAGAGGAAACTTTGGGAAAGTTCTGCTCCAGAGCCTGAGAATACCTGTGATCTTAGACTAGTGGTCATTATAAGAAATACCTCCAATTCAGACTTATAACAAGGATCAATGTTTGGAGGGCGCTGTGTATTGCATCAAGATAATGACCTTAAAAAGTGAGTTATGCCAGGCTGCTGTAATACACAAGCTCTATTTATATAAAATTTACAGGGATTCATTTATTAAACTGAGTGCAGGTATACCCATGCAACTCCATGATCTTCATCTTGCAAGAAAATGACTGAACCTTGCCTGAGCAGACCCTTTCCTTTATATTTTCTGCTTCCAAATTTTCCCTCAAGGAGGAATTTTTTTTTGAATCCTGTTATAGGAAGAACATTACAGAACAGCATTCAATTATCACAACAGCTGAGACAAGTGAACTTTAACATCACTGGTTACTGGAAGCTTCCATTAACCACTAGCACCCTTTCCTGTGCTGGAAAAGTACAAAGCACCCCCCAACCTCCCCTCCTGCTCCTTCCTCATCCCCCCACCACACCCTGCTCAAAGCACTTAAAAACTTACAGAGAGTTGAGAACTCCTAGTTAAGGCACTGGCCACCTGCCAGGGCACAATGCTAGTGATGTCATGGAACTCAGAACTGATGAAGAGGCGATACTAGGAGTCAGCTGCCCAAGGCTGGCCTTGGTGGGTCCTGAGCGAGCTCTCCCAGTGGCTACAATTAATGATGTGCTTTTGATTAGCCTGCCAGTGGCAAGGCATAAAATATCTGGCATAAAACTGGGCAGAAAGCAGAGAGGGTGGGGAAAGACAGAGCTGAAACTCCATAAAACCTTGGACAGAGGGGGGAAAAGGTGAAATGTATACTTCTATGCCATTTTCCAGAAACTTAAAACCGTGTGCAAATATGAAACAGAGTATCTAGGATATGAGGGACTGAAGTTCCTCAGACAATAGCAGTCTGGGTTGAAGCGGAATGAGGAATCCAAGCATTTCAACAAGATTAGGAGTGATTTTCCAGAGGAAACAGGAGTCTGCTGGGAGTTTATATTGCAGGAGACTGGCCTGCTGAGGCCTGATCTGACTCATCCTCACAGGCTAAAGTTCATGGTCACTGTTGGGAAACGTTGGCATTTCCTTTTAAAGGAATAGAATGCAGAGATGGGATCCAAGACAGCCCAGAAATCCTCTCCAAGTTCTTCTATACAGTCCTTTATTTACTTTTATAATTCAACAGGACTGGGTTTGGGCATCATCAAGACAGTTGTGCGGGTTCAAAAGGAGACTCTAAGTCTCAGGGTGGGCCAAGTGGAAGCCTGGCATCTATGTATAGCTTATATACTTGCCTGCCTCAATCTCCTCTCTGATCTGCCTTTCTAACTCCCTGTTCATCTGTCTCTACTGAGTCTCTTAGTTGGGAATGTATTATGGACATTTTTCAAAGCTCACTGTGTAACTTTTAAAATGTAAATAAAGATTAGTTGCATTAAGGGAGGACACCAATTGACTCTTGCTATCTGTTGCTAGTATGTTACCTGGGGGAAAATGTCTTCTGTTCAGTGTGGCTCAGACTGCTCACTATTTTATAAATTACAAAAGGTTCTAGAGTTGCCAGATGAACTATCAAATAGCCTGATGAATATGAATTTCAGAAAGAGGAAAATATTAATTTTTAAATCCATTTGAATATCATGTTTAACCAGGCTTCCTGTGCCATCAGGGCTCTGCCTGGCATGCCAAAACATCTTGATTACACAGGACGGTGTTTGACTTAGCACTAGAGACATAAGTTGCAATAGATAGAATGCATAGTATATTAAGAGAAAAAAACCATGGATAAATTAAGTTTAGGAAACACTGGGATGAAATGAAATTAACTAGGTTTTGATGACAAAACTCCTTGAGGCCTTTAATATACACATACGGTGGTGTCTCAGTTGGAGATCTGGGCAGTTAACAAACCCTCAAGACAGGCAGACACTGTGAAGAACTTATATTGAGTAAGCTCACTGTGGGAAGCACATTGTGACAGTTTTAAACTGGCAGGTGACAAAGTCAAATGAGGTAGATAATTCTACTTTTACAAGTACCATCTTAAGAAGGACAAGAATGGAGGTTAGAGAGATGGCTTAGTGTGTAAAAGCTCTTCTCCCTCCACACCCACAGGCATACACATGCACACACACACATGCACACACACATGTACATACACACACCCAGACACACACATATACACACACATGAACATACACACTCACAGACACACATACGCACACATACATATGCACACATACGCACACACATACACACATACATGAACATACACACCCACGGACACACATACACATACACACACATACATATGCACACATATGCACACACACATACACACACATACACACATACATACACACACAAACACACACATACACACATACATATGTACACACACATATGTACACACACATACACACACACACATACACACACACACCTCTCAACTGCAAAAAAAGCATGAAGCCCAGACTGGAGGCTGTATTATTTTACTAGGGCTGTCATAGGACAGGTAGCTTAGACAACACTTTTCTTATTTATTTATTTATTTGTTTGTTTGTTCTTTTATTTATTTTAGTGCTAGGGATAGAACTCAGGGGCCTTACCCATGCCAGGCAAGAGCTCACTACTCACCTATGTACTCAGCCTTCCCAAATTGTTTCCTGACAATTCTGGAAGCTAGAAGTCAGCAGGAAGGTGGGGGTGTCATGCAGAGGCCTCTCTACTGAGTCTGTAGACAGCTGCCTCTCCCTTCCACCTCTCCTCCTGTCCCCACAGTTTTCTTTCTATATGTATCTCTGCCCTAATCACCTCTTCTTATAAGGACATTAACTGGGTTAGGCTCATAAGCAAAAGATAAGAACATTAACTTTGAGGCCATCAGAATGGCTTCATTTTGTCTTCATTACTTCTTTTGAGGCCCTGTCTCCAAATTCTAAGTTGCCTCCAGAGTCACTGGAGGTGTGGACATTCAGTACTTTGAATGTCAGGAGGAAACAGTGCAGCCTGAAATAGAGGCTATTACAGTAATTCCAGAAGATGCTATGCCTCTGAGTAAAGTATTGGCAAAGAAACTGAAGAAAAAGAGAACCTTAGACCATTAAAAAGCCAGAACTGGAAAGACAGGGAAATGGACTAGCCTTGGCAAATGAAAAGAGGTGAGGCAAGAATTCCCAGCCCAGAGCAACTTGATAATATTTCTGTGCTCTCTCTGAGTCTTTTCTATAGCGTAAATTCATACAACATAGTATTATTAAATTTATTTTAGAGATAGAAGCACAAACATCACAGTTGTCAGATCTTTCCCATTTCATGACCAGAATGTCTGCTGGGTTTTGTATTGCAATGACTGACTGCATTTGCATTTTTTCCTCTTCATATTTGGAGGAGACACTGAGTATTATGGGAATCTAGGGCTTGTCTGTGCCATCTCCATTCTGGCTCCAGAGAGCAGAGTTCTGGAAGTTTCCAAGAACAAAGGTTTATGAGAATTCTGGCTTTGGAAGAATGGTTTAGAGAGACTCAACTTTATCTAAAGCTATGGTCTTCAGGCTCTTTAAATATGCATTAAAGGCATTCCAGGCCTAGCGAGATGCCTCAGCAGTAAAAGTACTTGCTGGACCAGCCTGATACCATGTGCTGCATAACCAGATTCCATAGTAGGAGAAAATCAGCTCCTGAAAGTCCTCACCAGATCCCTTCAGGAGTGTTACAGCACGAGTGTGTCTGTGAACACGCATGCGCAGGCACACAACAATAGTAATAATGACCAGCCCCAAGACAGCCAAATGAGCCAATACTGTCTGGCAACTGGAATCCTAGTCAAATCTGGTCAGCATGAAAAAATTCACTAAGCAGAAGAAAAAGGAGGCAAAGAACCTCATGATTAACAGTCTCTAGTCTCATGGACTCTAGAAAGCAGGAAACTAACAAAAGGAAACATGAAGGTTGTCATGCCCTCCAAGCACAGGCCTCTGGGCTCTTTTCAGTCTGCAACTGGACTGTCATGGATGGTATAAAGTGGGTATCTAGGTAACTCCCTAAAACTCTGCTCAAACTCACAGGCAAGGACCCATCTTTGCTGAAGTGTGCAGAATTCTTGTTGATACAAGTGTTTCTTCAGTTGTTAAAAGCAATAAATTCCTTCTGGTTTAACTACCAGAGAGCTTGGATCCTGTTCCCTTTGTCCCCTGGGGGTTGACACATTGCTCAGGCCTGTGGCTTCTTCATCAGTTAAGGATGCTGGCTAAAATGCAGTCACTGCCTGTCATCTTTGTCCCCTCCCATAGCTTCTTCCTTTCCACCTACACTTAGAGCCTCCCACTTTCCAGTGATCCTCTATCAACTCAGAGTACTTAATATTCAGTTTCATTGTAGAGGCAGAGGTTTGGCCAGAACTCTCTGTTGGAGTAATAGCCCTTAAAAGGCAGAATGGGAATTGACTCCCCAGGGCTCCCAGCTTGCTCTCTGGCTATGACAGGTCCTAAAACACTTCTTGAAACTCAACTTCTGCTGCACCCATTCTCAAGACAACTTCCCATATATGCTCCACAGTTACTGATATGCTCTGCATTTGACATCTTCTAATATTTAATTAAAACTCACCCAACCACAGTTAAAGTCCATGTCACATACCACTTACAGGACCTTCTTGACAAAAACGTTCCAAATTGTTTCTTCCTTGTAGCCATCATCCTTCTCTGTGTCCCTTTCTAGCTTCTCCTCTAGAAATGTTTTTATTTCCCACCCCCCTCAGAGTGGAGACTGGCCATGTGACCCGCTTTGCTCTGTAGGGGCATCAGAAGGGATACTGGGTCATTTCCAAGCCGTAGCATTACGAAGTCTTGTTAATTTCTTTTCTCTCTCCAAGAACTCTGACTAGATGCCACATGGAAAAGCTCAAGCCTGCCTGCCAGAATGTGCATGGTAACCTCTTATCCTCATTGCATCAGTTGACAGCCAGTCGATTCTTTGGTGGTGGGCCGCTTAGCTGACCCATAGCTAACTTTGCATGAAAGAACCCAGAATTCCCAAAGAATCAACAGTGGATCTACCCAGAACTATTGATTGGAAGAACTCAATACTTGATTACTATTTTAAGTCACCACGTTTGTGGGTGGCTTGTTCCACAGAAATTATTCCTAATACACCACCATTCAAGAGGTTCAGATGAAGAATGTGAGGAACATCTACTCAGTCAACAACTTTTCAAATTTCTGCTTTGATACCACTTTGGTGTTGTAAAATCAAAGTCCTAGGAGATAAAGTAGAATATAAAAACTGTGTCTGGATCACAGACGCAGCCTTTCAGGCTACATATCCACTGTTCCTAGCATGAGCAGAGAAGTCTGAGGGACCCAGGACTTTACAGAGACTCAGCATGCTCCTCCAGTCGAGGCAGCTCATGAAACTTCATCACTGCTAAGGGTTGGTGGGGTTCCCTAAAGAGCTGCTCCTTACAATGTATGTAAGGGACTTTAGAGTTCTTAGGTACAATCCCTTCCAGTCAGGGATTGTCTTCTGCCACTCTACCGACTTTAAAAATGACTATCAGGGGAACTGGAGAGATGGCTTCTCTTCCAGAGGTCCTGAGTTCAATTCCCACATGGTGACTCACAACCATCTATAATGAGATCTTGTGTCCTCTTCCAGTGTGCAGACAGAACACTGTATACATAATACACACATGCATATACACATGCATACATACATGCATACGCTTTTAAAAAACCTATCAGTTTTCACTTCTCAACCTCCTAGGCAGAGTTGGGTGGTGTCTGTCCAACCACTCTCTTCTTTTCTTTATAAGACAACTCTTTCCTGGTTTCCCACTGAACTAACATTTGCAATCAGTGCGTCCAACCTGCAGCCCACAAGCCACACGTTGTCAATACTGCTATGAATATGGACAGATGCCTTTAAATATAATAGGTTATATTATAATGTCAAAAGCTTGGTGACCCCTGGTATCTCAACTAATTACAACTTCAATCATGAGTTCAGAAGTGCTTCCAAATCCCAAACTTCCAATTTTAAAAACAAATATCAAGGAATGCAGATATGAAGACATTAAGGGAGATTTATTGAGTATAGAACAAAATAAAACCTGAAATATTTGAAATAAAATTGCAGTTATTTAAACAAAAAGTTTTAGTAGACAGGTAAACTGTATATACAATGACATACAGCATTACTGAAGTGAAAATAATACTAGAGAATTTGTCTCAACATAGCCGAAGAAAGATTCAGAGCCATAGATAGAAGGAAAGCCAAGGAACTTAAGTTGCTTGATAATTACCATATATGTAAAAATTGTATTTCTGAAGCAGAAAATTATGGAGAGTCATATATAAAGAGAGAAAGAGCACAGACTTTCATGCTTGTAAAAATAAATTATTGGGTCAAAATTACACTGGGATGATTAACTAGAACGGGTGAAGAGAACCAGTTCTGACCAGAAACAGCTTTGCCAAGCAGCAGCATCCCTGAAAAAGAGAGAACAAAATTACAGAGAGAAATTCATTCTCAAAGAGGTGACCACAGGGCTGAGAACAGGTTTCTTGTAATCAGAATGGAGTTTTAAGATGCACTCAAAGCAATTTTATGGGATGTTATTTACCCAGTAGAAAAGGTAAGCTCCAGGCAGGAATTATAAAAACACAATAATGAATAACTGAATTGTAACAGTAAGAGACATGTGAATGTACTGACTGACTGCATGTTTAGCAATTTTCTTTTGTAGTTAAAAAATTATAGAGGGGCTGTAGTCACAGCTCAGGGGTGGAGCATTTGCCGTGGCTTAGATCCCCAGAAGCTTACAAGAAGGCGAAATTGATGCTCTTTACACAACAGCAGACTCGTGACTTCATTTGAAGTACTTTGTAAAACTCATGGCAGAAATTCTGAATAACTTGGGCCCATGTTAAAAAGTGTGTGATTATATATCTTAAAGTTAAGGAAAATCACAAAAATCAATGAATAAACATACATATTAAAATTCTACAGATACGCAAAAGCCCAAAATAAAGCAAAGATTTAAGCACACTACAGTAAACAGGTGGTTAATGTTTAGTTGCTAAAAAAAAAAAAAAAAAAAGGTTCCAAGAGCAGATCCTATAAAAATCCAGTTATGTGCTCCTTATAGGGGGCACAACTGTACACAAACGAGCAAAAAGCCAAACAGAACAAAGAGACAGCGTAGTATAAAGGAATAAAATAAAGTGTCCTGTGAATAATACAAAAAGGAAACTTGGAATGGCAACATTTTTAGCAGACCAAGTAGGATTCAAAACAACAACAACAAAAAGCTGCAAAACAAAAATAAAAACCAGAGAAAGCACCTCCCCAAGATATAACTGTTAAGAGCACTGCTGCTCTTCCAACGGACCCGGGTTCGATTCCCAGCATCCACATGGGAGCTCACAACTGTCTGTAACTCCAGTTCCAGGAGATCCAACACCCTCACACAGAATGTATACAGGCAAAATACCAGAGTACATTAAATAAATAAATAAATCTTAAAGAAATCAACAAAACCTAAGTGGGTTTTTTTTTTTTAGAAAAAAAAGAAAGAAAGGAAATGATGTTTAAAAGGGCTCAGAAGGGAAGAGGGGTGGAGAGGGGAGGTAGAAGAGGGGGAGAGAGGAAGAAACCTGGACAGACATAATGCAAATGTGGGAAAATGTTCCAGAAATGGTGAATCTGAGTGAAAAGGTATACAGGAATTTTTTTTAAGTACTTTGTTTTTCTCAAAATAGAAAGTTTGGAAAAAGACACTGCACTCAAAGCAGCAGGTAAAGCTAAAAGAGGGCTTACTCCAGAACGCCCTTCTGAAGGCTCTTGTTAGCAAGGATTAGCGAAATCAGAAGTCTAATGTGCAAGAAAATGCTTGCTCCACAAAGCAGCAATGCTGACTGTCAGGCCTGCTGAGCAATGGTTGAAACAGCACCCGGCTGGTGCCAGCGCCATTTGTTAGAGATTGCCGTGGGGATAAACATAGACCGGTGACTACATGATGATGTCATGCAATTGTTTTAAATAACTGAACCCAAAACAGCAACATGTACCACATTCCAAGTAGGTCATAAAACCATATACAAGGTGCTCTGGCCTTGGGATTTCTGTAAATCTTTCATAACGTGTTGTTTTAGCTTCTCTCTCTCCTCATGCACCATAATTCAAAACAGAGACACCCAATCTCCTTTTAAGTGTTTCCTGAGAAAGTTGCCTCTTGACTTCAGCGCTAAAGTGTCAACACAGGTCTGAGATTGGTTCCAGACCTTGGGTGCTCTTTGCAACAAGGCCTGAAGGTGGAGGACTAGGGCAGGAACACACTTTGAATGAAGGTGTCACTGCCAGGGAAGGGGGGGTGGGGTGGGAGTGGGCTGTTAATGACAAGAGAGAGCATCTCCACATGACTCTGAGAACTTTAAGGATGGCTTCAAGGGTGTACCAGCCTGTCCATGCTCACAGGTCTCTCTATTGTCAGACAAGATTTTCTGATGAATAAGGAGGAAGTCTTAGGCTGGGAGCACTGGTCACAGAGTGGAGAGGAAGTACAGGAGATGGGAGAGACACTGTTCTTCATCTTTGAAGACTCTACCTTTTCGTCCTACAGACCATAGGGGGTGGAGGGGTGGGTTGGCTATATTATATGGGAACCTGGCTCATTACGCATCATATCAGATTCACTTTGGAGGCCTCTTCTGGGACACTCCCCTTCTGGTTTATTAGATACACGATCTTGTCTCTGGGTTACTTAGCAAAGTCACAGCAACCTTTGGTTAAGTGCTGTAAATAACAGCGATGGTCAGAGGAGATGGAAGATTAGGCTGCTTTTAGAAGATAACAGAGTTGAGATTTTTAGTGACATCTCCGTCTCTTCATTTATGCCAAAGTCTGTCTATTTTAGTGAAAACTGCTCAGGAAGCTACTGGGGAGGTAAAATCAGTACAGTGCTTCTCTGCAAGCATGAGAACCACCAGCATTCAACCTCTGGCTGCTACATAAACATCCAGGTATGGTGACTGATACTTGTAATTCTGGACCTGGGGATGCAGATACCAGTGGATCCCTGGTAATCATTGGCCTGCCATTCTAATTGACTTGAGGAGGCCTAAGCCAGTGGGAAACTGTCTTAAAATATAAGCTACCAAGGAATGCCATGCTCAAGATTGACCTCTGACCTCCACCTACAGGTATGTGCACACCTACACATGTATTCACCTATACATATACATACATGCACCTATACATGCACATACACACACACACAGAGACACACACTCTTTACTAAAGAAGACAAAATAGAACCAATTCTGAAATCTCATTGGCTATAGAGGGACTCAGGTGCTGTTTAAACTCCAAAACCATCCATATGCTCTTGAAAGATGGTCATGCTATGACAGGTCTATCCCTGGTCCCCTTTTCACCTGACCAAGCCCCTATCATTAACTCTTCCCAAATAAAGGCTTCCTAGACTGGATGGAGAGTTCCTAACTCACCAGACATCATTGGGATTAGTTTTCTAGTCACTGGAGTCCCTTGATTATTAGTTTTGAAAGAAAAAGAGATACCAGGCAGGGTGGTACACAGCACTCAGGAGGCTGAGGCAGGAGGATTATGAAGTGGAAGCCTGTTTAAACAACACAGTGAAATCCTGTCTCAAAGAAAAAAAAAGAGAGACAGAAAAAAAAAAAAAGAAACAAACCATAACCAGATATAGTATCTCACGGGAACATGGATTGGGAAGATTTTTTAGGTAACAGAAAGTGAGTTTTTTGCTTTGTTTTGTTTTAAGTTCTAACATTTTAGGCTAGTTGGAACTGCAGAGTCCATCTTTACTCCTCCTGCACTGAAGGGAAATGGACAGCCATATCCCAGGCATGCCAGCTCACTGG
Source organism: Phyllotis vaccarum (assembly GCA_033318265.1). Taxonomy (NCBI): domain Eukaryota; kingdom Metazoa; phylum Chordata; class Mammalia; order Rodentia; family Cricetidae; genus Phyllotis; species Phyllotis vaccarum. Next base: position 73,685,418 of record JARWLC010000006.1, read on the forward strand.
TGACAGCCCCAGGACCACAGTCCCTGTTCCCACAGAAGACTTTACCTATTGTCAGAAAGTCATTGGATCTCAAAAAAGGACCAGAAGGACCTGGCTTCTGCCCCTGGTAACTTGGTGCAGAAAGTCACTGTCACAGTCAGAACACGCTCACTGATGTTTTTAAGGCCTTCCAAAAATGGGAAGGCAGGCAGGCAGGCTCAAGCATTTAGTGGAGCTGGTGTTAGTATGCTCAGACTGTGCTACCAGAAGTCAGAACAGACTGCTCCCCAACTCCAACAGGAAGTCCAGGCTGTGAGGACAACCAGGAAAGCAAATAAGGACAGGATGGATATTCACAAGGCTCTAAGGGTGCGGCCCACCATGCAACTGGCTTTATCCATCCACTCTGGCTTACTTAGGTCAGCCCTCACACATGCTTAGTTTGGCCCATAATTTTTGTTTTCTCTAGAGACGGTAGAGAAAACAGCAGGAAGACACTATTTTCCTTAATAACACAGTCATTATGTCTTCTACTATTTTAAAACTTTCATCCACATACCACACCGTAAATAAGTTTCACAATAACCCTGTCTTCTGCCAGCAGAATGTTGGTATTGTCCTTATTCTATAAACAAGGGAAATGAGGACAGAGAAGCCAGATGTTCACTCGTCAGTTGGTGACAGAGGGGATGACCAACCAGTGACCAACGGAAAATACATTCTTTCACTTCACACTCTAGATTGGATTCAGGTTCTGCTTTTTAATGAGCATGTCCATGGACCCAAACAGACAGACTGTGATAATGCGCAGGCGCAGAACAGACTAATCATTCTATTGGTACCCAGCTAGGGAAGAAAGCTACGGAGCACAGCAAGGTGACTATAGCTGATGAGAATTCTGAACTGCTAAAAGAACAGATTTTAAAGTGTTCTCACTATAAGAAAGGATAAATATGGGAAGTGGTGGATATGTTTAGTGAGTCTGATATCATCATTACACCAAGTATATGTCTATTGGAGTTCCACACTGTAACCCATAGGCACAGGCAATTGCTGCCTGTCAGCTAAAATGAAATAAAATTTTAAAACAAGGCAGCACATAATTAATTGCTTGATCTGTGTGTTCTCCATATTGTTTATGTATCATTTCTATTCAAATGTAGATCTGCAGTCATGTAGATAAGTTCCGGCAGCATATATTTACATTATTCACTATTTGCACATATTCACTGGAATCTATTTGCTGTTGGGAACTAAGCTTTTTTAGGAAGAATTTTAAGACAGTGAGTGTAGTTAACCCCCGGAAAAAAGGCCTAGCAGCAATTTGAACAAGGAACAGACTTTGAAAGGAAGCTTCACAGGAGCGCCAAATGGAGGCCCTGGAAAAAGAGGGTGAATTTGGCAGCTGTCAGGCCAGATCAACTCAGAGTGGGAAGTGAGCTGAAGCGAGGGGTTCTGTGTGAAAGGACAAAGCTGGACATGTAGCTCCCATTTGTCAGGCTGCTTCTCTTCCAGGGAGCTGCCCATAAAACCTCGCATGCCCTGCCACCTCATCCGATGAAAGAACAGTGCTCCCTCTGGCACAAGACTCATTTCTAATTCAAGTGCATTGCTGGCCCCTGAAATACCCCTGCTTAGAAGTCACTCAGTCACAAGGTGCTTCCAGCAGCTTGTCTGGGCACTCTTGGAATCCCTTTCAAATTCACAAGGATGAACTAGCCTGCCTCTCATTTCTGTAGAGGGCTGAAGGAAAGCCCAGGTTCAACCTGCAAAACTCCACAAAGCAGGTCAAATGAATGAGGCACTGGTTTTTTGTTTGTTTGTTCGTTTCTAAGAGTAAAAGCTGTTTTGGTTAAGGTGTCTTTGGGGGGCTACCGGGGTGGGGTGCGTTCCCAGACATACCTGTTTCAACTCTCCTAGTAGCTTCAGGAAAGGCTAGCACTATCCACCAGCGATGCTGATGGCTCAGAAGAGCCAAGTTTGTCTAGACATGCTTTTCAAATAAGGAATCACATTATACTCAGGGAGTTTCTGACCCCCCTCGGAAGCCAGTGCTGAAAGGGCACAAAGAGAAGACAAATACCAGTCCCCAGAAGGAGTATGGAACCCCTGCCCTTCCTACCCTCCATGCATCCAAGTCTGTGATTTCATCTTTAAAAAGTTATCTGTGTTCAGAGAAGCCAAAAGCTGCTCTAGCCTTGGCAGCTTTGTTAGAACATTGGCTTTGGGCTATTTATTTATTTTAGAACTGGGTTACCATGACCTAACTGATGTGAGCCTGTCTGGGCGTGGGGACGTGTAACCTGAAGGAAATTTATTCATTAAGAGAGGCAGGGAAATGCTGGTAGAAATGAAGGGAGCCTGGATCTGAATGCCTGAGTGGTGTGCCTTGGTAAGCCCTTGGACTTTCCAACAAGTCCCTTTCCATGGATCTTGAGAGACGGTGCTAACTTTGGTCCAGAGTTACAAAAGTCGGGCTTGGGTGGTCATTAAACTATATAATGAGTGAATAGGGGAGATTTTAGTAATGATGTCTGTGTTCGTCATTTTCCCATCATGGCAATCTTCTGGAAAGAAACAGTATTCTCATCCTCTTATTGAAGTGACATCCCACTGTCCCATATAAAAGCCCAAATCCTCAGTGCTGTTCCTCCATTCCTGTGCCCCCCACCCTAACTCCTTCCCCAGATTCCCATTTTCCTTGGTGCTTGTCATTAGCCACGAGGATTTCATTTCCTCTCTTTCAGGGAATAAGCTCTTTGTGTCCCAAGCACGCCCTAACTCATTTTTACCTCTCCTTTGATGTTCATCTCAAAGGGGATCCCTCTGAGAAGGCCCTGCACCACCCCCGACCCCCCCCACCCCCCCCCACCCCCCCACCCCCCCCACACCCCCCCACCCCCCCGCCACACACACACACACACAGGTGAATCAGATCGGGTGGATCAGATACAGGCTCATTCTCTGCTCTTTTTCTCTATGGCTTTTGTTGATAGTTATATATTAACTGGTACCTGCTGGATTAATCCCAGTCTTTCCCACTAGGTTATAAGCAGTACATCTTTCACTGTATCAAAGGTCTACTATGGTGCTGGGCACAAAGCAGACAATGAGCCCAGAAGGCTGAAGGTGAGGTGGAAAAAGCAGTTCTGATATGTAGAACACAATTCCCATTTACAGGCCTTCTTGGTCAGTAACCATGTTCCAGCTAGCTAGACTGCTTTAAAGAAACATCATTATCTGTGAACAAAACAGTGCATTCTTTTAGTTACTTTTGGTTCAGAACGTTGGGAGAATTTGAGAAGAGATAAGCTCCCAAGCTGTCCTGGCTTCTTTTGTTAAGAACAGATCATGGTTTGAATGCATTCCACCAGCTGCCCCATCTTTGAGGACAGCCCAGAGAAAAGGGAGAGAGTTTGTGTGGGGGTCTAACAGTGGATCAACGGGTGCAAGCAGATACTTAAGAAATATACTAACACTGGGGCCTTGTCTCTTCAATGCACTAGAAACACACAAAAATATCTGCTTTTGAAAACAATGCATTTATACAGAGCCAAGAATGTCCTGGAGTCAACAGCTAAGCCTTCCTCACTCAGCTAAAGAGGTCCTTGGTCTCAGATAGATGAGCAGAAATCTGTTGCTTAGAGATCACTGCCAAGGTCAAGTCAGTCAGCTGTCGATGGCCAAGCAGGTGTGTGGCAGTGGACACCTGCAGAAGCAGAGCATAGTGAGCTACTGATTATCTGTGCAGACAGACACGGCCGAGCACTTAGTGAGCAGTTCCCGACTGCATGAAGAAGAGAGAGGGATGGGGAGGCAGACGGATGGTTCCCAAGCCGTGCACTTCCTCTGCAATAAGAATGATGCCTTTGACTGGGGATCCTTCAGGATGCCTTCCAGGTGTTATAAGAATAGAGGAGTTGGAAGTGGAGATGCCTCAACTACTACATGACTATTCTTGGGTAAATATAAATCCCTGTTTGAATAAACTATTCAAACCCTGAATAATGAGACCAAGTTGTATTCTACATTCCAGCTAGATGTTGCTTCACTTGCAGAATCTATGCATCTCTGATAATCTCAGTAATCCAGGATGCTATGGAATAATCACTCTATTCCACTGAGTTTAGCCCCTATTCCAATATTATAATATTCAGTCTTTGATTTTGCTTGGAAATTATCTTAGTCTTATCTATAGTCTAAATCAATCTGCACTGAAACACAATCCCTACTGAATTTTAGGCAGCTCTGTCTATTTAACTGCCGTCCATGTAGGTAAAGCTTCCAGGATAAAAGGCACAGGGCTCATCTACTCCAGCAGCAATTACTCTTCACAAAACTCAGAGACTAGGAAGGAAGCTAAACTGTCTCCAGCTCTCGTAGGATCTCCAGTCATTCCCCCAGGAGAGTTTGATTCTCAGAGCAAACTAGACAAGATCAAGGCCCTCTTCCCAAGGCTGCAAACAGAGCAGGCAATCCCTTGAAGTTGGTCTGCCTTTGACCCTCTGTAAAGCTGAGACAGCAACAAAGTGCTCACATTGTGTTTTCTACATGAAGGCCAAGGATTGCCTTTCTCTTCATAGAAAGCCTAGTATTGGCAGGGAACAGGCTGGGAGGGCTATCCTGCCTGCATCTCAGCAGGTATCATCCATCTTTTCTTCCTGGAAGGATTTTCTGCACACTTTCTCCATCTTTCTCGTTTGCCCTGGAAGTCATCAGTCTGAACTTGTCTCAAATGAAGTTTACACACCTTCCCTTGCACAAGCCGGTGAAGACACAAAGGCTATGCACATGGGCTACTCTAAGAAGTCAGCCCCTTCCATTTGGTCCTTGAAATTGATTCTGGCAGCACCGAGGCCAGAGCTACCATATAAGCTAAATTGTGTTATGCTCTAAGAGTGGACAGATGTCTTCCTAGGAGATGAAGTAACAGGAAAGTCACCTAACATAGCTGACTTGGAGCAAGTGGCTGGAGCCTCTGAGTGAAGGGTGTGTTAGTGGGTAGGTCCTATTTGTGATCTCAGGCACCATCTCTGAAGGTACGCTGGTGAAGGGAATTTGGCCTCTGCTCTGTTTTTCATTTATTATTATTATCATTATTGTTGTTGTTATTGAGATAAGGTCTCATTGTGTAACCTAGAATGTCACCAATGTAACCAAATTCCCAAGGTCACAGCATGCACCTCCAACAATATCCTGGTAATGATGTTCCACATTCTGGAACAGCTTGAAAAGTTCTATTTACTACTTTGCTGTCTCCCATGGAGCTGCCATTTTATCAAAACAACATGGTAGGAGTGAGCGCCAGTTATGACCTTGGTAACGTTATTCCTTGCAAGTTCAATCACCAGGGCCTCTTCATAGTTCCCCATCATTCAAGAAGTCAAGCCTGTGTACTAGCAAGCGCTGCAGCTCTTATGCTCCAGCCAGGTAGCTGTGAGACTGGAGTGGAGAGTTCACTATGGATTCCGAAGTGGGTGGGGAAATACCTTGCAGAAGCAGCTTTGCCTCCTACTTTTGTCCATCCTGCTCCAGCTTTGTGGGAAAGATAAGAAAAAAGCAGCATTGACTGACGAGTATTCTACTTTACTGCTTCTCTGCTGCGCACTTGTACAAGGATTTATAGGTTGCATTCCTCCTTCAGAGTAGGGAGGAAGAGAGAGGAAAGGCCTGCCATTGGTGTGTGGGAACCCGAAGGTGGAGAGACCTTGGAGACACATTGCAGACCAGTCTCCTGGCACACAAAGGGATCTTTTTTTCCCATTTTAAAATTTATTTAAAAAGGCCTTCTTCCCCCCATACATACCACTACTTGCCGTCCCTACCCTCCTCCCAGTTCCTCAGCCTCCCCCAACTCCATCCTGCCATCCATTCCCCACGGAGGGTAAGGGGTCCCAAGGTGGCCCAGTTCACTCTGGTGTATCCAGTTGAGGTAGGTCCAATTCCCACATCCCAGTATTAAGGCTGGGTTAGGTGTTCCTCTGTAGGGAATGGGCTCCAAGATGTCAGTTCACGCACAGGAACATAGTCTGATCCTACTCCAAGAGGCTCTACAAACTGCCCGTGCCGTTCGACAGCCATCCACCTTTGGGAGGGATAGTTCCTTTCCCTGGAGTTTTCTCAGCAGTTGTTCCTGATTCGATGAGCTCCCAATAGCTCCAACCAACCATCTCTGTGGGTCTCCTCCTCATGATCCCAATCCCTTTGCTCAGATACACTCTCTCCTGGCTCTCTCTCTTCAGCTGGATCAGGAGCTCGACCTGGTGCTTAGCTATGGATCTCTCTGCTCCACAAGGGGATCTTCAGAAATAGCAGATATTAAAACAAGGAGCTTTGGTGTAAACCAGTGACCCTCTGCTGTTGTAAGCAGTGTCTGGCAGGTGTGATCTTTCTTGGAAGAGCCTACAGATTTTCATGGAATCCATGATTCATACTCCCCCCCCCCCCCCCGACTTTTTATCATCTTATGTAACCCAGGCTGACTTTGAACTGGCTAAGTACCCAAGGATGACCTTACACTTCTGATCCTCCTGCCTCCTCCCCTCGAGAGATAGAATTAAAGGTGTATGCTACCATGCCCAATTTACATGATTCTGAGGATTCAACTTGGGACTTCCTGCATCCTAGGCTAGAACTCTACCAGCTAAGTAACATCACCAGCATCAGCATCATTTTCAATTAGAATGGTCTTCACATCTTTCCCAGGGTGGGCCTTCAGAGTTCTAAGTTTCTAGACAGTATTATATCAAATGCAAGTGATTGAATTAGGTGGATAGCAGTCACTTGGAGTGACTTTTTGCAAGAGTCTAAAGGGACTCTGCTACCGCCAGCCCCCTTCTATATACAAGCTGTGCTGTACTAAAATCAAGTGACTTCCCTTAAGGCCCAGCAGTTAGAAGCTGAGTCAATATGAGAACCTAAGCTTTCTGATACTTGGAGGGTAGGTCTACTCAGGGAGAAGCCACTTCCATCTGGCAATTGCCTGGGAAAAGCAAGCCATTTTCCACTCTAGCGCCAGGAGCTCAGCTGGTTATTTCTAGCTTGCTGAATGTCAAAAATCCAGGCTGCTTCTCACAGCAGCCTCCACTTGTCAGACCAAATCAAGGCATCAGCATGTCAAGCAGCCAAATCAGCTGCCCCAAGCACCAGCCTGGAGGCACTGGTCCAGCCTCTTGCGGTGCACCTGACCCAGCCCCCGCGGTGCACCCGACCCAGTGGTGTTCTGCTTGCTGCGAGGCCTCTGCCCAGGCTCTCAGGGCGCGGCTCCCACCTGCAGCCCACGCCTGGTGCTTAAGCACAGTCTGAAGCCTTCACTGGCCTGTGCAGCCGTCTGGGTTTTCCCTTCATTGGGGCCAGCTGGCAGTCTGCCTTGAGAGAGTGTGACCATGGGAGCTGGGCTCCTACGCTGAGCTCTGACCCCAGTGGAAGGATTAGTCTGCTCCTCCTCTGGTCTCTAGAAATCGTTTGGAACTTTCGCGTTGTTTACCTTCTATTCTTAGACCAGGTCTCGCCCCCCAACTCCAGTTCTTTCCCCAGGTCCAAATCATTCAGATTGTTTATATCTCTGCGCAAATGAGAGCAATCCCAAGCAAGAGCCATTGAAACTGGAACACTACAGGTTCACCACTACCCTCAGGAGGCGGATGGGCTCCTGTGGGGAGGATGGACCAAGTTTTCATGCGGTAATTTGATGTTTACATTGGACTTTACTAGGTAATATGGAGCTTCCTAGCGAGGGGTCAGAAAATGAATTTTTCAGGCAGAGGGAATTTCCAGGAGAAAAATGGCATCTTGGAAGACCTACAAGAGGGCAGGGAGACCGATGCAGAAGGAGAGTAGCAAGTGGTGAGCCGGGGAAGAGACCAAAGAGGGCTTGTGAGCCGGAGGAAGGAGAGTTGGTTATCCCGAGGTGATACATGGATTTTGTTGGGAAGTGACCCACTGGGTGCTCTTTTCCAAATGGGGCCATGGTACTCCAGGAGGTGCCAGCAGAGAAGTACCTACTCCTTTGCAGGTAACAGACAAGCTTGAGTGCACTTTCAAGAATTCATTTGCCCATTGACTCAATAAATATTTATGAAGTGTTTGCACAAGGGCCAGGTGATCCTGGTACTTGTCTACTTCTGAACCTGATGCTACATGAGGATTATCTGGAAAGTTTTTTTTTTTTTTTTTTTTTTTTTTTTAAAGTACAGTTGGTTGGGTTTTACCTCAGGTTGACTGAATCTGATTGTTTGATAGTGTGCTGGGGGAAGCTTATCAAGCTGCATCATTAAAGCTTGCTCCAGGTGATTTTACTGGGTCTGAACCCCTCATCCTCATTGGAGGAATGCTGTTTATTTTCCTTTTGCAGCACAAGGCCAGTCCTGTTGAATCCCACGTGGCGGTCTTTGCAGTTTGAAGATTACCTTTCCAGTTCCTTATTAAAGGCTAGTCCTTGAAATCTAATTAAGTATTTATCAATTGAGAATGAACCGAACTGTGGGCCATACTATGGCACCTCAGACATAAATATCTTCACAAACCACCTGGGAAGGCAGAATGAAATTGTGTGTAAGAGTAAATAAACACAGGATAAGGAGGTAGACAGCTCAGTTGGTAAAGTGCTTGCTATGCACTTTATGAGTTCTATCCACCTGTGGGGTTGGGGGAAAGACCAAGAATGTTTGTGATGCCTGAGCTAAAGAGGTGGAGGCAGGCAGACTCCTGAGGTATACTGGCTAGTCACCTGTCTCACTTGGTGAGCTCCAGGCCAGTCAACAACCCTGTGTCATACTCACCACCTGAGGTATGGTATGTACACACACACACACACACACACACACACACACACACACACACACACACACACACACACAGCCATTTCAGACTCTAAAAAAGCCAGCTATCCAAGGAACATGCTGTATTCTGGATGCTTAGGAAAATAGCACAAATTAGCAAAGTACTTTGGGTGACAAAGACATATGAGACAAAATGGCCTCAAAATCCTAGGATGGAGAGATGGCTCAGCATTTAAGAAAACCAGCCGCTCTTCCAGAAGACCTGGGTTTGATTCCCAGCATGTAATTTTGCCTCATCACTGTCTCTATCTCTAGTACCAGGGGATCCAATGCTCTAATCTGGCCTCCACAGGTACCAGGCCCTGTATGTGCTGCACAGACATAAATGCAGACAAAACACCAATACACATAAAATAATAAATAAAAATGTGTAATCCAACTCAGAGTTAATTTTCACATTGATATAACTTGTGCAGAAATATCCAACTATTTCTCTTCTCAGGGGTGACTGATGTTGACTTAACAGCACCAGAATCTTGTATATGGCAATAACAGAGGTGCTCTAAGGAAGTTGGTGCCTTGTCTTCTTCACCCTTTCCCAGAGATAATGACAGGACTCAAGAGCCTAGGCAGTCTGGTGAAACTGACTTCTACCAGGACACAATCCCTGTACCCAGTTGAGAGGCAATGCCAGCTTTGCCCAGCTTTGCCTCAAAGCAGGTAGGAAGAGACTGCAGTCTTCTTGGGAGAGGAAAGGAAGCTAGGCATCTTTACAAACCTGTGTGACTATTTTTAGGAGTGGCCACAAAGGTTTTACCCAGCAGGCCTCACAGGAAAGCGCCCTCTCCACCCTGAGACTCTGCCCTCTCTACTCTGACTCTGAGCTGCCTCTACAGGCTTCAGAGTTCTCCTTCAGGGCCTGTTCTTTCAAGACTTTCATCCAGAGGCCTCTCTGAGGTGAGCGTCGTCATTCCTGTCTGAGGCTCCCTCACTGGAGTTAAGAGGAAAGCTTAACTACTTCCTACTTCCACCACCAAGGCTCCATTTCTAACTCTTTCAGTTCTAATTCTCTTCTCTCCCTCACACCTCATCTCCAAAGTCCAAACAAAGGGCCAGAGACTGTTCAGGCCTTCTGACCTCACACCCTGTGCTTGGTACAGGAGAAATGGAGTGATTCTTGCCTATCCTGTGGCAGTAAGTGATCAAAAGCTAAGCTGTCATTTGTGGGATGCTCTAAACTGGCCTCTCTTACAGCTGAGCTCAAGATGTGAAGACTCTTCTACCTGAGCAATTACTCAGGCCAGACACTCTCTGAGGGAAACTGATTCCCATTTTGTGTTGCTATTTATTTTGCAGACTTTGTGAGTGTGAACTCTAGCACACCACACACATACATACACACACACTACATATGCACACACACATACATACATACCACACACACACGTACACACACATACACACACATATATACACACACACCACACACACATACACACATACATACACCACACATACACACAAGAACACACAAATGCTCCTGACCTAGGATCAGGAGAAGGCCAGCTCAGATCTATCTACTCTTGTACTTGGGCAGAATCAGTAAGGAGAATGGCAGGCATCTGAACTACATGAGGCCTTCATGCTAGGACTACCCAACCTCAGAGACTTAACTTTTTGAGAATATTTCCTTTCAGAGGAGGAAGCAAAGAGCCCACAAGATAAGTAATGTGGCAGCTGGATATGGGCAAAGGTGACCACTAGGCCCTGGAGCCCAAATGACTGTCAGATCACAATATCAATCTACAACCTTCTAGAAACTTCTCAGACTTTTCTGGTTCTGCAGGTAGAGTATGGAGTCACACTGAACCAAGTGTCAGCCATGCCATCTCATCTGCAGTAGAGATTTCCACCTATTTTTATTGCTGTGAACTCCAGAGAAGAGAGTTACAAAGCACATCAAAAACCTGAAAATATTCCAGAAGTTCCAAGTAGAGCCTGGGGCCTCGGGCCCCCCATTTATCCCTTTCCTTTACCCGTGGTGTGGGCTTGGAATAATATGCAGAGTCCCTCTGTATCCCTTCCAGTAAAGCTTGTACGTGGCTGGCACATGGAAGTCTCCCTGGAGAGGAGATGGGTGAGGCTTTGGACACGCTTCCTGAAGCCACAAGAAAGAGGAGGCTGCTGATTCACAGGCAACTGCTTCCTGGAATTACAATGCCAGGCTGCACTGAATAGTATTTTTCCAAGGTGAAGTGAGCTGTTACAACATTCCTCTTGGTCCCCCATTGGACCTTCCTGTAAGTCAAACCAGAAAGTTACCCAAATCAGCATTCCTACGCAGCAGAGCACAGGATTCCAGACATAATGTTTCCAACATGCCATTAGATTTCTCTTGGGAGCAGGAATCCATTTCTTTCAGTCTCTGCATGTCATCAGACAGGGCCATGGGTTTGTCTGGCAGGCCACAGAGTCATGAGGAAGTGGCATGTGGCACTAAGTCAACTGGGAAACATAGGCCTTTGAAGATTCCCCTTACAGGAGGATCAGCTGAGAAGGGAGTAGCCCCACACATCACAAAGATGCTTTCTCTGTTTCTATCCTGCTCTTGACCTCTCTGAAGTAGAAAGCTGCTGTGGCCTATTCTGAATCAGCCTTGACTCTTCTCAGAAGAAAGGGTACTGGATTGGAAGTGCCCCTGCTTTATTCTGGGATCTGTGTCTCGGTGTAGGAGATTCTATTGCATCTGTAGGATAGCAACTTTCATTCAAAATGGATGGCATTCATGAGTGTAAGTGGTGAATGTACAGGGAAACCAGGACAAATTTCAGACTTTTCCCATTCAGTGATGCCTCACCCCAAACAAAAATAAACAATAAAAAAAATACAGACACACAAACACGTTTCTATAATGTATCTGAGACATGGTCTCATGTAGCCCATGAGCTAGCTATGCAGTCAAGAATGATCTTTAACTTCCCATCATTCCCAGAGGACTGGGATTACAGGTATACACCGTAACACCCAGTTTATACAGTATGGGGACTGAACCCGGGCCTTTGTGCATGACAGGCATCTGAGCTACACCACAGTTCCTGGTCCGTGTGGGTCCATCGTTCTCCTCTAGAAAATGGAATGCTAATGAGAGAGGGGGCGTCTGAAAATAATATGGATGGAACCAAGAAATAGGGCCTGCTCTTAGGACCATTGACTAAACACCACCCTCCTCTGATATAAATGGGAAAATGACTTCTTCCACTCTCTCCCTGTCCCTCCTCTGGCCCTCCTTTTCCCCTTGATTGATGATTTTGGCATCTTCGGACAGAGAAATGCTGACCTAGGAGATCCTACTTAGGAGCTGTCGACTTAATGGGTAAAGACTTGTTTTCAAGTCTGAAGACCTGCGTTCAATCCCTGGAACCCACATGGTAGAAGGAGAAAATAAGTTTCTACAAGCTGTCCTCTGACCTTCATACACAAACTATGGTATGTGTATTCACACACACACACACATACACACACACTTTTTTAAAATAAATAAAACTTAAAAAATAGGGACTTGCTAGCCAATGTTGGTGCATATTTTTTATCCCAGCCCTTGGAAGGCAGAGGCAGGAAGATTTTTGTGAGTTCAAAGCCAGCCTGGTCTACAGAGTGAGTTCCAGGACAGGCTCTAAAGCTATACAGAAAAACCTTGTTTCAAAAATTCAAATAATAATAGTAATAATAATAATAATAATAATAATTATGACTGTACTTGTAAAACAAACTAGTTATGCTAAAAATAACTGCAGCTTGTAAGTGGAGAGGTTTACAAGTCATTCTATTTTCCTCTTCATTGTATTATCAGGTAGGTGGTAAAATCCCCATTCCTCAGGCATTAATCACTGTTTCTCAAGCATTTTGTGTAAGAGATGTTCAACCTATACTGCCATTGAATTGATGGAAGTAGGGGTTAGGAGCCGTGCAGGGTATAAACAGGATAGGTTTCACATCCATTTCTCCTGACTCCTGCATTCACAGTCTCCGCAGTCTGTGGTATGCACTGGCAGGTGCTGAATCAAAGCAATCTCCAGAAGAGCAAGTCCTTGGGCTTCTCAGATGGACGCTAACATTATGAGAAGACAGTAGCCCAGCTGAGGAGTATGCTGCACCTGGGACTACAGAGTTACCCCAGAGCACATGGTGGTTCTCACAGGGCCTGGTCTGGTGCTTTAGTGGGATGCAAGATGAACAGAGAATCCTTCTAGGCCATGTCTCACCCTTTGAAGGGGTAGCAAAAGGATTTTTAACTCTCTGCTTCCCACCCTTGACTATGGGCCCATTTCCTCAAAGCTTCTCAAGACTTCGTTTCCAAACAGCGATGTATCTTACCTCTGATAACACTCTTCTTTTTAAATTCAATTGTGTTGAGAATTTCATCTATAAGTACTATATTTACATCATTCCTACCCCTGCCTCTTGTCTCACCAATCCCTCCCATGTCTCCACTGAAGTTCATGATTTCTTCTGTAATTATTACATCACACACACACACACACACACACACACACACACACACACACACACAGCCCTTACTGAGTCCATTTGGTGTTGTTCATACGTACGTGTGTTAAGGGCTGACCACTTGAAACTGGATAACCCATCTCCAGGACCTTGTCCCTGGAGAAGACTAATTCATCCTCTGTTAGAAGTCATCAATTTCCTGTATCTCTTCATCTTGTGGTGAGGCCTTGTGGAATTTATTCCCTCCTCATTGGCATTGCAGGTGTTGCTAAGGCAACCATATTACTAACAGTTCATGCATGCATCCCTGTTAACACGCAATCTGGCAGCCTGGTCCTTCTGGCACTTGCAATCTTTTTGCCCCTCTGCATTGTTTCCAAAGTCTTAGGTGTAGGGCTGAATTGTAGATAAACTTACTGAGAACCCATGCAGTCACTATTCTCTGCATTTGGACCAGTGTGGATCTCTACAATGGTCTCCATCTGCTGAGAAAAGATGCAGGGGTAGGTGAAGACTGGGAGCCACGCATTTAATGACTCTACTTTCCCCTGTGAACTCCTTGCATCAAGACTGACTAGTAGCTGGACATGTAGACCATGGACCACTCTGATGACAGTATGCCTCCATTACCTTCACACTCTTCCATTCTTGACTTTGATGAATCCTTGTTCTCCGGGAGGAAGGAGGCTTCTACAGCCAGCTCCAGGAAGCTAAGCCATAATTTTTCTAAGACTCACACTTGAAAACTCCAGTTCTAGGTTTTGGCTGCACTTTGGAACCTTCTGGAGAACTTTCATAATCTCACTAATCCAGGTGGAGCACCAGTACTCCTGGAATGCTATGACTTGGCTCTCATTTCCCCTGTCTAATGAGTGGTGTTAGGGTAGGGTCATGTGCTGATAAGCTGGCCAGCGGGGGGATGGGATCAAGGCAGGGGAGAGTCTAGAAATGCTTACCACACTTAAGAAAACTCTGTGATTCAAAGGTTATGCTCTTTGTCTCTGGAGTTGTTGGAATGCCCACCCAGAGAAGGAGTTATGTTCAGCAAGTGATCAGGGGCATCGGCCCATTTGGTCCTCCTCTGGGGCAATTAGTGCTTTTATTTTATAAACAAGGAAATTAAATCTCTAGCAGTTTCAATATTCAGCCTTCCCCAGGTCCCACTGGTAACAGCTGGTAGAGCAGAGCAAGGCCAAATCCAGTTCTGTCTGGAACGTAAATAAATTTTTATTTTTTCATTTATTTATTTTTGCTGTAGGCCCCTCTGCTCACTGCTAGTCACCAGAGCTCAAAGATCAATTTGATGATTCCCTGGGACCTGCTGTTAAGCTTTCTGAAGTGATAACAGTAATGAATGTTCTCATTTTTTAGTACTTGCCTACTTCCATAGTGTGAATACTTCTGCCACCTCTGACTTTAAACTTCCACTGAGCTCACTTAACTTGGGAGAAGGTGTGGCATTAGCCACTATATATATCAGGAAAGCACTAGAAAATGGAGAAAGTGTGTACATCTAGCCTTTTATGCTAAAACCATGTTTCCCTTCAGTTCCAGAGCAGGACTTTCTTTTAACGCATACCTCCACAAACAGATCTTTACCTGGAGTTCTGCCCCGGTAAAAAGGTATTTAACTCTTGTTCCCGGAAGGCAGTCAAGCACTAGGAACAAACAAATGGGTGTGAACCTCAGGGGCTTCCTAACATTTGCAGAATGCTAATTTGCGAACAGGATCCCAGGAGACATCTCCTTCTGCTGGGGGGCCCTTGCCATTTGTTTGATTTCCTTGCTAAGCACTGTGTGTACACTAGCTGAGTTCCTTTGGCGATGATGAGCCCAGACTCATGACTGTGGAAATATGATGGAGAGCCAGCTCCAGGCACACTTAGCTCAGCAGTGCAATTGTGGTATGTTTACAAAGCCTACTCCAGACTATGGTATGCTAGCTTTTATGGTATGCTAGGGTTGGGAAAGGGCTCCTGTTCATCGTTTTCACCCAGGATATAGTCTGCACATGCCTACTGATGTCAAACTCTCCTCTCAGAAGGATTCCCATCAGACTCATTTTTGTACTAACACAAATTCTACAACCTTTATTGCATCCTGATGTCCCTCAGCACTAACTCTAGGATATTCACGATTAAGCTGGTCCCTTTCTGTGTAGCAGACAGCACAGCTAAGATGGACCAGTGTGTCAATCAGCTTTCTGTCAATGACAATCAAGTAGAATCAAGTCCTAAAGAGGAAACATTTAGATTGATTCATATATCCAGAGGTTTCAGGCCTGCTGCTTTGTAGAGTGTATCACAGCCAGAGCACATGGTAGAGGAATTCTGTTTACCTCCTAGAAGCCAGGAGCAAAAAGAGAGGGGAAGAAACTAGGATTCCAATGTTCCTCATGAGACTTTATCATCAATGACCTCACTTCCTCTAATAGGCCCCACCTCCTTACCTCCCAATAGCACCACCTTGAGGACAAAGTCATCAACACATGGGCCCATTGGGGAGCATTCAAAATTCAAACCACAACGTTTGGGCCTAGTGACCCATAAGTGTAGCCTCAGCATTTCAAGAGGCTAAAGCAAAGATGGTCACAAGTTAAAGACAAGCTTAGGCTATATGGTAAGACCCTGTCTCAAAAACAGAAAGATGCAAACCACAGCAGCCAGATTATGTTACAGGAACAAAAGGTGGTTATAGTCTCTTAGCATTAAGCATAAGTAATAATAATGGCAATTATTCTTAGTTCATTCAAAATATATTTTGAGGGGTGTCTGTGGGCTCATGTTAATCACTCAGGGATCAAAACTGTCAGAACCCATTCACCATATCTTATCATTGTCACTCACTGGAGGAAAAAAGACCCTTTGCCTACACTGAGATTGCTCTTGTTTGCATTTATTATTGCAAAGTTATTCCTGTTTTGACACCATTCTGCTCTCTAGACTTACCAAAGACTATCCTAATACTTTTTCCCATATAGATGGTCCTGAGTCACCAAAGGGTTCACTTGTCATTTTGAACTTTAAGATGGTAGGAAAATGATATACATTCAGTAGAAACTGGAATTCTGGATTTTGATCTTTTCACAAGCAAGCAATACGTAGTATAATACTTTCTTGAGACGCTGGGCAATGACAGTGAGATACAGTTGTCAGTCACGTGACCAGTCAGCTCTTTATGCAGAGTGCACAGCTGTGATATGCTTGCTTCTCTTCTGAGGCTAACCCAAGCTAGCTCTCACTTTTGTACTTTCTGTTCTGTCAATCACCTCACTTTCCTGGAACATGACCCAGCAGCTCTATCTTCCTCCATGATGGCACCTAGAATGGAGTTTACTTTTCTAGACATAGTCAAAGCAAGGCAATGCTCATTAGGGTTTGCCTTTGGGCTCTCTTGAGACACAATACTTGCCACTCTGGAGGATGACATGCTAGTTTTTATTGGTAGCCACAGGCTCCCGCTGCATGTTCATCCATACTCATCAGAGCTCACACTGGCAGAGGCGATCCAAAGGGTTCCTTGCCTTTGTCGCATCCCTATATCTTAGAAATAGGTAGATAAATATTTTCTGGACATACTTTGCTCTGCCTAATTATTCTGCTTGTGCTGTCATGTCCTATGGCTACCATCTTTTCCTGAGATGAGCCTTTTCTGATCTAAATGCAGCTTGTGTTTACTGTTAGACTTTCCTCAACACAAACTATAACTTGCACTTGTATCTTCAAAAGCTAATTAAATCAGGACAAAATGGAGGCAATAATCTGAATAAAGCTGAAGGTTTCAGTGAAGAATACCATTTGGGAGCTGACAGCAAGACTCAATGGTTAAGGGCACGTGCTGATTCTACCTACAGAAGACTGTTCAGTTCCCAGTAGCCATCTTAGATGGCTCACAAGTATTTGTAACTTCAGGAATCCACTGCTCTCTTCTGGCCTTTGTGGGCAGCTACATACACATGCTCATATAAGCACAGACACATGTTCATAAAAAATAACATAAAGTCTTACATATTTATAATATGTAACATTTATAGTCACCTGTGGGAGGATTAGGTTGTGCCATTGTAAATAATTGTCCCACCCACTGGTTTAATAAAAAGCGCCGATTGGCCAAAGGCAGGCAGGAAATGTGGGCAGGGCTACCAGACTAAAAAACTCTGAGAACAGGAAGCACAGAGTAGAATGCCAGAGAGAAGCTGGAAGAAGCAGAGGACAACTATGCTGCTCTAAAGAAAGGTACCGAGCTGCATGGCTGAACAGGAAGAATCATAGGTTAGATAAAGGGTAGAGAACTAGCAAGTGATATGCCTGTGCCTGAGGCCGATCAGCCTAAAACTATTGAAAGCATGTGTGTGTGTCTCTGCGGGCCTGCGGGTCTGAGGGTCAGTGGATCTACGGGTCCAAAACCTTGAGGCAAGGCCCAAAAGTCAAGGCCAGAAACCTCGTACTACAGTCACCTCATTTCCAGGAATACAGGGTTCTAGGGGAGTTTTGTTTTCTTTTATTTATTTATTATTTTGAGTCACTCTAGGTTTTCCAGCAACTAGATTATACCTGGAATACAGTCAATACTCAGTGGCTCCCAGTTTAGTGAATGAGTGTGACTCTGTAGGTTCATTGGCTCTTGTATCAGAATCTCCTAGAAGGATAAGTGTAGTTTTGTAACAAAGTAGTACTTATTACACCATGTCATTTTTGTGTTTAGTTATTGTTATAATTTAAAACAGCAAGTGTCTGGAAAGGGGCTGATATGAAGTTGCTCTCCAGAGGCACTTTATGAGAAGAAAGAGCCACATGATACCATCTAGGGAGAGCCTTAGAAGACACAGGGCATCATGCCATAGGCAGCATGATGGGGCTTTCCATGGAGACAGTGAATTCCTTTCAAATTCCAAAAATGGAGCCTCATTAGGATTGGCATTCTGGAAGAAAGAGCCTTTAAATCTTCAGGACAAAGTGGGCTTCTTATTTTTATAGGTTTCCCAAGTAGACAGGCATCCCATGGGATCTAGTCTGTCTTCTCTTGCCTGCTAAGGCATGGACTATAAACTTGTCTGCAAGGGCAAATCTCAGCATGCTTTCTTAGGGTCAACTCTTTGTCTAGCAGTTATAATATTGAAGGTTTGAAGTCTCAAGTACGATTAAAGGAAGGATTAAAATTTGCCTAATCCAAAGAGACCAGGGCTGTCTCCAGGATGTAGAACCTACTTTAGACTGATGTTAACCTGTTAATCAAGACATGATGGATACCATTGCTCTTTTAATCCACACTGGCCACAAGGAAATAAGTTGAGACTTGGTTACATATGTTGTTAAAATTCAACCACAGGAAACACACCACTCATCCTTGATCAAGCAGCCAAGCAGTCATCAAAGAAAAAAGAAATGAAATTAGGGTCATTGACATGTCTTGGGCAGTAAAAGTGTCTAGTGCCAGCCTGATGAGCAGAGTTTGATTCTCAGAAGCCTCATGGTGGAAAGAGAGAACTGACTCCCATGAATGCTCTCTGACCTCCACACTTTCACTATGGATTGCATCATACCCACCTCTCTGCCACAATACAGACAAACAGAAACCTGACTTTTGAATGGTGGTTCGTCTTTCCCAATGACCAACATCTCTTCCCAGTGGTTCAGTGGCTTCATTGAAATAATTGTGCCTTGCAGTTTTGCCAATATTCATCTGGATGCAGTCCAGTCCCTAGACTATGGTTCATTTTACCAGTGAGTAGTACTGGTACCTCTTCTTGGGCAAAATCCTTTCCTTAGAGTAGTTCTCAACCTTCCTAATGACGAGACCCTTTAATACAGCTTTTCATATTGTGGTGACCCCCAATATAAAATTATTTTGTTGCTACTCCATAGCTGTATTTTTGCTACTGTTATGAATTGCAATGTAAAGATCTGTGTTTTCAGATGGTTTTAGGTGACCCCTGTGATAGGGTTGTTCAACCCCTAAGGGGTCATGACTGACGGGATAAGAGCCTGTGCCTTACAGGAAGAGTAAGCACACCAGAGTCCCGCCTTTTCTTCTAGCATCTGTTGTTAGCACCTGCTACCAAGGAAGACTAGGCTTCTTGTGATCTTTCTAACCTTCCATTTCTCTTTTCTTTTCTCTTTTGTGCCTCGGTAAGCATGGTAAATAGGAAATAGGGTATAAGAGGCACTAGTGAGCACATGACCATAAGAATGAGTGATCTGAGTGTGTCTAAGAAGAATCTTGAGTCTGAGAAAGCACAGGGTGCATGTGGAGATGAGTTAGGGGGTAAAGATTGCCCAGAGACAGACAAAGAGCAAACTAAAGTGGAAGTTTAATGATGACAGGAAAGTCATCAATGAGGGTTGAGAGGCTCAT
This sequence comes from Phyllotis vaccarum, assembly GCA_033318265.1. Classification (NCBI taxonomy): domain Eukaryota; kingdom Metazoa; phylum Chordata; class Mammalia; order Rodentia; family Cricetidae; genus Phyllotis; species Phyllotis vaccarum. The sequence continues at coordinate 73,705,037 of JARWLC010000006.1, forward strand.
GGAGCCTAGCCACCTCCTTACTGTTAGTAGAGCTCAGGCAGGAAGGCCTTGAGAGGTCATCTAGGATATTTTTGGCATTATCAAATGACTACCAGACTTTCCCTAGTTTCTAAATTTGAAATGTCTCTAAAGATTGTCTGACTTTTGGCAACCCTCTTGAACTTGTCCACACTTGGTGTTAGCACAGCCTTCACTTTATGTCACACAAATTCTTGTAGCTGTGGCTCAAGCCACTGGAAGAATGAAGTCTCTGTCAGGTAATAACTACCTTGGTGGCGTGAGACAGGCAACTGCTCAGATCTGGAAGGGGCAGATGACATGTGTCAGGGACATTTAGGGCTAAGTTCAGAGACTCTCGGGCATGGCAAAACCTACTGAACACCTTGAATGTGCCTTTGTTTCTGGACACTGGTCACACACCATGCCGCATGACCATCTATAGGTTGCCCAGTTGGTACCCAGGATGGTAGCTAGTTGGTCAGATGTGAATTAAATGAATCTTGTAATTAAATCTAATAGGGCAAAATAATTCATGTCCTACTGGAGAGAAAAGGCCACTGAAGAAAACCATGGGCATTTTTTGGCCTTGGCCTGGGTGTTTGTTTTAGAGGGTTATCAATTTGTTTTAGGCTGTTATCAACCTGTGCTTGAAACTTAAAACTGATCCTGTATGCCAAATGGGCTCCATTTAAAACTTCTCAGAAGATTTAGTTCACTGAGGAGGCTCTGAAGCCGAGTATAAGAGCTGAATCCCCCTAAGTTGGAACTGGCTCAACATCTCTATGAGGTGGTTGTGAAGAACATGGCGTCCTTCCTGTCTACTTTCTGATGGACATCACAAGCTCCTCAGAGCAGATGTCCGTGATGGTAGCTAAAGCTGAGCAGTTTCCATGTCCTTGTGCTAGTCAAATGCTTTATATCTGTCACCGAGGTATTCACACAAGGCAGGCAGATGACGTCACTTGTGTGTCACAGATAAGAACAATAAAATCGGAGAGACAACTCTCTTGGCTTAAGAACACCAGGAGAGTATGGGCTCAGCCCATAGGTCTGTACCCCACTAAGCCTGCTCTTAACTCGGGGGTCTCTGGTCTCACACTCAGAGAGAAGTGGCTTTCCTAGGTAGTCTGTGCTGGGGCAGGAGTCAATAGTGTGATGACAGAGGCAGAAATACATGAGAAAGATAGCTGGCGTTTCTAAGCTTCTAAAAGAACTTTCAGACTGAAAAAAAGATTTTCATTCATTTTGGTTGAGAAAGTGGCTGCATGTAGCAGGCTTGGCTCTGAAAACCAACTGGAGAGAGAACAAAGGTGGAGGCAGAAGATGGGAGAGACAACTGATCGGGAGTAGAGGTGGGGTGGGGAGAGGAAGAAGCCCAGGGCACCCTCAGCTTTGGTTCAAATTCAACACAGGAAGAAAGGGAGACAAGAGAGTTCTGTCCACAGCTGTGCTCTGGTTTGCCTCTTCCAACCTGCAGCCCAGCCCAGAGGAACCTGTGACCATAGGGCTCGTTTCCAGAAGAACCTGTGACTAGCAGGCTCATTTCCTGCACAGAAGTCTGAGGTTGAATCACGCTCTTATCTCCAGATAATAAAAAGGTAGGCATTATATGATCCGGTGTGCCTGAAAGTCTGGGCATCCCCGTTGGCTGGGTGGTTTAGGTCAACATTACCAGATGAAGCAATGGGGATGTGACAAGGCTGGAAATAAACGGACAAAGGGACAAGGTCTAGGCTGTTGGCTTAGGACGCGGTGAAGGACAAATGTGTGCCTGGGATATTGAAGGCATTTTTACACAAGGAAGGCCAACAGTGGCTGTTAGTGTTTCAATTCCCAATCTTTTCTTTGCGTCACCTGGGGTGGTGGCTCTAATTGTACAGCTGCCACATGGCTGTACACACCATCTTCTTCCTGCCATGGCTGTTGTTCCAGTCTGGTCAATGAGAAGGAGGCCAGGAGTTTCCAAGACAGACAGATCTCTAAGGAGAGGAAAGGACATAAACTACTAAAGCTCACAGGTTACCCCCAGGGGTTCAAACGTTTATGAGACTCAGTGTGACCTAGACTTCTTCTTCCCCTTTTCCGGAAGATAGGAGGCTGCAGTCACTATTGCATAAGTCTGGCCTGCCCCAGTTCCCTCAGTCAGAAGGTAAGAAGCTGCACACATGATTGCAAATTAAGCCATGTCCCCTGCAGTTTGCCCAGAGGATGACTCACATTGGCAGCTTACTTCCTGCTCCAAGTTAACCCCAGACTGCAGCCTTTTAACTGCTCTCAGAACCCCACAAAGGTAGGGAAATACGACCGACTTTAATTGGAAAGCCTTATTAACTTGGGCTAAGAGCAAGGACTCTGGGGGGAAGAAAAGGAAAAAACTGCTTAGTCCCCATCTTGGCCCTAAAAGACTTTTGTTGTGTGACTTTGGACAAGCTATTAAAAAAAAGAAGAAAAAAGAAAGAAAAGAAAAGAAGGAAGAAACTGTGCCACGTGCCTCGGTTTCCCCACCTTTACAATTGAGATGGGAGTACTTGCTTCATAGGATCACTGAATAAATAAATACACTTCAATTATGTACAATTGGCTTTACATAAACCAACCATAATGGATGTTGGGCGTAAAGAAGCCCCAAGTCAGAATAAACCTCATCGCCTCTCCCAGCAGTCTGGGTAGAATGTAAAGCTTCAGATTTCAGATTTAGGCCCACCTCTTACCAAAATCAAGGCTTTGGGGAAATCAATAAAGTCTGCTTGACTGAGCACTTCTGATCTCGGTTGTAAGACGCCTACAGAATTTACTCCTGCCTGCTGCATAGGCATGCCATGAAGAGCTACTGAATTGTGCTAAGCAAACCTGCAGGCAGGCTCATAGCTTTTCTATTTCTATTTTATTTTTAAAATCCTGGAACGCCAAAAAGAATCCACGATGGAGACTGTAGTACTGGCTTGGCTGCTTCCTAATTCTCCTCACCTGTTAACATCTTTAAGAATGCCACAATCTGGCCAGTCAGATGTAAAGGGAGGTTCCATGTATTCCTTTGAGGAAGTAGTTAAGCAGCAAGCATCCCTGATCTATGGACTTTAGAGGCTCTACTTTTTAGAGGGCACTAGAAGACAAAGAGCCACGGACATGTACTGTATGCAGATGATAAATGAACATTTTGTTTAGCTGTAGGGGTATTGTGTTGTTTCATGGTAAATAATTGTCCCTCCCACTGGTTTAATAAAAAGCGCTGATTGGCCAAAGGCAGGCAGGAAGTGTGGGCGGGGCTACCAGACTAAGAAAATCTCTGAGAACAGACTTCCAGGCAGAACACCAGAGAGAAGCCGGAAGAAGCAGAGGACAACCATGCTGCTGTGAGAAAAGGTACCCAGCCACATGGCTGAACAGGAAGAGTCATGGGTTAGATGAAAGGTAGGGAGCTAGCAAGTGATATGCCTGGGCCTGAGGCTGATCAGTCTAAAACTATTGAAAGCATCTGTGTGTGTCTGTGGGCCTGTGGGCCTGTGGGTCTGTGGGTCTGTGGGCCTAAACCTTTAGGCAAGGCCTGAAAGTCAGGGCCAGAAACCTCCTACTACATTTAGCTACTGAGATTTTGAGGGTTAGTTTGCTGCAACACCCAGAAGTCACTGTCCTGATTCAGACAGAAGTATGAATCAGTGAGACAGACCATACCCTTCTCAGGGGTGTAAGAAGCTTTGTCAACGCCTCCTCTCAGGAGTCTGACTACTCAGAGTTCTACTAACTGTGAAAAGATTTTTAGTGTGATTAGAAATCTGTTCTCTGAGAGAATAAATCATTCTTTACACAAAATTTCCTTTTGCTACAAAATGCCTTTATTTCCAGCCAGATAAAATTTTTCAACTGTATATATGGTTACACACGAAAAGGTACATTTTTGCCGCTGGGCCTCATTTACAAGATCCATTTTTAATCATTAATGTGTCTATCAAACAACCTTGTGTGTCTTGAACACATAACTTACATAGACTGCCAATGGATCAGCTGCACCCATGCTCATGGATGTGAACAGGATGCAGTCAGCCTGTGATTACGTGAGAGTGATGAGATCCCACTGGTTGGCAGATAGCATGCAACAGAAGCCTGCCTGCTGACCTCTACTATGGCGATGGCCTTTCTATGAACAAGAGCGCATGTGCAGACAGAGAAAACAGACCTATGCATATGAAGAGGTCTTTCACGGAACGCAAACACCATTCAGTGGACCCCAGAATGAAGGGAAGCATCACAAAGGCGACTCTACTGTGCACACTACTGCTGACCAGGCACCTTCTCACTTGACACTCAATAATAAATAGCTAGTTACTGAAAGGGAGTGCGAGAGACTCAAGACACTGACAGTTGTCATGATGTCCAAGCTCCTTCACAACACTGGGTTTTAGGTTAGAAGTTTGAAGGATGTCCATCTTTTTTTTTTTTCAGAATAAGTCATTGTACTTGGAATGCCATTTATTTTCCTAGAGAGACCTCCAAATTCTTCACTGTCAGTCATTTGCAGACTGCAATATTGGCTTAAAGAAGAGTGTAAAGTGGTCCACAGAAAGTCTAGATTTGTCTCTTGAAGTAAAAAAAAAAAGCCTGTTCGGCTCATAATTTCTAGGACCTACTATGTTCTTCTCATCACCTCTCTTTTCAGTTCCTTTCATTTGCTCCAAGCGTCAGCCAGGAAGACTCATGGGCTGAGCAGCACACATCTTTGTAACATCTTTTCCCAGTCTCAACTACAGAGATGTACCAGGTTCCTCAGGACTTGAGAAAGTGGCTCTCTTGAAGCTTCACCCTTCATGGAGTTGTGAACTCCTTGAAGCTCCTTGAAGGTGAAGGTGGTGTTCTAAGGCGATGCTAATGAATTCTCACAAAAGAAATTCCTGGAAAAAGAAATCCACATTCCCCTGTGATTCTTATTTGCCATAAGGCTATGGCTGCAATTCTGGTGACACATAGGAAAAGTTCCTAAACTCATCCTGGTTAATCATAGGAAGATGTCCCTCATCGATTGGCGTTAAAATTGGCTCTTCTTTAATGAAGTCTGGGTCAAAATTGCTGACGTCTTCTCGGGATTTCTGTTAAAGAAGAAAAAGAAAGAAAACCATGGTCAAATTGTATGTGATTTACCTGGAGTTTTTACCTCTCCCATGGGACTCAGCCCATTCTAAGGAGTTCAGAGACATGCTCTTCTGTTTTGGCCAGCAGCATCATTTATGGCTCTGATCACTGTGACTAAGCAGTGCTTTATGGCCAACCCACTTGCATGTGTATTATTATGGCCTCTGCCAACCACCAAGTCACTCATTCCATGCCTTGCCTTCTAGTCACCGAGTCCTGCCAAGTAGGACAATCTCAGGATGGGGGCGCTAAAGAATGAATGTAGTCACTCAGACTTGCTTACTCGCTCACTCATGATCTTCCATTCACTGACGTGCTACTTTCTAAAAGACCTCACTGCAGGGCCATGCCCAGTCACATCTGTCTGCACACATTCTACACATGTGAGAGGAGGCTCTCAAGTGATTTCACGGTGCTGCTGAGCTCAGAGCGAAAGTGCTTATCCTGTTACTGGTCAGAAACAATATACCCCACCAGGCTCAAGCTGGTAGGTTCCCTAGGCTGTTGGACAGCCAAAGCCTGACAGGTGGATGCAGATGGAGCTTGCTTTGTGTAAATGACATCTTTATAAACTGATGCTGAAGAGATCTTTTTCTTTCTTCTGAATCCTGTTAGACCTCCCACTCCTCTCACGTGATCAAGGACACTTCCTTTTCCTCCTTCAGTCCATGTCTCCTCCCTGACCGTCCTGATCTATGTTGAGCCTGCCTTCTCTGCTCTCCTCTGGAGGCATGTATGTGCAGCTCAGCTCAAAGACTATGAGATGGGCCACTCTCAGGCTGTGACTTAGATTAGTACTGTTACTGTCCTTAGTATTTTGCCAAAGGGGCTCTGTCTGTCTGGCCTGAGTCCTCTGTCACAGTAGCTATGGCAAAGCTGTTTAGGCCAAGGAGCCAGGCTCAGTGACGCAGCTCCTGACACCCTCTTTATTTTCTTAGGGTTCGTACAATTGATGCCCCAAGAAGCATGAGAAAATTGGCTAGGAATAATGACTTAACAATTAGTTAAATTCTTCTAGGTCTTATAATCTAGAGGAACTTAAAGCAGTTTAGGGTATATCAGTTGCTAGGGTGTTAATTTAGGTTGGGGGGTGGGGTAAGGTAAACAAGAGGTGAAAACTTTGTGAGAAACATCCAATCATGAAGAGATTTCTCTCAGGGGCAACCCAACTGCCCAGCCTTCCTCTGCAGGAGGGGCTGGCAAAACTTCACTCTGTTATCCCATGAGAGATATTGGCTTTGATGTGGACTTTGGTCATCTGGAGAAAAGGGAGAATCTGTTACAATGGCCTTGACACTCACGATTCTGGGTCGGAAAGGTGGTTCTACTTGGCGACGGTTCAACTGGGCCCAGTCGATTTCCTTAAAGAAAGGATGTCTCAAGATCTCGTGTTCACCTCCCTGAGTCAGGCTGCCCAAGCGCATGGTGGGATTCTTGGTCATGAACTAGAGGAGAGCAAGAGACAGTCATTCATTCATTCATTCATAGACAGCCACATCACAAGACAGCAGACATCAGCCCTGGCAAAGGAGTTTCCTGGGAGGGTTTTTGGCTGATCTTGCTTTACTAGCTGGATTTTCCATCCTGGGTAGCACAGGCAGCATGAATCATGCCATGAAGTTGAGACTGCCTGAGTGGATTTTTGGCCTTCCCCACTGCCATTTCAGGTATGGTCACTAACAGAAGGCTGAAGGGCCAATTTTCTTTTCTGAAAATACCAGCTGTTTTTCTTCCCTGTGAAGAGAAAGGCAACTCCTTATGAATTGGCGTGCCTTTCCTTGTGGACAGCAAGCAGATTCTGAATGGGGCCACTTTTAGGAGCAGCTGTGCCATTGTTCTGAGGCCCACGTGGTTAGCCAGGGTTCCTGCTCTCTCCTAAGACCACAGGGAAAAGTGAGAGTCCTTGTTGAGATCTCTCTAAAGCAGCAGCAAGGATGACAAACTGTAAAAGCTTCTGTGTTTGGGGTCTAGAAAAAAATTAAAGTTGGCTGCTTGCTTATCTTTCTGTGGCTAAAATATCATGGTTCAAGATAAACCTTTTTGGCATTCAAGGTGCCCCTCTTCTGTCTTGAGATAGGTTTTATAGACTGAGAATATATGACTGCATAGACCAACAGCTAAATGAAAATACCATGTATTCAAGTGGTGTTTATACATAAGTCTTCATATAAATTGGGAGATATTCTTGGTGCTCAGCTCCTAGGCATATTTGGGCCAATTTCTCTGCTTCTTACAAATGCCCTTGGTGTTTTGATAATTTCTTAATGAAAGACTCAGAGAATAATTCAATTTTCAGGGTCAGAATATAATTTTTGATTTCAAATGATTTCCCATTAAGACAAAACAAAAGGCTGAACTTGAACAAATAAAGAGTTTCATTTGGGTTGGGCATGGTGGGAACACATGCCTGTAACCACAGGAGACTGAGGCAGGAAGGTAGTGAATTCTAAGTCAGCCTGGGCTATAGACCTTGTCTCAAAATCAGAGCAATAACAGAAGGGGTGTGGGTCTAGTTTAGCGGTAAAGTGCTTACCGAGCACAGCAAGGTGCCGAATCCCACCCCAGAAGCATGGGAAACAAACAAAGCAGAGGTTTATGGTTTTATTTAATCAAGTTCCTTGAAGTTTCTTTATGCTTCTTCCAGTCTTACCTTCCATTGCTGGGGATCATACCCAGGGCTTTGTGTGGGTGAGACAAATACCCTATCACTGAGCTACATCTCTGGACTCTGACATCAAGTTATCTAAAAATAGACTAACGACAAGTTTTGACAGTCCCCAGATATCCTTTTCAAGTTAGACTTTGTGAGCACAAAAATCAAAGTCATTCTGTGTTTGTAGAAAATGTTTGGAACTGAATTTACTGAGTAAACTTCAAGATTTTTTTTCAAAGAAAATCTTGTTGATGCAGACACAGAAGAAGGTAACACCTGGGTTGTGCCAGGAAATCATGTAAAACTCGCAGTTTTGGTTCAGATGAGAAGGACCATAGCACAAGGAAAGGATGGCAAAACATCCTCCCAAAACAGCAATCTCATGCACCTACTCTGCAAAATCGCAAAATGTGTCAAAGGGGAGCCAGGAAGAAATGAAGACCCTGAGGGGTTTAATGGCTTATCTGTTCTCCAAGTGACAAAGAATTAGAGGCTCTAATGTACTGGATTGGAGATGGGACCCAAATTAAAATCAGCTTTCAAACAGACACAGGTCCAAATCCCAGCAGTTCATACCCCAGGCATTTACAGTGGTCATTGTGGGTTTAATAAATACATGTAAGGTACTATATTACATATGTGCAAGAATTTCACACTGCCTGTGATCTCATCTGATATATTTCTCTCTCTAGGAAGATGGCAAAATTTCCCATAAATGGAAAAAAGAACGTTCATGACAATGTTAGTGAAGTGCAGTCCCTGATGGACAAGCAGCTGCAATTCTAAAAGCCCATTAACACTAATAGTGAAATTAATATATATAACATATATAATATATATAATATATATTAATTTCACTATTATATATTTCACTAATATATATATATGTATGTATATGTACATGTGTATATATATATATATAAAAAATAAACTTGAGAAGCAAGGATTACAGAAAAAGGCCCAGATGGCTTGTGGGAAATTCTCAGGCGTGCCAGTGATGGGAGCAGAGGACATCTTGTGAATGTGTGGGTGCAACTTATTCTTCTGGAAAAGGGGGTCAGTGTAGGACTCTAAATGCCAGGATGGTAGAAGCATTGCCATCTGACTTGCTCATTCTTCCCTGCCCCTGGCACTGAACCTGAACTTCCATGAAGGAGTGTGCAAGAAGCATTGTCTGAAGACAAGAAGACAAATTCCCAGTAGTAAATTTCTAAAGAGCACACCTCTAGTATTGAGGCAAGATGACCAATTACTGTTGGACACCTTCTCGTGGGATTCTGATTGAACTTTTTGAATAATATTGATTTACATTTCTTGAAAATATATTTTACTTTTAATTATGTATGCCTGTGTATCTCTGCACAGCTAAGTATATATAAGTTCAGGTGCCAGCAGATGCCAGAGGCATCAAATACCCAGGAGCTGCAGTAGCAGGTGGTTGTGAGCTACCTATATAGGTGCCAAGAACATGGGTACACACTCTTAACTGTTGAGTCTCCAGTTCTATAACCTTGATTTTTTTTAGAACCTTGGCTTGAGCTCTTTAGACACAACCATCCTCCCCCCATGAGAACATCTGACCAACCCGGTCTGATAAGTGTAGCTCTAGTTCCATGTCAATGAATCTTTTCTTTGCAATGGGGTAGACAATCATAGAAACCCACAAGTTCACAACACAGAGAGCAATGGGCTGTGGGTATCCAACTCCACTAATAGGTCCACAATGCAAGCCTTATACAGAAGGCTCAGGAAACATCATTGACAAGAGCGCAGAAGAGAGTGGGGTGTCTGCTATGAGATGGTTTCTTTTAGACAGACATTGTCTAATACGACCTGTATAGTGACAATATGACTGTCATAGTGGACGGGAGAAATTTCATAATGCCTCACCCCTAGATGAGAGATAGAGGCAGTCAGTGGCTGATGAGAATGGAGAACCATTCTTCTCTAGGGATAGGTTCTCAGACCAGATAGGTTAGCCAATCCTAAGTGGTTATCCTTGAATACATGTACATAAGAGCAAAACTAAATGGGTCCAATTGGTGTGTGTGTGTGTGTGTGTGTGTGTGTGTGTGTGTGTGTGTGTGTGTGTGTGTAACAATACTGATTAAAGAAAAGTTCATGAATGTGGGAGGAAGTGTGGGGGGATATGGGAGGCTTTGGGGAGGGAAGAGGAAGGGATGGAAATGATGCAAACATGATACTTAAGAAATTATCAAAAACCAATTTCAATTAAACAAAAAAGAGCAGAATCCTCCATTACCCTTAGGAAGTCAATATAGTGAATGAAAGATAGTGCAATAAGCTTGGGGGTGTGCAGGTGACAAAGGTAATATCATTCCATCAAGGTACAGACCAAAGGAAGAGGCTGCGCCAGAAAGAAGCATAGTCAAGGTGCCATGACAGCATGGAGGATGCTGGAGCAAATAGCTCTGGGGCTGGTGGTAGGGAGGTAAGCAACTGCATCATGGAAGAAGAGGCATTTGATGAGATGAAGGGCCTGGTATGATCCATGTACTTAAGAAGAAGACAGCCATCCCTGATCACATATCACTCACACCCAGATGCATAAGAGCATCTGGAGTGCTCTGAGAAGTGCATCTAGCCTGGGACAGTTGGCCCATGGAGACGGCCAGGGTAGTGTGTTGGCAGTGAGTCTGACTTATCTAAAGTGTATGAGGAGACAGAGACAAGCAGTTGAAGTGACAGGCAAGTTCACAAACTACAGTACTTTTAGTAAGGGAGAGGGAGGAGTTGGGAACAAGTTCTAGAAGGTTTTAGAAGAGAAACATGTCTAAGGCTAAGTGAGTCTAAAGGTCCAGCATCTCCCCAGGCTGTATGATGTAGCAGTGCAATGGCGTACCATAGGCAGGTCCTCTGACATTAGTGTTAATGCGGCAGCGGCAGCAGCAGTCAGGGAACAAATACAAAACCAAGTATTCCTTGAGATGATGAAAGTTGCCAGAATCCAAATAGAGTCGCTTGTGGGGATATTTTCAAATATAATAAAAACATTCGGAGATGAAAATATCCCCACAGTCACTTGCGTCAAACCTTAACAAAGCTTGGGGGTTGTGAAGAAGGTGCAGCTTTGTATGGCCCCTGATAACAAGAACTATCCCAGAAGGCTCTGCTAGAAGCACATGTCTTTGCATACATGCTGCCACTTTACACAAGGCTGTCTGCCCAACAAATGTTTCCAAGTAGGCACTGATGACGACCTTGTCATTGTTTGTAAAGCTTAAGATTATGGTTTAAGCAATGCTCCATTTGGCTATCACTCCCCCCACACACCAATGTCAACCTCCTGCAATATGCTCATGGTTACATGTTGGCATGCATCATGCCACTGCCATGCCAGTTCCTGACTAAGCATATGACTCTTTGGAGAACCTCTCTGATTATTGTTTAGTTTAATTAAGGATTTTAATATCTTGCCATATCCGTGTGATTGACACGCTCAGTTTTGTATCTGAGATACAAATCACCCATGCAGAGACAACGAACCATGTCTACATGGTTGGGGTCCAGGCTGGAATTAGATCTCTCAATGGCACGAGAGGATAAAGGCCTGCAGCTGGGAAAGAACGGGAGAGAGATGGAGACGGGTCGGTGAATGAACAGAACTGTGACTGTTTTATTCAATCCACATTGTGTGATTGAAAAAAACCACAATTACCACTTAAGTATCAGGACACATGACATTACATGAAAGCCAAGTTTGGATATGGGGTATCTCCAACACTTGAGCTTGCATCTCGTCAGAGGAATGGCCTGAGCATCTGTGGTGGACATGAGACCCCCCCAGGTGCCCATACACCCTGCCACACATGAGGCTGGTGCCCTTTTCCAGGGCTTCTGGAGTAGAGGAAGATGATAGTTCTCTCTTCACAGCACTCAGGAGGCTGCTGGACAGGAGGATGGTTGCAAGTTTGAGGTTAGCCTGGGCTACTCAATACCAATAAGACTCATTCTGAGATGGGTGGGGGGAGTCCAAGATGACAGGAGACAGGAACTGGACATAAAGAAGTCAGAAAGCATTGACTATTAAGACAGGAACCATTGGAAAGAGGCAGTGATGGAGTGGGCACTAAGGAAGAAGACTTTTGGGAGAAGTGGATTACAGCCTCTCTCCAGATACACAGAGATGCAGAATTAAGTAAGCTTCCTACCATTCTTGGGCCTGATGTTGGACATAGAACACGTTCTGCAGGAGGCCAAGCTGGATGCTGGAGGAGTTTACAGTCATGGGTTGCAGCCAGCTCTGAAACCGCTGGCCCTCCTACTGTGAATGGCGACAGCCTAAATGCTTTAGCAGAAAACATCCCCAGTTTGTTCCTGTCTCTAATGCACTCAAATGTTAACTCAAATAAGTGAACAGTCCATGTCCAAGGTTGTTCTTAAAATATACCTTACCTCTACTGGCCTTCTCCCTGGCAATGGTCCAATGGCAAAGTTTGCCAAGAAGGCAAAATATGTGGCTGCAGGGAGATGGCATACATTTACCAAAGGAGGCAAATGATACATGGGGCCAACAAAAGCACTCCACAAACTGTGGAGGACGCATGAGGGGTTTAGGGGAGCTGGTTCCATCCCAAATGTAAACTTTACTATGGAGGGACAGCGAAAGAGAGAGAGGCAGGGTGGGGGGGGGGCAACTTAGACTTATTCTGCATTTCCTAAGGCAATTCAGGAGACTGGGAAGTTCCAGGCCACTGATAAAGTCTACCAGAGAGGGCAGCTCCGTAGAGAGGTGTTACTGAGTGATGCTGGCCGGGTCTGTGAAAGTATGTCCTGAGAGAAAGTCTGCAGGGCAGGAAGGTCTACACAGTGGACTCTAGACGGCGACTGACTAGGCCCTGCTGTTCCCAGCCTGTATGTGTACGTCAGCTCCAGCCTGTGGAGCTGAGTGGTCCCGATCGCATATTAACGTCTCTGGAGCCTGAGCTGTAAAACGGGGGTTTGCCTGTACTTTATATGTCATAACAAGCACATGACAACATCTGTGTAAAGTGTCTGGTACAACAAAGTCCTCAAGGATGTCAGATGTCAGTCTAGTTTCAAATCCTCTGTAACTCCATCTTACTTTACCTCTAGGAGAAGTCATGGAATTCAAGTCAAAGGTCAGCCTTGACCCCGAGGCTGGCCTGGCCTGCCTGTTAATCAGGAAGGAAAGAACAAGACGCTTCTCTGCTCTCACAGTCCCAGACCTCAGTTGTGGAGTGACGGGAGTGTTCTTTGAAAAACAAGTTTGACAGCACATCTGTTCTGAGTCAATTTAAAAACAAGACTGTAACGACTCGGGGCCTAACATGAAATTTCATCCACAACACCAGGGTGAAGGCGGTTCCCATGAAGGACAAGAGGTACAATGGAGATTCTTGTCAACATGGTAGCTGGTGCAGGACCGATCAAGTCTTACAGGCTGACTCCATCTGTGGCGGTGTGAGTGCGGAGCTCTTCTAGATCACAGAATTTAAACTCACTCTGTATAATGATAAATCCTTGAACCTAAGTGTACTTTGAAATCCATTAAAACATACGCAGTGGCAATAATTATTGATTCTATTTCAAAATATCTGATTTCTTAGGGAGAGGGCTAGTTACATAAACTGAGCAATTAGACAATAACGTTTTCTCCCAGGAGTCAGAAAACACTGTATGTTCTAGTTAATAGTTGGATTTGGCTGTTGGGCAAACAGAGTGACCTTCTCTTTCATTTCAGGCCTCAAACAAAAAGCAGACAGACTTGGCAGCTATTGCCGCCAGGCGAGAAGGAAGAAAATCAGGCCCTAAGACAAGACTCCCCTATCAGTATTCCAGGAGCCACTCTCTAACAGGAGGAAGGCATTTCGGGACTCTAAGGACAGTCCCAGGGAAGGAAGACAGAAAGAACACAGGATGTTAAAACTGAGGTTGGCTCCCTGCCATAATGGCCAACCTCATTTTGGGCACATACCTTCTGCTTCTGACCCTAGCCGAGTCTGACCCAGTTGGAAGTACAGTTGCCAGCTTTGCCCTTTCACATCCTTCTTGGTGGTGAAGTTGGGGATACACAACTTGGAATGACCTGGGCCAAGAATACTGTTCACCTCACAGAGGTCGCAGAGGATCAAGGCTAGGTGTGTGTGCTGGAGGATGAGGCAGCATGATAAAAGGTGTTGATGTCACTTTTCCATGGGAGAAGGCAGAGGTAGATGTTCACACCTGAGATGAAGCTGATGATAAGCCACAGTGAAGGGTGGGATGTGGCAGGGTGGAGAGGCCACAAAATGGATTTTTGGAATACCTCTAGGGAAGCCAACAGTAATGTTTAAAGGATAGACTCTCATGTTGCCTGGTGCTGCTGTAGAATACTGGGTGAGCCAGAAGAGACTCACTCTGGCTTGCTCACATTGGACCTGCATGGGATTTACTGGCAAGGCTGGGCTAGTCATCCACATATACCCTGTCCATACTTTTTTTTTTTTTTTTTTTTTTTTAGGAAGAACAGCCGCAGGAATGGAGAGCATGGAAAAGAAAGTAGAGTTTTGTTTGTTTGTTTTTAACTATTATTGCTTAGTAAGTGGCAGCCATTTTTATGTGAACATTCTAGCATTTTTTTTAATTGCAGCTGGCAGTGAGTTGAATGCTTCACGTTCATAACACACAACCCTAGAACAACCATGCTTATTATTCCTATCTCATGCATTGCCAATCTGAGGAAGAGGACCATTTGTAATCTATCTAAGGCCACGTGGTTTGGAAGCGGTAGAGCTCGGATTGATACTTAGGCACATGTGACACCAGAAACCTTTGCTCTGTGTCACTGGTTACCATGTTTCACCTCTTTTGGAAGCCCCCCTTGGATTCTGGACTGGAGAGGATTGTAGGTTAGACTTAGGTTGTTAGAAATCATGGCCGGACTCTTGAAACTTTGCCTGGAAAATGTATCATCTCTGGGTCCACACGACGCTCTCCTCCCTGCCACCAATTAGGTGTCTGAGATGTGTATCACAATAAGAGGGTGGAATGAGAGAGAGCAGTAAAGCCATTGTTTCTCTAAGAACCCAAAGCATCACTCAATTTGATCACCAGATTTTATCACAAGCAACTGAAGGCTGATATGTTAGGTTCATATTTTCAAATATCTGAGGCCAGAGACAGGCTCTGCAGGAAGAAGTAAACTCAGGGAATGGAAGAGGGAACATATCATAAGAAAAGGCAAAATATGTTTTTTTTTTAAGATCCTCCTTTATCTTTTAAAAATCTCTCCTTCCTTCCTTCCTTCCTTCCTTCCTTCCTTCCTTCCTTCCTTCCTTCCTTCCTTCCTTCCTTCCTTGTCTCCTTTCCTTTTTCCTTTTCACTCAGTATCACTGAATGACGGAAGAACTTTCATTGGAGATATCTGAACCAGAATAATGTTCTGTCTTTATATTTACATTTACAGCGTGGGGTGGGTAGAAACCCTGTGTCCTATGACCTGTGTAAGAGTCTATAATATCTACCTTTCTCTCTTTTCTTCCAACATTTGTCACTGACATTCTGGAAGAAATGAGGGGGCACTTTGAAGCTGACTCTATTTCCTTAACGACTTGCTCTTTGGATGGGATGGGCTTTATTTACTAAAAACAAAACAAAACAACAAACCTCCACTATAGCCAAATTCCCTAACTTGCACCAGAAAAGCAGGCACTGAGGGTAATGTCTCACCTGGCAGGTTACAACAGAGTGACCGACCGGGATATTCTGTGACTTCTCGCCAGAGGCACAGTGCACTCTGCTTCATATCCTCTTATCAAGGTCCAGTACAATCAGTGCCCTGCATTCTTCCTGTCCTCACACAGGGCAGGAACTCTGTGCTCCACTGACAACAGAATGCTGGCTGCTTCTCCTAGCCTGCCACTAGAACCCAGCAGCCTCTGCACGCACAGTATGGATCCATTGTCAGGATTACCTGCCTGTCCTGTGTTTTGTAAACAGAGCTTTTCCTGAATCCCAAGCCACCTTAGGAACTTCATTCAGGCTATGTGTCTGTGTTGGTCAGGACAGACAAAGGTCAGATGTGTCTCAGAGATGGAACTCTGGCATCATGTACTTTTGCTTACGTTAATTATCTCAGCTAGCCAGTGTTCCCGGAACCAGGCTCAAGCAAGGTGGCCAACGAGGCAGAGTCCACTTCCCTCCAGTAATTTCTTTTTGTTTTTATTAAAACATTTTCATATATTTGATGATTTTCTTCCCCTCCCCCAACTCCTCCCCATTTCTCCCATCTCCCTGACTACTTAACATTCTTTCTTTTTCAAGCACACGGGAAAAGGAAAGGCAGGTTCTGCAGATGCTGCTCTCCTACCTGCTCAGGCAACACAAATGTTTTTGTTTGGATATCATCCTCAAAAGTTATTACAGTAGGAGCTGGAGAGGTAGCTCAGTGGCTAAGAGCACTGGCTTCCAGAGGTCCTGAGTTCAGTTCTCAGCAACCACATGGTAGCTCACAACCATCCATAATAGGATCTGATGCCCACTTCTGGCATAGCGGTATACATGCACAGCACCCACACATAACATATAAATAAGGAAAAAAAATATATATGTGTATATATGAGTTGCAACTGTAAATTATATGCCATGTTTGATCAATATTTATGGGAGGCCTGCCCTTTTCTGAATAGAAACAGAAGGAATGGATGGGGGAGCAGAGGGGAGATGGATGGAGAGACTGAGAAGGGAGGAGGAAGGTGAAGCTGCAGCCAGACTGTAAAATAAATATTAGAAAGAAAAAGCTGCTACTGTCAGGAAGGGAGAACTTGAGAAGGCTTTTTGGGGGGTACATTACTGAGTGCCCATATCTCCTCCCACGGAAGCTCAGCTCAGCATGCCTCTCCTGTGCCTATAGCTCAGCTCAGCATGCCCCTCCTGTGCCTATAGCTCAGCTCAGCATGCCCCTCCTGTGCCTATAGCTCAGCTCAGCATGCCCCTCCTGTGCCTATAGCTCAGCTCAGCATGCCCCTCCTGTGCCTATAGCTCAGCTCAGCATGCCCCTCCTGTGCCTATAGCTCAGCTCAGCATGCCCCTGTGCCTATTCCTCGTCGGCTACCAAAGATCTAACTTCTTACAGTTGATTGTTAATTGTGGTTTGGACACTAAAGATGATATATATGCATGACCAAGGATCAAGAATCGTGCTTCTGCTGAGGATTTTCCCAACATAGAAAGTGCTTCTGGTAACAGCCACATAGAGTCCCCAGTCTTGTGCCCAGAACCTTAAAATGCATGCTAACCACCCCTCTCTTCTTTTGACAGTCATTTTTGGAGTGTTCTGCATAATAGTATTTGAAAAACCAGCTCCAACAGTCTGGAATTGGAGCCCTGCAAGCCTTCATTCCCAACTCCTTCTCTCCACTGTCTGACCCCCTAAAGCCACTCCCTTGAGTTGTCCAACCTCAACCCACCAAGAGAGATGGTGGGAAAGAGAGGAGATAACCATTAGTGCTTCCCAGTCAGCTGTCTGGCCCTGGCTCATGGTGGGGAAGAATCCCAGAATTCACTGTGGTTTCCCCTCTTTGTGAAAGAGGCCAGCAGGAATTCTGCACACAATGCGTGGATGATGAAATCTGATCGTTCCAGTGACAGATAAACCCACACATGTACATACTCTGTAATTTCTGTAAAGCTTAGGAACAAAAGCACTTTATAACTGCCTGCCGATGCCAAGATTACAATGCCTCCAGAACTGACTGAGGTGACTCAGGAGAATGCAGATGCTCCTTTCAACACTTAGCTAACACCTGTGTGAGCTCATCCACAAGGTGCTGACTTCATCTAAGTTACCACAAAGCCAGGTGATCCCTCACAGGTGCTGACGCAGCACCTCTGAGCTGGGCATCCCCTCTCTAAGTTCTGGGGCTCCTTGAGGACATCCTTAAGCCTTCCTTTCTGGAAG
Source organism: Phyllotis vaccarum (assembly GCA_033318265.1). NCBI lineage: Eukaryota > Metazoa > Chordata > Mammalia > Rodentia > Cricetidae > Phyllotis > Phyllotis vaccarum. The sequence goes on from JARWLC010000006.1 coordinate 73,722,736, forward strand.
TAGATAGGAAAAGCTCAGGTGAACTTCCAAAGCTCAATGCAAACTATGCACTTTGTACATGTATCATGATTATCAACATGTTGGCACAATTCTGGGTGAGTGTTGGGAACATGGCAATGTGGTGATACAGACCTTTAGGACCAGCAATCTAGAAAGCCTGTATCTATATTTTTTATACAAGCATGTTTTGTTGAACATCTCCTGTTAAATTGGAGGCTACTGACAGTTTTAATGATCTATTAATTGAGGGAGATGGGGTGGGATGTTTGGAATATGAACGTGTATTTATTACATTTATATAATTATTTGTATGCATGCACATACCATACCTTAGTGGCATGTTTAGAGGTCACAGCACAATTTGTAAGACTTGGTTCCCTTTCTATCATGTAGGTCTTTGGGATCAAACTCAGATTATCAGGCATGGAGGCAAGTGCCTTTACTGGCTAAGCCATCTTTCTTAGTTAGTGTTTCTATAGTTGTGAAAAGACACCATGGCAACTCTTATAAAGAAAACCATGTAATTGGGGCTGGCTTATAGTTTCAGAGGTTTAGTTCATTGTTGTCATGGTGAGACATGGCAGCACGCAAGCAGACATAGTGCTGGAGCCAAGAGTCCTACATCTTGATCCAAAGGCAACAGGAAGTAGACTGAGACACTGGGTAGTATCTTGAGCATGAGAGACCTCAAAGCCCATCCACACAGTGACACACTTCCTCCAACAAAGCCATACCTACTTCAACAAAGCCATACCTCCTAATAGTGCCAATTACATTCAAACCATTACACTATCTTACAGGATCAGTTAAAACAAACAAACAAACAAAAAAACCAACAGCCAAAAGGACAAAGGAGCAAAAGAGGAAACAGTCTCTCCATTCATTATTTTTAGCGCAGGGATAAGTAGTTATTTTTTCATTCTCAAACAAATTTTCTGGCTCAAATCTGCATCTTCTATTTCTCCAATTCTATGCTCCACAAGAGATGTTCCTACCCACTTTACTAGCAGCCATCTCTGTATAAACTTTGGGACAGTCACACATGAGTGTTCCAAAGGTCCACCATCTTTAGAGTGGGGAGTAGAAGAGGCAAAATGGGAAGAAAACATTCAGGAACTGATGCTGAATTACAAGTCAGAAGAGGCTGAAACCTGCCCTGCCAACTACGCATTCTCATAGGGACAACAGGCAAGGACTGTCCCTTCTCCACCCGAAGGCAAGAGGGTCAGTGACTCTGCTATATTGATGAATCACTACTGGCTGAGGCTTTTAACACTTCTGTGGTAGCTACACAAATGAGAGTTGGAAAATGTTCACAGACAGTGAATAATAATGATGCCTTCCATTTTTAAAAGGGTGGAATTCAAATGGCCTTTTATTTTGAAGAAAAACAATGCCATGCGAAACATTTAGTGGAAACTCATTCCAGGAATATCCCTGACTATACCGCTAAGAAAAATCACCAGGAAAGCCACGAGAAGATGACCCACAATAGAAAGGGATTCTAAAGAGACACACCTGTCTTTCCATCTGACTATCAGACCATGAAGCAATGCATCCCAAAGTAATGGCATGCTGAGAGAAGGAAATACACTGGACAAGAGGAGCTTGTCTCTCAAAAAGAGATTTTATAAAGTTGTAACAATTTGTCATACCACCTTCTGGGATGAAATTAGGCCTTTGAACCCTATCCTGTGTGTCTCTGGTTTAGACTGGATGGTCTTAGACAAAAACCTCAGTTCTCTTAGAAATAAAAATTGTCTAGCATAGCTTCACGTGTAATTAAGTACTTCATAATTCTGATGGTGTTTCTAGAGGGTTCAAAAACAGAATGAAGATAGCATGCCTTAAGTGCATTGTGGAATTACTACTTATAATTTAACAATACTAATAACTTGCTTTATGTCAGATGTGCCACTTTAAAAATGCTCCCACGCATGTTGCCTCATTCCAAGTGAATGCTGCAGCTGGCCATGCATCACCAGTGCCTCATAGACATGACAGAAAAACAGTCCCAGGAACAGAAGAGCACTCAAGACTCTATGGCTAGAGTGTGCTTACACCATTCTAACATGTGCTGTCCTTCAGTCTGTCAGCATCACTGTTTGTCGATAAACTAGGGATTTAGACAAACTTCCTCTTAAGGATTTCCTCCTTGAACCTCTGTTTATGTTTCTCATAATTACAGAGTCTTGTGGAATTAAAACCAAAGAGGACTAGTTACAGTTCTAACCTTAACACTCAAAATGTGCCTACCATGCAAGACACCTCCCAATCCCTCTGATCATTTAGCATTAGGGACTCTTGAAGTAAAGATACTTCTAGGATGCCTGGTCATGGGTCTCAAGGGCTCATCAGTCAGGAGAGCAGAGCACCATTTGGCACTGTGCAACCAAATAAAAACTTGCTGTCTTAAAATTGTTCAGTCTTACCTAACTGCCAGCACAGATTCATTCCTACACCCCAAGTTGTTGGGGGAGGACCATGTATTCCCAGCTTTTAGGTGGATCACTGTACAACTGGTTATTTCAATAGATACGCTGCAGCTTTTTACATCTGTGCAGTCTGGAGTCATCATTTCTTGACTTCCCACTGCATCCTCTTCTGTGCCCTCAGGTCCTGTCCCATCTCCCATCCCTCTCTTGTCTCCCGTCCAGCATCTTATTCCTGCAGTTTATACTAATAATCTCTAACCATCCTTATTGAACCCCAGAGCCATGTGATCAGCTGACATATATATTCCACTTTCCAAATGTCCCCTGGACCTATCAAAGTTTGCATTCCACTTCTCTCCATACTGCACCCCTGCTCCAATGGCATAGAACTAGTCAGCACAGTTCTTGGAATATCCCCACTGCTTGGAGCCTGAGGCTTTGCACACATCTCCTCTACGACACTCTTCTCACCCTGTGGTGCGAGTTCACCTCACAAAGAACTGAACTGAGAAAGTAGCAATGCCAAGCAGGTGCTGCTCAGCACCACGGCGGAGCAGCCCCATCAAGGTTAGCTGTGGCCAGCCCAGGTGAGTCCATCCCTTGGCAGGAAGTTGAGAAACTTCATGGAACGAGTCTTCAGAGAGAAGCCCTTCTCCCTGGCTTTTCACTCATAAAATTATACAGGCCACGCTTCTCCTCTGCTCACTCTACAATTTCTATTTAAATAAATTGTTTTTATGAAAATTAAGCGAGACTAAAAACATTTGGTAGAACCCCAACGTATTTTATTTTTATTTCTATATGACATTACTGTTTTCTCAGTTGGGGAGAAACTGGTTCCTGAGCTCCTATAATCATATTATGAGTTGTGATGCACACTGACAATATTCACTTATGAAGTCATGTACAACATTCTCAGGGCAATCACATTTTTAGTCCCAGTATGCAGGGCCTGCATATAGATTCTCAAAACGGCAACAATTAGTCTGGAGCATCTTGGAGGAAACAGGCTTTCATACGGCAGTTATTAATATTTACCAAGCTTAATGTTTTGGTTTCAAACACATATATAGGGTATCTAACATCACAAAAGTAAATAAAAGAAATATGAGTTGAGGGTAATACTCATGGGATAAAAGTCCATGGATATCCTATACATTATTCAACAGAGGATGTTTTGCCCCAATTTTCACTAAAGCATATATATAAAATCCATCTTTACATCTCTTCTGTATGTAGTAGATGACAGTATAAGTTTTGGACTCAACTAATGTGGTAACAGAATCATATATACTGTTTTATTTTTAGTCTAAGGACATAAAATCCTTATTCTTTCTTACTTCAAAGTAAGGCATGAGACATAGGAGCTGGATGTATTCACAACAAAGGAAGACTTTCTCACAATGACACCTCATCGTCATACAGAAACCTGAGCTAGGCATTTGGTGTTGCATAAAAAGCTGAATGGCTGTCCAGAGATCTAGGGAGGTTTTGAAGCCTCCCGCCCCTTTCAGCTCTGAGAGGAAGTCTCCTCTGTCCTGGTCCTTGGGCACTGCTCACAGAAACACACCTGATTCTCAGTTGGCCCTGGTATGGCCTGGCCACATGAAGCGGGTTTCTCATTTCACTTATACCCAACTCTAACTGCTAGAAACATTTGCCTTTTGGCAACAAGCCCCTATGGCTAGTTGATATTGAAGCTGCCCCAAAATTATCAGTGTAGGGGGAAAACAGCCCGAGAGAAGAAACTCATGCTTCTTCAGATTAAAACAGAAATTCTAAGTTGTTGGTGGCAATGTCCTAACAGGAGATATTTAGAAAAGATACAGGAAGCCTGTGAGGCCAGCTCATTTATAAAAGGCTGGAAGCTGGTTGGTGAAGTCAGACTTACAGATTTGAGGATTCCTGTGGCATCTTCATGGAGCCAGGTAGGGTAGACAACTTCATCATTTAGTATGGCCTCGAAAAGGTCGTCTTCATTTTCTGCCTCAAAGGGTGCATGTCCACACAGCATCTCATAGAGCAACACGCCCATGGCCCACCAGTCTACTGCAGGTCCATAGAGCATCTCCTGCAGGATCTATACAAAGGGGTCAGGGTGAGAAGTGCCTCATGTTTGTGCTTTACAGAGGTGTTCTTCATAACTAGGGATTAGGAGAGAGCAGAATAGAAAAGGAAGTCTCTTGTATTGGCATGTATGTTCCATTATCTCTACAATCATGTGCTTAGGTGCCTTATCTTCTAAATGGTCCAGAATTTAAGACAATGACATTACATATCCAAAATAAGAATGGCTTAGAAATATCTAATGCAGAGGGGAAGAGGGCCCTAGGTTCATTCATTCATAGGGAAGAGATACAACTACTATTCTTTAGATTGGCTACAGGGGTTAGAATTAAATCACCAAGTGGAGATTAAAGAGCAGAATCAGTAGCCATGCGAGGATCAATAAAAAAATTTGTAATATTTTAAAACTCTGATCTAGAAGAATTGTGGACATTTCCAATGACCTGGAGGTGTCAGCTTCTGGGCTGCCCGTGAAGCTGCAGCATGCTGTAAGTATCACCTGGTCACATTTCCAGTCAGGGCGAAGCAGAACTCAGATTTCAAAAGCCACACCAAACAGGTACACTCACCTCCGGAGCAATATAGTCGGGTGTGCCACAGAAGGTGGCTGTGGTGACACCATTGCAAATCCCCTCCTTACACATTCCAAAGTCGGCCAGTTTACAGTGACCTTCGTGGTCCAATAGCACATTGTCCAGTTTCAAGTCTCTGAAAGAGACCAAGAACAGCATGTGAGAGGTAGCCTGACCAGAGCGGCTACATGGGCTTTCTCAACATACTAAACTACTTCTTCACAAACTTCTTTGGGCTGTTGGGATTTTTTTCTTTAAAAATGTACACCAATTCTTAGGATATGTCTCAGGAACCCTAGAAGATGAGTCCCCATGAATGGGTTGACCATACAGAAGGAGGCCACCTCTTAGGTACTGAGGGCAGAATGTGACCTTCTAGGCTTTCCAGGTACTTTATACCCATAAGAAATCTACCCACCAACACTCCATTTTCCACATTAGTGCCCATTTCTACCCCTCAGTGCTCACTCAGTGGTCATTCATGGAAGAAGTGGCAGTGTATCAGGGACAGGCATTCAGACTTCGGGTGATCATAGCCAGGCGTGCTGCACACCTTTCCTGTACTCTGGAGGAAAAGACCAGAGGTTCGGAGTTTGAAGCCAGATTAGGCAACATAGTGAATTTACTTCCAGTCTGGGCTACAGAGTGAGACCATGTATATCTCAAAATGTTCACAAGGAGCTCATAATGTAACAGCCATGCAGAAAGGGATATAGTTTGCTATTGGTTTGCTATTATGCCTAGCACTGAGACCTTAATAAATATTTGTTAAACCTATGAGGGGGGCAGAGGAGGAGGGAAGGATAGAGCATGTCACAGGCACACAAATATATAATCAATCACTATATAATATCAGGGAACCAGCAGAAATAGAAACTCGCTATTGTGAGAAAAACAAATCAGAAAATGAATTCCTCCGAGAGGAGGAAAGAAGTAAAGCCTCACAGTAGGAGAAACTGAGCCAGAGTTTCCTGGGCTAAGAGGAAGGGATGAGAAGGCTGTGGTGGCACTGGACTGAACAGGTGCCCAGAGGCAGGCAAGGAGGTATGAAGACCATACCCTGGAGCGCAGCCAGCAGGGGAGCACAGAGCCATGAGGAAAACACCATGGGCCGGAGAGAAAGCCAGGCCTTTGAGGTTATGACAGCCTAGTGCTATGTGAAGGAATTTTGCTATTTGGTGACTATGCTGAAGAGGAGCAGCAGCCTAGTCAGAGAGTGACAGGTTCCCTGCAGAACAGGAAGAAATCAGCTAGCAGCACTGTCTTGGGGGAGGCTGACATCTTCACCAGGCTGTGGGGGAGGAGGGGCAGCCAGTCAGTGTGGTAGAGGAAGAGTAGAATAAGCAGAGGCTTCCTGAAGTGCAGTCAGCAAGGGCCATAGATGAGGTGACCTAGGAAACAGCAGAAGAACCCCACCCCCAGGTCTATCTTAGTGTCAGTGATTGTGGGGAGGGGAGACAGGTGTGAAAACCGGGTCTGTGTGAGTACACTTAAGGCCACAGAGGGTCTAGACTTGGGGATCTCAAGATAAAGGCCCTTTTAACTCCTCTCCCAACATCTTAGAGAAGAAGCCAAGGCAGGGAAGTGAATTGTTTGCTAAAACAAAACAAAAGAGCCTTCAGTGTAGGCAAATACATGTCTCACTACAGGCTGACAACAGTTATCAGCAGGCCAAAGGCAGTAGTGGCTACTCAGCTTCTGGTACAGGGTCTAGCACCCAGCTGTCAATCACTAGCCACAGCACAGGCACTGTTACCAAGGAAGGCTGCTGTTAGCACAGACTGGGAAGGAGTCTTCCTGCCACCAGGTCTAGCAAAAAGAATGTGGAAGATGATGATGCTTCGCTTTTTAAAGGAATAATGTGCTTGCTCAAGGCAATCCACAGGCCTGTCGGTGGGAAGGAGGCAGCGTATCCAGGAGGAATGCTCGGTGACCTGGAGGTTTCCCACAGCTGGAGATAGGCAGGTAACTGCCCATTAGTGCAGCTACTGTAGCTTTGGGCCACTTGGTGAGGGAGCCATGGTGCCTTTAGTATATGGAACAGATGGCTCTCTAGAGTCCAACACTCATTGTAGGTTGGTCAGAGTACTCATGGGTATTTCCCTATTCCTGATCTGAGAAAAGGTCACAGGGTTGTGAGGTCTAAGGGAAAAGGCTGGTCTCTGTCCAGTTTGGAGTATGCTGTGGCACAGGAGGGAGGAGAAGATGGAACGGGCATGGCCAGCTGTGGGTCCCTGTGAGTTGGCACAACCTATCTGGCATATCTTACCACAGTGGTCAATGGCAAATGCCCAGGAATGAAAATGAGGCCCCATTTTCCAAAAATGCTTTGTGGAGAGCGCAGCAGAATTTTCTTAGCTCAGGTTTTCCTTCCATGCCTGTGTTCTTAACAGTTGTCTCCGAGGTCAGGGACATTAGACCCAGGTCTGCTGAGTACCTGTGTGCCCACCTTGGCAAGGCAGGCGTCCACCTCTAAGCCAGGACCACTCCTATTTCACACAGAAATCTCCTTCCACAGAAGCCACTGTTCTCAGTGGGCTGTGGCTATGGATGCCATCTCCCCTCTGCCCCCGAGTGCCCTAAACATGGAGTATGAGTGCATACTGGAACACTCTGGGTAGGGAGTGAAGATGTTTTGTCTCGAGGAGGCCATAGCCAGGCATTTAACCTCTTCCAGCTCTCCACAGTCGTTTCTGACACAGGAGGCCCCTTTAACACCTGTCACCAGGTTCCTATGAGATTAACAACAAAATTCTAGGGAGGCATCCACTGGCTGACGAGAGATCAGCAAGGATATAGGTACAGTAGACAGCAAGACTACACAGACTGAGCCTGCAAGGCTGGTCTTATCCACACCAAGTCCCTGCCCAGCAGTGCAGGCCTGTGTGGGCCTGAGCTCTGAACACTCTCTTCCATTTCCAAACAAGGTTATTGGGTTTCTGAACTTTCCTGAAGCCGTTATGCCTGCTGAAGTCTCGAAGGGAATCTTGGGCAACAAGTGCCGACAGAGACCACAACGGTCTTTTACAGCCCAGCCGATTGCTCAGGGGGCTGTGACTAATGTCCCAGGGAGGAGGCGGTCTCATCGCTTATTACTCAGCAGCTGTCACGGGTGGCAGGATCAGTTAAAGAGAGAAGAGGTGCTTTGTCACCAGTCATCAGCCCTCCACCGCAATCTCCTCTGCACAGCAAGGCCTGGGACAGCGTTTGGGCGACACACCTGGGCAATGCAGAGGATGTGACTCATTCTGGTCATAAGATGCCCCAGGCCACAAAGACAGGTCACACAGCTTAAACCTGACTTTTCAGTCTAATTTTAGGCATTTTCAGAACCGTGTGAGTCCTGAGGAAAACGATGTAGTGGGCTCTTATATCAGGTGCTACCTAATGCAGAAAACAATCGTTTTACTCTGGGATTTCAAGATGATTCAATTAATAGCATAATAAAAATCAGCTCAGCCCTGAGCTCAAGCAGCTCATATGTCCACTATAAAGTCTCTCTTGCTATCTTAAGACAGGCATACTAATGTCAATTCTGTCTTTAAACTACTGAGTTCAGACTTCTATAGAGCACCCCTGTACTGGCTTCTCAAAGGCTCTGTCATGCACTCTCCTGTCCCTTAGTAAAACCCAAGCTTTACTCCTTCCCAGGGTTAGTTTACTTCAGCAGCAGGTGCCAAAGAAGGAAATGGATGGATTCCAGATGCCGAACACCGGATGCCCTGAACAATTCAGAGACACCCTACAAAACTCACTGAGACCCTTTTTCTGAAGTAATCGTGCCATGTGTCACACACCTTGAGACAAAATCCAGAGGGAAAATAAGAAATCTGAAACAAAAGTTGAAATCCCTTTTCTGAGTGAAACTGGAGAAAGGAAATTGATCTGGAAGTAGAATCTCAGGGCTGGGAGGGTCAAGCAGAGCAATTGTCCCCCTGCTGGCTTGCACCCAGAAGGAAAAGTTGAACATTAGGAAGGTAGTCAAAGAAACCCAGGGCTCCTGAGCCACGACCTGCCACGGCCAGCATCTACACTGGGAATCAACCATACTTTTTACTGGAGTGAGGGCCCCAAATGCAAACAAACAAACAAAATTACTCCACGGCTTCTGACTTGAACCTGCAAATCGCAGATGTCAGCTTTCAGCTCAGGGTTCCTCAGCTTCAGATGCCAACATATAACACAGGAACATGATGAAGATTATGAGTTCACACAGGGCAGAGGCTGAGATCTGAAGATGCCAAACACACAGTGCCAGCTCACCAGTCATTAGCTCACCAAGCACTGGTATTTAATAGCTAAGGCTTTTGTCTGGCATGCAAAGGCAGGGAGGCAGAGTTATTTGATCCTTCCAACTTGCCTGAAAGGTACATTGTTCTTGCTGGGTAAGCAGGGTTACTTAAAATGCTCACAGTAGTTTCAGAGAGAATTCCCAAGTGGTTGAGGACAAAAAAGATTCAGAAATTGGATTTATTTTGTTTCCAACTTGAGCTATCCCCCAGAGAAGTAAAAAAGGACTGGTGTTGAGTCCTTGCTCAGTTCCCTAGACTCAGTTGTCCCTCCAAAAGAGTGCAGACAGGCTCCTGAATAAGAATGACTCTAGGAGGCTATTCACAGTCGGTGTATATTCACTATTTTCAATGTGATGTTTTCTGTTTATTAAGGAAATTGTCAAATAAAGACAGAAGTATAGGGGATTATGCAGCGCCAACCTCACCACTGACCAGCAGCAGCTCTTGGTGGCAGACCCTGTCCATGTCCTTAGTCCTTTGCTGACCCATCTCAGATCATCTCGAAGCAAACCCAATACATGAACTCAATTCATCTGTACTCAATTATTTGAATCAAAATGATGATTATTTAATAAAATAAAACTTTGAACACACTTATCTTTTTGTTTGTTTCATTATTATTATTATTATTATTATTATTATTATTATTATTATTATTTAAGACAGTGTTAATCTGTGAGTAGTTCTGGCTATCCTGAAACTCACTCTGTAAACCAGGCTGGCCTTGAACTCACAGAGATCCACCTGCCTCTGCCTCCTGGGTGCTGGGATTATAAGTATATGCCACCTATAATAATAAGCAAGCCTACTTATCTTAAAATAGTTGATGGTGAATTATACATCAACATTCATTCTGCTTTTTGTTGTTCATTTGGTGTGTGTGTGTGTGTGTGTGTGTGTGTGAGAGAGAGAGAGAGAGAGAGAGAGAGAGAGAGAGAGAGAGAGAGAGAGAGAGAGAGATGGGTCTAAAATGTAAAATGTCTTGGCAGATAATTAGAATTACAGTGTTATCAGTAATAACATAAATTAAATGCCCATCAAATGCTATGTGCTTTATATGTGTTCATTTATTTTATCTTCAATATAGCCCTTTGAAGCAGGCTTTATCCCATGATCCTCCGGTTATCTGGGGCAATGACAGGATCCAAACTTGGGACTGCTCCCTTTTATGTAATAGGACCCCTGGTCCCCTCTTAGGAGGGTGTTCCTGACAAGACATTGATTGCTGGTATTCAGAACCATCTGAGAGAACGGATCAATATCCTGAGATGGCAAAGTGGCTGCTTTATTCTCACACACGTAGAATGTGCCGTTAACATTCTACAGACTCCTTCTGCCTTTTGGCCTGTGCATGAGGAAAGAGTTCAGTGGACTTCAGGTCATCCAAGCTTGAGGGTGCATAGCAATATTTCCTTTTCCTTACTGTTCAATACGCAGATGATGATCTGGTACCCTCTTCTGAGAAGAAGAAGCTGATATGTGGATGTTAAGAGCTGGTTTTGCCAAGAGTATGGTTTTGGATTATTATCTTAATTTCAAAACAAAGCTAGGTAAGGTTGGCTGAGTTTTGAGTGGCTGGCATTAGATTTGGGAAAAAAAATACAGCAAGATTATTGTGTTAACTGGGAGAGTGCATTTTGAAACGTCACCGACATGGCAAAGGAGTAAAACTTGGTTTGAGCCTGCATTCGATGGGACTGCCTATCATGAGTCATCCATTATCAGATGGCCACCCTTTCACCCATCCACCAAATTTCTGGGCATTGTCCAGGGAGCCAAGCAACATGCAAGGGGCCTCTGAATACAGCAGCAAAGAAAGAGTCCCATGGTCCTCACATCTGCTGAGATAGGCAGATAATCAGATAATCAACAAGCAAGAACCTAATTATGAAGTGTGATGAGTGAGTTGAAGAGAAAACATAGGAGTGTGAAAGAGAAGCGGAAATCAGGCTGAGCTCTGCAGGTTATTAACCAAGTGAGGACAGAGAGGCTCGAAAGCAAGGGTGGAAAGAACTCTAGGAAGTGGTGATTGCTTGGTATCATCTGACAGTGCAGGCCAGTGTGCCTCTTGGGAAGGCGACTGGGCATGAAGGAATCGATCATGAAATCCCAGATGAGGTAGGGTCGGTCAGGAGAAAAACTGCATCTTTACCACGGAGTAGGAGAAGAAAGTATTCAAGGACCAACACAGAACATGGTTGGTCCAGGTTGATGATCTCACAATCTCATACACAGATTAGGAAGGATGGCAGTAAACCTAAAGAGATCAGTAAGAAAGGGACTGCGCAGCGTCCAAAGGAAAGGAAACTTAGGGTGGTGTGGATGAGAGTGGGGCACGTACAGAGAGCTGAGTAACTTTGAGCAGCTGTGGATGCAGAGAGAAATGGGTTTTCTGTGGAGAAGTGCAGAGAGACAGCAGCACTCTGACTCACAGGATTTGTTAGGAAATGTTTACTGTTATAGACCCCAATGCAGAAATGGTAATGGCATCTGAATACACCTGGCTAACAGCTGGAGGAAAGGGTTAGTCACTGTCTTTGAGTGGATAAACTCATTCACCTAAGAGAGGTTTGACGTAAGAGGAGCTGGGAAAACTAAGGAAAGTGTCCTCAGGGGAGACGTCTGCTCTTTTATCACACCAAGATCACTAATATACTAGCAAGGGATTATAGCTGAGGAGCACGGCCGAGGTTTGGGAGTAGGTAAGGCCCAGTGTTCTGCATCTGTGTGGGCATCTTAGAGTCCTGTTAAGATACTGCCAGGCATGGTGGCACACATCTATAACTCTCTCACTTGGGATGCAGTGGCAGGAAGAATACCTGGAATTTTAGGCCAGCCTCAAAAACAAACAAACAAACAAAAAAAAACAAAAAACAAACAAACAAACAAAAAAAAACCCTCCCCCGAAAAAAAACCAAAAAATGAACAACCTAACTCAAAACAACAAAAAGATTTTCAAATCTACATTCACAGCCACCCTATAGGTCTTCACAGCCACGCTGTAGGTCTTCCGCTGGGCCTGCAATCTCCTCCTGCATGGTGTTGTTGCTCATTGTGACCACAAACAGACGTATTTTACTTTACAAAGATGTTTGTTACTTGATCATATTTAATAAAAATACTTGGAAACAAGCTAGCTTATTCTATATTAACAATGGAATGGCTAAATAGGAATATTTTTATTGTAGAATTTTATGAAAATTACCAAAATTTTATAAGACTAAAATTGCAGAAACATATTTGTAGTAGGATTTCTATGCCTTTTGAAAATATTTTTTTTTCTTTTCAAATATTTCTATTTCCCTCCCAGATTATGGGGGGAATGGAAATGGCCTCATATCCTCATAGCCTTTCCCTTCCCAGGCTTTAAAGTGATGTGTTTTTAACATTCAGCAAACGTCTGGGAGGGATTTGCACGGGTTGTGGGTCTGTCTGTCATTTGCCAGGATGAGTTTGAATAATTTGTTCTACAGAGAAACCACAGCAGTCTCTTTCCTACAAACATTTCAATTGTTCAAATTTTATTTATTTTTGTTCTTAGTGGTGCTAAGGACGATCCTTACACACCAGATTCATATAGAAATGATATGTCAAGGTACAGAAGTTTAAGTGATATCTAATAACTGTAATTTGTCTTGCTTACCCATATCTTACTCATTTTAAAACTTGAGCTGTTTATCTTGAACTATGTTAAGATAATATTCTTTAAATATTGTGGATGGTAATAATTCGGTTATATTGGTGGTAAAATACTACTGTTTAGTTCGTCCTTTAGGTCTTACATAAAATAACGGTCATATTTTTACATAGTCAGATCTTTGTATGCTCATTCGTAACTTCTGGGTTCTGTAAAATAGCTACAGTCTGATGTAAGAGGAAGGACAGGATATAAAATTACACTTTCAACAACCTCTTAATTATGCTATGATTGTGGGCGTTATAGAATGGAAGAACATCGGAGAAAAGGGTGATAAAAGAGAAAGATTAAAAACCCACTTTCTACAGGCTTGGTTTTCTTTTTTCTAAGTTTCTCTCAGGGCCTTGTAGGACAGCATGTCCTGGACTTGGTCTGTCTCTCACTTCTGTGCTTTTTAGGGCCAAAATTTCTAATACAGGCCTAAAGGAAAACTGACCACTGTCAGGTTTGTTAAGGGTCTCTGGGAAAAGGCTGCAAAGGAATATTTTAAATGTTAATCCCTTAGGGGAGCTGTAGTTTTGTGCTTCTCGAGATTCTGAGCCTTTTGTCATAGATTCTGTTATCAGCGGCACTACCTAGGGCCCCTGGTCCATACAGTCATCCCGGGTGTTGAGTATATTTTCAATAGCCCCACAAGGTGTCCCTGTAGCCTGGACCACATAGTGTGAAGAGGAGGCCCCTCAGGATCAATATTCCTAACCATTCAGAAGGTCACATGCTCATCTGGTTTTCTGCTCCATCTATGGGAATATCTCCCTGACCACAAGAACCTGAGCCGTGAGCATGCAACACTGAATGCAAAGCACCTCCTTTAATGACATCACACACTTCCTCTCAGCCCTGGCTCTCTTCCTCACGCCCCTCCCGACCTCCTTCCAACAGCTACATGGGATGGGAAATTATGAAAGTGGCTTCTGTGTGATTTTGGATTTCTAGACTCTCTTTTAAACATGGTCATAGACTCAGAACCGAATTTCTACAGACCCAGAGTAGATGTCCATCCAGTCATAAGAATCTGACTTTCCTGACAGGCAGCAGTGTGTTGCTACATTTACCGCTATGTACACAGGAAATCAACTTAAACTTGGTCGAAGGATGGAAAGGTTTCCTGCACCTTGTCTCACAGTAGGAAAAGGAATCATAAAAAGACGTTTACAAATCATATAGACGTTTACAAACGTCTATAGTCACAGACCTTTTTTTTTTTTTTTTGATAGACAAATAAATGAGCCATCAGGCTGACAGTTGAGACTTATAAAATGTTTTTAGCATTCCACATCTCTCCACCCCCTAAGTCCCCCAAGGCTGAAATTCCCTGGCTCAACCAACACAAGTTTATTTAGTAGCTCTTTACAGTGCTTGTATTTTGTACTTGCCAAGAAAACCTCCTTCTTGACTCTCCTTGCCAAGATGCCTCTTCCATGACACCTGGCAGTGTTTAATTTGTAGGCAAGCTCTGTGTGGAACAGAGCAGTGGGTCAGGGGGCTCAGGTAGACTCTGGAAAGTGATTGATCATCTTGTATAAGTGGCAAAGGGCCTCCTGGCTGCTGGGTCTAACCCTCACAACACAGAAGGAGGGCACTGATAACCATGCTTGGGCTTGCTAGTTCAGAAGGCCAAGGGGCCTCACAAACTCCATTCCTTGGGCTCTCCTAGTACAGAAAGCCAAGTGTAGCTCATCCACAGAAAACCATGTTTGTGTGGCTGTACTTTCTGGCCACAGAAACTCAACAAAGGTGTAGGGATTCTGGTAATCTAGGGAGAACACTGAATGGATAACCATCTACTGTCTGGCTGATCGTAGCGCAGGTATATGAAGACAGCAGAAAAAAAATATTTCCATTGAGATAGAATCAGAGCTATGTTTCCTATCTCAGTAAGAAGTTCCTACTAATCACAACCAGAGAGCTGTTAGAATAGGGATAGTCAGGGCCAGATCAATTGGGGGCTCATCTGGTTCACACTAGAAACATGGCACCCATAGGTAAGAAAAGGATTCATAGAGTGAACTCTGCAGCTGGGCATGATAGTGCAGCTACTTGGGAGACAGACAGGAAATCGCAAGTTCAAGGTCCGAATTGACTAGAGTGAGTTAATTGCAGCCTAGACAACTTAGTGAGACCATGTCTCCAAATGAAAAGTCGAAGGAGAGCAGGGGATGCATCTCGGTGGTAGAGGGCTTACCCACAGTGCCCAGGACCCTGGCTGGGCCTTTAATCCCCAGTACTGAAAACCAAACCCCATTTTTTGTGTGTATGCATGTGGGGCGTCCCTGTTCGCATGGGTAGATATGTGTGTGGAGGCCAGCCGGATGTCAAGCTCAAGTATAACTCCTCGCTCTGCTTTGTTTTCTTGAGACATGTTCTCTCATGGGCACCTCTTTACACCACACTCCCCCACCCCAACTGATATTAGAAGCACATGACAACAGCACATTGGCCGCTCACATGCTTGTACAGCAAATCCTTTACCAACTGAACTATTTCTCAGGCCTAACAGAAACAATGAAAATTGAAGGGTGTACAGGCTCTATAGGTAAATGTTAGTGTTAGCAGCATTGTTACTGTTATTATCAAATAGACAGATTCTGTGGCTTTCTCGTTGGTTGGAATGAGCCACATAATTGGGCTGCTGCTATATGAACATGGATAGATACATATGAGATCTACAACCAATGAAAGTGTAGTAGACTGGGTGGAGTGTTGTTCAAGAATCGGATATTAGCTGTTCTTGTTAAAAAAAGAAAACTTAGATTACTCTCACAATATTAAGGTGCTCAATTGTAAGTATTTAACTACCTAAAAGCATCCCATAACATCCTGCTGTTTAGTATCAAATACACACAACAAAATTTATTTAAAAAATAAATAAGTGAAGGGTGAGTGATATCTTGGCCTGTCTCTTCAGGGTTCACTCGTTCTGACAGACGCACAGGCTTATCTTACAAGACAGCACAGACCTCATCAATATCAATGCTAGTCTTCTAAAGATGCTCAGTTGATGTGAGATAGCCATGTACTTTCCTGATCTGTGCTAGAACTTCTCTTTGGCTTCGAGAAAGCAAGCAGAGAAAGGACAGCTATTTTTTTTTTTTTTTTTGTCTAGTCCTCTCGCCTTATATATTGCAAAAAGGGATGTGTGTTCTATGGTAAGTGGGGAGAGTCTACAGGGCCAGCCTCTGGAGGGGATATACTGAATGCTTTTGGCAAAGGGCTAAACATAACACTTTGCCAGCATTAGCATTGGAAATTAGCATAGGAAAGGAGGGGGAGGCACTCTTCCAACTCCCACACTTGGGCTGTTTAAGCTGGCCTCTTCTGGTTACCAGTTCTCCCCATCAAAATAATCCTGGTTCCTATAAACAGAAGTCTGAGGCACCCAAGAGGAGATCTGTAATTAGGACCATTCCCAAGACCTGGGAATTAAACCCTTCACACTTCAGGTCTGGATTATACTCAGTATTCCTTTGTCCTCTGTGTTTTGCCTAAAAATAAAAGATCTTGCTTACTCTAAATGGATTACAGACTCCAAGGTCACCTTGGAGTTTGTTTTACTCAGGTCTTCTCTGGAATAAGGATACACGTTGGGGGGGGGGGGGCACTCTTAAGACATTGGCTAATGGCAGTCCTCCTATCAAACAAAAATGAACAGAAGATGCTGAATTTTCCCCTAAGAAATTCCCTCCGGGAAACTTTGCTAACAGTTTCTGAGTCACTCTGTTTCCAGCCCCTGGTTTTGCAAAGAGCTGGTTAGCTGTTTATTTTTTAAATATCTAAGTTTTTATTTGTGGTTCTGTTAAAGCAGCCTTATTTGAGTCGTCATACTTCCCCAAGCCTTAGAGGGACACAGGAATTGGAGATCGGGAAAGTCTTACCTTTTACCTTGTCTGAGTTTTAGTTCAGAGTCCATCAGCGGCCCTAAGCAGCAGCTGTGTGCAGAGAGACCTTTTGAGAAAGACTAATGCTCCTCTTGCCTACGTGCTGGAAGAATCTTCAGAGTAACAGAGTTAGTTGAATGTGGTCAGTTTCTTCAGTACTCCAGTTTCTTTATTAAAGTACCAAGGTTGCAAGGCTGTAATAGACCCTAATCTAAATAGTCACCAACCCAGGCCGTCAGAAGTAACCTATACAGAGACACAATCGGTCCACAGTACACTACTTGGAAAGGGTAATATCTTCCCACAAACATAAGCTTTAACAGAACCTTAACATAGGGCTTTTATCTTTGATCATTTCATACATGTATGTAATAACCGTTCGCTCTTTTCATCCCGTTGCCAATTGTAGCACATGATACAATGAATTTCATTCTATTTCTATACTTAAATCACATTGCTCCTTCTGTCCTCTCCCTTCCCATGATCCTCTTCCTCTCTGAAACAGTCCTCCTTTTTGCCTTCACATCACACACACATGTGTCAAAAAGATGCACATGGTTAAGTCTAGAGCATACACATGAGTGAAAATGCGGCATTTTCCCAGTCTTCTACCCATTATCTTTTCTTTCCCTCTTCCCTCCAGGCTTACCGACAATCCCCCTTACATTTTCACATATTAATCTTTAAATCTAGATTTTTCACATGAAAGGCACCATGATATATGTTCTTCTGAATTGGGCTTATTTAGCTTAACATGTTCATTACCAGTTTCACACTTCTTTATAAAAGATACCATTTCATTCCCCATCACAGCTGAATAAAACTCTACTCCATGGATGTACCACATTTTCTTTAACTGCCTCTCTGTGACTGTCTAGGTAGCTTTCTCATCTGAGCTTTGTGAATCATATACTGACTTAGCTTCCTTCAGATGTTTACCAGGGGTGGTACAGCTGGATCACACAGTAATTCTATTTTTAGTTTGGTTGAAATGTTTCCACACTGGTTTCCATAGTGGCTATACCAGTTTATCTTCTATCAGCCGTAGTAGTTCGTCTTTCCACACATCCTCATCAGCATCTCTTGCCATTTATTTTTTTGATGATAGCTGTTCTAGCTGTGGTATGATGGAATCAGCTCAATGTAGTGTCATTTGGCATTTCCATGATGACTAAAAATGATAAAGATTTTTTTCAAGTAATATTTATTCTCCTCTTTCCTTCTCTCCCACCCCCTTCCCTTGACTTCCCTTCTTCCTCTCATCCCTCCCTCCTCTCCCTCCCTCAGGATCTCATGTGACCCAGGCTAGCCTCAAACTCACTATATGTAGCTTAGAATGATATTGAAGCATCCAGTGTATACAGTGTGGGGCTTGAACTCAGGGCTTCTTGCATATTAGGTACACAGTCAATGAAGCTACATCCCCTTTAATTCATTAGCCCGCTTATTGACTGAGTGAGATGAAGGTTTAGGGTGCTTGATATTTTTTTTTTTAAGTTCTTTGGAGACTGTAGATATTAATCTCTTGTTAGGTTATAGTGGGCAAAGATTATCTTCCATTTTGTAAGCTGTTTCCTTACTCTGTTGACAGTTTCTTTCTGACTAGAAGCTTTTAATTTCATGGAATCCCATTTGTCAATTCTTGTAATTAGTTTTCAACCAGGAAGAAGATGTATTTTACATTTCCTGGGAACCAGTGCCCAAGATGACAGTGTTGTATCTGTCTAATGATGGAATCCTGTACCACAAAGACAGGACAAAGAAAACTTCACAGTTGTAAATTGTAAGGTTTGGGGTGGGGGAAAGTAGTCAAGATTCTTCTGGAGGAATAAAGGGATGAAGTGATTATAATGTAAAGCTTCGTATTAATGGACTGTGAAGAAGTGTCGATTCTACAGCCTGTAAACAGACTTGCCCCATCATCTAGACTTGGACTGCTTATTATATACAGATGTGCTATAGGGGATTTATATCCTCCTCACCTGATTAATGTATACACCCCAGAACGCTGTTCCTCTAACACATCACAGGACTCTCATCTTTAGACTTCAGATCACTTCGGTCGCAGCTTCTTTCAGCTTCTCTCGAAGCTCTAAGCCTTTGTTTTCCCATAAACTCAAACCTGTCTCCTCTAGGAAGACGTCCTAAAGGATCCCCACTCAAAGGCATCATTCTTATTGCAGAGGAAGTGCACGGCTTGGGAACCGTCCACCTGCCTCCCCATCCCTCTCTCTTCTTCATGCAGTCGGGAACTGCTCACTAAGGACTCAGCCCTGTCTGTCTGCACAGATAATCAGTAACTCACTATGCTCTGCTTCTGCAGGTGTCCCCTGCCACACACAGTAGGTGCTTGGCCATCGACAGCTGACTGACTTGACCTTGGCAGTGATCTCTAAGCAACAGATTTCTGCTCATCCATCTGAGATGAAAGAGCTCTTCAGATGAGTGAAGAAGGCTTAGGACTGTTGACACAGGACATTCTTGGGCTCTGTATGAATGCTTTGTTTTCAAAAAAGAAAAGTTTTGTTCTGTTTTTGTTTCCAGCCCATTAAGGAGACAAAGCCCCAGTGTCAGCATATTTCCAGAAATGGTTAAACCCCGTCAGCCAGCCACAATACCTACATCCACATGAGCACTGAGACAGAATTGTGAAGCATTAAGAAAGGAATTAAAGTCTCCATTCAGGTTGGTGTGGTGCCCAGAATGCACTTAGCTCATCCTGAACTGCCGGTTACTGGCAGGTGACCTGTTCTCTTAGGTAGAGTAAGCTGCTAGAGGTTAAGGAGGGACATCTTAATACCACTGAGACTGGAGAACTTTATTCCCACTCTGTAGAAAAAATATTCTCCAAAATTTAAGCACAAGCTTCCCAAGGAGTATCTTTCAGGACACGTCTTATGTTTGAACCCTACAATGTAATCAAATCAAGTTGACCTCCAATACCGCCCTCATCAGAACGCTCTCGTTGCCTGATTTAGAACATAAACCCAACAGCAGACACCAGCTGGACAGATTCAATGCAGCAATCAACCCCAGGCCTGTCAAAGGCTGCCTCCTTTGTTATATGTTACCCATGCCTTCGCTGTTTAGAAACTCAGGTACGTCTAAATCTGTTTATATTAATTGTGTGTTTGTTTTCACATCGCTGATGTGTTTCTTTACCAGGGAAAGCCAAAGAGGGCATAGGGCCAGAGGGAGGGGGCAGGCAGAGGTCAGGAATTCCAAAATTCCATCTTAAGCTTTTGTTATGAAATTTTGTGATCCCCCTTATATTCTGTCCTTTCCGTTTGAGGCTCCCTCTGGGGCCTGCTGTTTTTTTTTTTTTTTTTTTTTTTTAAACATGTAAGTCTCAATCAATAGCTAGTCACCTAAACAGTAAAGTCACCTTGAAAGATTTAACCTAAGATCCCAGGTGAGGCTGGATTAGAAGGGCTGTGAGGAGAGCTGGGCACACTAGAGCACTGTTACATGACTGGACCACTGTCAGGATGCCATTGCTTGTTAGGGTCCCCTCCTTTGATGATGGCCTAAGACTGGGACAGCACCCCAGGAATCTTTTAAAGCTTTTAACACATTCTCAAACCTGCCCCACTCCAGACATCAATACCTCATAACCAGTGTCTACAGCTAACTTAGTAATAAGACAGCCCAGAAATGATTATTTGCATTTTTGGGTAATTTCCCATTTAAGTTTGACTTAGAGGTAAGAATAATCTTTGTTCTTTTAAAAATTCCATCACACTAATCCTAAACAGGCTTAATGTGAATTGAACTGGTTCCTCCCAGATGCAGTGAACTCCTGAAGTAGTGGCTATCATTGAGACATTGACCACGAGTAGAGGGCACAGAGAGGCCAGTCGGGTTGGTGGCACTAGGGTGACAAGCTAGAGGGAATGGATTATAGCGAATATATAATGTCTCATGGTAGCCAAGGGACAAAACACTTGTCCTGAGCCAGAAATCAGAGTACCTGGCCACAACAATGCTACACCTCTGGAGCCTATTTCCTTGACTGTACAATGAAGAGATTGTTTCCCCTCCCACTTCTAACATCTTGTCAATCATTACAAACTGAGTTATCCTCTATTACACTTAGAGTCAGATACCCTCTCTCCACTGAATTGCCAGGTCTCCATTTAGCCCCATCATGTCCCATCTGTTCCATCCCCTCTCTATGCTCTGCCAACTATTTTTCTAGATACGGTTCTGACTATCCCTTCAAATGTCTGGGGCTGTAAGAAGCTCCTGAAAGGCTTTGGAGTTCACAGTCCCTCACCAATCCCTCTGGCCTTGTCTTTTTTACCCCCAAGGTTCTTTGGTCTGCTCTCAGTGACCTTGATGAACACCACACACAGCCTCCCCTGAGCCCTTTGTCCTATCAATGGATTGTCCTTGCCAAAGAACAATGTTACTCAAGGTGTGACCCATGGGCTTTTCTGAAAACTGCTTCTGGCCGTTGGTGAAATGGGAGGTGGGGGGGGGGTGTAGAGAATGTTGCAACTATTGGCCACTGATTACATAGCTGCTGTTGAGTCTAATAAACTCACTCTCTCTCTCTCTCTCTCTCTCTCTCTCTCTCTCTCTCTCTCTCTCTCTCTCTCTCTCTCTGTGTGTGTTGTGTGTTGTGTGTGTGTGTGTTTACATGCATGTGAGGGCAAGTACCCACAGAAAGCAAACAAGTCCGATTATCCTGGAGCTGGTGTTACAGGCAGTTCTGGGAATCACACTTGGGTCCTCTGGAAGCGCATTGTGTAGTCTTAACTGTTGAGCAATCGCTCCAGTCCTCAGCTTCCATTCTATGTATTATTCTGAAGTTTCATTTTCCTAACAATTTACTTTTATTGTATTTTATTAAAAGTACTAATGCTAAATGGATTGCAGGAAAACAAAAATCCAGCATATGCTGTAGAAAGGTGGAGGGGCTCTGGCTTGGCCTCCCTTGTTTCTCACCGTGGATGACAAATCTGTCCCCACACATGCTTCTTTCTTTCTGAAGCCTCCCGCACCCTTTCCTAATGTAGGCCTCTCCTCTGAGTACCAATGTCCTGCTGTACTCTTGTACCTTTCTCAAACTTACTTTTCAGCTCTCTAGTCCCCAACCAAGGTGCTGTTCTGAGTAAACTGAACAGGTATTAATTTTCTTATTCCAAAATTTGTGCTTTCTTCCCAAGGCCCTTTACATGTGTACTCCTTATGGCTTGTGTATCTCCCTCTGACATCTCACTCACCAGTGGTCTGTACACAGTGGATCCTTAGGGGAAGAAGTGATCAGAGCATTGTCTTAATCTGATGTTTTCTCTACCCACCCACCAGTCTCTCTCTCATTAATGTAAGAAAAATTGAGCTTATACACACAATAACCAGTGACTAATGCATGTGCCTGATGATTAACCACCCTTACAGCAATTCACTATTAGAAGCAGACAAGACAAATTGCCCCTGTGCATCTTGCATAAAATTAAAAGGTCAGTTCAGGAAGGGAAAGAATAAAAAGAGCCCCCGAGTCCTTCATCAAGTTGAAAGGCTCATTTGAAGAAATTGCTACGGCGTTTCATGGAAAACTCTAAAGTGATGGAATAGTACATTGAAAACCATTTAGAAGTGCAGAAAATCCTTTTAGCCCAAACCGAAGAATGTGATGCCCACCACATGGAATTAATTATTTCCCTGGAAATCAGCAAGTTTTCTGAGTTTTCCAGAGAAGTCCCTTTAGGAACAGAGCTCCAGAACTTTGGCCTTGGGTTCTTCTCCTAGATCTCCCTCCCAGATCATAGGAAGATTACATGTGCTTTAAAATCCTTTCTTCAAAAAGTGGCCTGGGGGTGGGGATGGAGTTGGGGTGGGTGGGGTGTGTCTTGGGAGATGGCTCAGTCAGTAAAGGGCCTTCCCATAAGCATGAGAACCATTCTTATCACCAAATTTAAAAGCCAGAAAGATGTCTGTAACTCCAGTGCTAGCAAGCAGGGCCAGAGGCAGAGACAGGTGGATCTCTGGTGTTCACTGGCCATGAAGCCAAGCACAATCAGCAAGCTCTAGGTTCAGTGAGAGACCTTATCTCAAATAAAATAAGGTGCAAGGCTGTTACAATGTGTTTTCTTGGTCCCGGGTGGCCAGAGGCCCAGACTCACAGACCCTGAAGCCCCAGACCCCTTAGCCGCCCGCAGTTGCTCAGGCCCCAAGAAATGACTCAGACGCTTATATTAACTTCATGCTGTTTGGCCTATGGCTCAGGCACATTGCTAGCTTGCTCTTACATCTTAATTCAACCCATTTCTATTAATCTTTTTTGCCACGTGGCCCGTGGCTTACCTGTGTTCTTTACATGTTGCTCCTTCTGGCTTCGTCTGTCCCTGACTCTGCCCTCCTCCTCCTACCTATTCTGATTTCTCCTCCTACTGTTTCTATGGTGCCTGTCATGGGCCAAAACAGCTCCTTTATTTAAAGATTGCTATTCACACCATACAAAAAGGCATTCCCACATCACTTGGCTAGCAAAATTGTTCTGTGGATAAAAGAGCGCAGGCATAATGACAGGAGTTCAATCCCAGGGGCCCACATAAGGGCGAAGGAGATTAGTTCCATTAAAGTGTCCTCTGATCTCCAACATACTCGGTGGCATACATGACCACATACACATACATCATGCTCATACACAATAATATTTTTAATTTAGAAATAACGTAGATAGTTATCTAGGAAGCTATACACCCCTAGTGTCAACTTCTGGCTTCCTCACATATGCATGCACGTACCCACATCCCACATGCACTACAAGATCACCAGTCCACTTATAGGATAAATTCTGAGATTCCACCTCAGAGCTCCTGCAAGGCTTCCTGTACATACAGTCAGAAGTCAGGACACTTACATTTCAAAAAAGAGCCCCCAGATAGTTAAAACCAAAAGCTGGAAGGGGCTCTTGCTTCTTACTCAAATTTAGAAGCACAGGCCAACTCTGAATGTCATATTTTGAAATATTTCACTGGCAAAACATTGCCTGCCTGACTTAGGAAACCAACATGGCAGAGGCCCTACCAGCTCAGATTGACATGTTTCACTGAACTGCAAGGCCATTCCCTGGACTGGCCTGGATCCTGCCGACACATGGTGATCTGGGTCAGGTGAGCACATTCATGGCTACAAAGGTGGTACCATTGACCCCTCCTCATTCCTGTAACTTTCCATCCATGCAAATGAGGTCAGAACTGCCAGAGGCAGCTGTGATGGCCTGTGTGGGCAGATAATCATGAGCCAGGGCAGGAACATGCTTTCTCTTCTGCATGAAACTTTTCTAGTGTCTTAACCAGCATACATGGGGGAGGCTGAGGCCCTTTGTAGCTAAGCCACAGGGATTCAGGACAGCTTCCAAGCCATTGTTCTGAAGAGTTCTGTTCTTCCTTATGCAGCCAGCAGGGTAAGAAGTTTCCCCAACCCTGCCTGGCCCAACGAAGGAAGGGCTTGAGGGTATCCAGAAGGTTCCTCCTGCTCTGGGCTGGAACTTGTCCCTTCTTGAATTTTGGCTGTCTAGAGCCTGGCTGTGAATAGGATGAGCCACAGAGGCAGAGAGTGCCCCTTTCCCTGCTTGGTGGCTGTCACTGAACAGCTATTCATTGAAATGATGGGCACAGGCCTAGCACTAACTTTCAGGAGCACATACAACCACATGTGATGATTCTACCTTGGCCAAGCAGAGATGGGTCACAGCCCATATGCTGGTATCAAGGCAAACACGGCTAGCTGGTCTGGGAAAGGGGATGATGCTCATGGCACCTGAGTCACTAAACAAGAGGCAAATAAGAGCTCCCTGTCGTGACTAACTGAAAACAGCCAAACACAATAATCCAATTTAAGACTCCAAGCACTTCTAAGTGTCTTCCTTGTAGCTCCTCCTCCCTGCCTTCCCTGGAAGGGTGGGTGGTTCCCTAGGAGGTTCAGTTCTTGCTCCTTGCCTTCATCTGCTTCCATCATTCCCGCCAGACCATATGGCGCCTCTGTGCAAATTTGAAAAAGGCGTCACTTTCTCAAGATGCACAACTGCCATCTGCTAAAAGACTCAAAACCATTATGCAAATAGATGCTGAGCATGATAGGGCGATGCTCCCCAGGCTGTTCAGTCCAGGCCCTCCCATGCACATTCCCACATGGTTCTCCTCTATGTATTTGAATCCCATGAGTTTAAACATCACGTGGGCAGATGGTTCTTGAATATGAACCTCTACCCTGGTACCTTTTTTGGGAAATACAGACCAGTATTCCTAACTGCTTTCTGAGCATAGTTACTACGATTGTCTTGATTTCCCAAACACAAAAACTGAAAGTAAAAGTCACTCTGTTGCTGTGGTTACTGGAGGGGTAGGGTGCTAAGGGTTCCTCATTGGAAATCTTGGGCCACCTTTCACATCTACAGGGTCTCCCACCCATGTCCCCACACTCTGTCCCCATCACCAGGTCTCCCATCCTGTCTACTCTCACTGACTGACGTGTTTCAGGGAGTGATTGCTCCCTACCTGGATTCTTGGCTTCTGGTTTGGCTCCTAGTAGCTTTTCCTGAAGCCTCAATGGCTTCCGCCGGCAGGTAAGGAAAACTGAAGTATTTTAGCCTCAATTCAAAACTGTCCATGCTCTCACCTCAATCTCCCTCAGCTGTCACTTCTTTCTGGTCCTTTCCTGGGCTCCAGTCCTTGTCACAGTGAGCCACACGGAGTCTTCAGGATTTCATGGTTTCCATGCTTACCTGTTCTACTTACCTGGCAGGTGCTTTCTACCTGAAGTGGGTTTAAGTGGCATCCCTTTCTCCAAGACTCCTGAATAGTTGTCTTTTCGGTGGTTTTGTTGGACTACTACTTTACTTTGAGTCTTTAGGGTACTATGCCTTATACTATCTATTCACTAGTGTGTGTGTGTGTGTGTGTGTGTGTGTGTGTGTGTGTGTGTGATGTATTTGCGTGCGTGGGGGGTGGGGTGGGGATTAGAAGGGTACATTTGGAAGCCCCAACAAACAAAATCCTTATGAAAAGGTCCTATTTTGTCTTTTGTTCTTTCAAAGCAAACACAATATACAGTAGATGCTTGGGACTTAGTGATCCTTGAAATGGCACGGTAGTGAAGCTTCCTTCATGGTGAAACAAAGACTATGGGTGCCTAGACCATGGTCTAGTTGGCATTTATGTGAAGCACCAGCCACACAGGGCAAATGAGCACACTGTGGTGTCCAAAGCTCAAGGCAATGGGTCCAAACCAAGAGTACAGTTAAACCACAAGCATGTATTTATTCGATAATGCACAACCCACCTCAAATACAATTCCTGGAAATATGTCCTGGTAATTTGAAAGAGGATCAGTTGGGGGAGGGGACATGTTTCCAGAGTCCTTCCTGTCTCTGCATGGCTCTGTAGCCCTGAAGTCCTCTCCCACTCCCATGCTAAGAAGGTCTCGTTTGTAATAATATATCTATATGGTAACTCTTAAGCAAGACAAACTAGCTGTTATCAAGGTTTTCATCTTCACCTCTCTGTAACATGGGAAAAACTAAGCCCATTTTTATCTTAGATCAAATTCCCCAGTTTCTGGGAAAGAAATGATCCTGAACACAAGCCTGTCAAGACAGAAGCTGGAAAGCCCTTTGCCAGCTTGACTTCCCTGAGGCAGTGACACAGGCCTTTCTAGACACCAACAGCTCTCGGCTTCTTCCTGTAGAAGACTGATGTCTCATGGGAAAGGGAAGTGTGCCCAGCCCACTAGTCAGACACTCAACTGTCTAGGGTCCATCTTCTCTTTTGCTATTGCTTGGACGGTCTTGATGACATCAGTGACCGAGCCCCCTTCCATCACTGTCCATCAGGAGGAGACACTTCTTGTATTGCTACCTAGGTAGAAACAAGACCCCAACCTATTCTGCCATGCTTCTATAACCTCTGCCTTCCCCTTTCCTTAGTACCTCTGCAATAAGGAAGTTCAAAAGCTTTGGCAGTTGCCGGCACTATTATTCTGCATAAGTTAAAAGTCATCAGCATCTGTGATTTGGTTTCTTGGAATCAAGGAGACACAGTGGTTTTCTACACATTCTTCTTGTCAATGACTATGTCCAAAGATGAGAGACCAAAGAGAAGGCATGGTTTTTTCTTCTTAAAGTTGTTGAGATATGATTGACACAAAGAGATGCAAATACTTAAGTGCATGCAACTTGGTATGTTTGGATACAAGTACTTATCATTGTAACCAGTGATGCATTAAATACCCATTATCTCCAAAATTCCCTGCCTTTCTGCTTCTTTTGTGCTTAGAGTACTCAATACAGTTGTACCCTCTTAAGCAAACTGTGAAACAGACCACACATTGTTCATTATAATCCCTGTGTTGTAGATTTCTGGAACTTCTTTATCTCCTATTACTGACACTTTGAAATCTTTGTTCAGCACCTCCTTCTACACAGTGGCAACCACCATTCTCCTCTGCTTCTATGAGTCTGACGCTTCTAGATTACATGCTTAAATGAAACTATGCTACTTGCTCCCTTTGTCCACTTGTCTAATTTAGTGCCGTCTCCCTGAGGACCATCGTCACTGCTATGAATGACAGTACTTCCTTCCTCTAAGTCATGTTCTTCATCCATTTGCTGATGGACATTTAGGTTATTTCCATATTTTGGTTGTCATGGATACCGCTAGCACAGGAGTACAGATGTTTAGTTTATTCTCTGTTGCTATAACAGAATACATGTGTCTAGACAAGGTGTAAAAGAAAGGAGTCGATTCAGCTCATGGTTGTGAAGCAGAAAGTCGAAGACTGAACAGACACGTGTGGCAGAGCCCATGTGCTACCAATAACACAGCAGAAAAGCACATGGAAGATGCCAGGTGCAGAAGAGACAAGGGCTACTCTATGTCCTTTCAATAAATAATCCAGCTTATTAGGAACTCCATTAACCTCTCTTTTGGTCCTGCATTTGAGACAAGGTCTTACTATGTAACCCTGGCTAGACTGGAGCTCAGTGTATAAGTCTACTACCCAGAATTCATTTTCCTCTGTCTCCTGAGTGCCAGGATTCAACACCTCACCTAATCATTTCTTAGAGTCTTTCAACATTGTTGCATCAGAGACAAAATTCCAACACAAATTTTGGAGGAGGAGAAGTTACATCCATGTAGCAGGACAGTGACTGTTTTCTGTTTCACAAAGCCCTTTAGTCTGCTGGAGGTCCCTTCCCACCCCCACCCCCCCCCCCATCTCTCTCTTCCTTTCTTGATGCCTTTGTTTCTGGTGTCACAGGAAAGACCTTAGCAAGGATATGTAGGAAGTGTGTGTGTGTGTGTGTGTGTGTGTGTGTGTGTGTGTGTGTGTGTGTGTTTAACCTTTAAAGACAACAGAGATAGTAGTTCTGTTTGAATATCAGGGCTCTGCAAGTGACTCCTCAGGAAATCACCACCCACAGGAACTTTTTTACTGTATTCCTACTGAATTACTCTTTCATCAAATACCTTTTCAGGAAGATTCACCTCTGACAAAGGGAAGGCCCCTGTTTCTTACACTTTCTTTCTTTTCTCCTCTTAGTCTGGGAATAAGGGCTCGTGGTCAGTTATGGAAGTCTTCTCCTTTCCTCACAGAAGCTGCTGAAGGGGAGGGAACCCAAATCTCTGTCAGTTTGTTGACATGGAAAAAAGCTTCCTGGGAGGGTGATGGGGCAACAGGTTTGCTAAGGAAGCATGGAGTCAGAGATTTTCTGGAGAGGGTTCTCCCAGGAATTGCAAACTTAGCCAGAATGTTGTAGCACTGCAGGTTAGGAGACCAAATCCCTGGATGGTGATATCACTACCGCTGGCCTAGGCTGTGGCATATGAAGTCACTTCCTACATGTAGAATTTCCATGAGGAAAGACAAGATTCCGTTATTTCCTGAGTACTCAGATGGCCCACTGGCTCTCTTGAGCACAGTTTTCTGTCCAGACACAGAGGAGAGTTCAATGTTTCCAAATAGGTGGAAAAACTTACTGTGGTAGGTGATTGGAAAAATTCTAACACTGACCTAGCTTCTGAGAAACTCCCAGAAGAGCTACTGAAATTCAAAATGGAGCCAGGATTGGTAAACCCAAGAGCCCTAAGGATTTGAAGGAAGTGAATTAATGGCCAGAAGCAAATGTAACTTATAAATACTTCTTGTTGGGCCTGACATAGGCTCCTTCCTTCTTTAACTGAAGGTTAGTTGTACAATATGTAAGTTCATATAAAAATGATTACATTTATTTATTGTCGGGGGGGGGCATGCACAGATGCATGTGGAGGAGAACTTGCAGGGTTCAGGTCTCTGCTTCTATTACAGGGTCCTAGGGAGGGAACTCAGATCATCACACTTTGTAGCAAACACCTTTACCTGCTCTAAGCCATCTCATTAGCCCAATATAGAAGTTCTTTATGGTTAACTGTATCAGTGGAGAATCCTCACTGGTCTCCATTCTGAAGACAGGAGACTCCAGGTAAAACAGAGTTACAGAATGAGAACTTCCATCCCCCCAAAAATGACAGGAGAAGACTAGGCTTATTGTGTATTTTGAGGTGTGCCATTTGGGAGGTGCTTAGGTTATGGGGGTGGCTCATAAATGATGTACTTATCAAAGAAACTGGAGAGAGAGAGAGAGAGAGAGAGAGAGAGAGAGAGAGAGAGAGAGAGAGAGCGAGCTCATTGGCTGCTTCATTCCCATACACCAGGAAAGAAGATCCCACCAGACATCGGCGACTTGATCTTTCCACCCTTTAAACTTGTGAGAAATATGTTTCTGTTGTGTACACATCAGCCTGTGGTATTTTATCATAGTAGTCCGAATGAACCAAGACATACTTTAGATATTCAACAGTGATAGGCATGAAACATTTTCTTTCTCTTTCTCCTTTACAGCTCTAGGAAGATGCAAACAAGAAACTTATTTCTTTGTACACTGGTAATTGTTTTTACTTCTTTACAGTTTTATACAAGGATGTATACTTCCTATAGGTGGGGAGAAGGCCTGTCTTGGTCTCTATTATATTCCTAAGTACAGAGTAGATTTAAATGAATACTGTTAGATGAATGGGTGTATGAATAGATGAGTAAGTGAATTCAAAGTCATGAGCACAGATGACTTTATACTTCATGCAAATACAGCCAAGCCTCTGCATCTGTGGATTTGTAAATAAGGATTGAAATCATGGCACATGGGGCTTTGAGAGTGACACAAGAGTTTTGGATAAAGCATAGTCAGAGGCTCTGCCCTGTCTCTTCCCTGGTAAACTAACCTACGCTTGCTCAATATTAGAGGCACTACTTGATTCCTCTTTAAAACAGGCTGGTTTGTTATTTGTGTCTTATCTTGAACTCTGATGCATTTTAATCCTGTGTATTAAATTCTTATAAAGTGTAGTGTGTTGAGCCTCTAACAGTGTTTTCTGTTTCAGAATTAAAAAAAAAAAAAAATCTACCGACTAAGGTATAGTTCAGTGGTAACACACATGCTTAGCATATGCTTAACCTGGGTTTAAATTCCTACACACAAACGATAAAACAAAGCCACAAAGTATAATGCTAGATATTCTTCCTGGATAATGACTATGAAAATACCCTGGGCAGTGGACCTTGATTTCAACTTCCTTTTTAGAAAACCTGAACATCAATATAGATAGTTGCTGTGACAGACTGAAGGACGCTCAGAAGACCTCAGATGCACTGGGAGGGAACGCACACCATGCTTCAGTCTCCTGAGCCATAAAACATTTCAGTTTTTCCCAAGCCCAATGCCAGTCCTGAAATGCCAGGAAATGCTGGGAACCTGGCCTGTGAGGATACTCTTCCTAGTTTACAGGAATAAGCTCTAGAGAACAGGGTTTTACTTCTTAAATGGTGGTGGAACACAGCTCCAAAGCAGGCTTCTTGGAGTGTCTGAGGATCTGCAGAGACAGAAACAAAGACCTCACAGATGCCTCCAGCCTGTGGGCACCTACCTGGCAGAAGTGGACAACCTCAGCTAACGAATCTCTTATTTCTGTTGGGTTATTTTTTAACTTTCTGAATGACTCAACCAGATTTTTTCAGGAGAAAAAAGAAAAAAAAAAAAAAAAGAACCATGAACACACATATAAATCAATCAGAAGGAAACTCTGATGGCCTCTGGCGTGTTTGAACCTGTTCACAGAAGAGACAGTAAAACCTCAGTGTTCCTTAGGGCAACATTGTGTCACCATTCACAGTGTCTCAGGGAAGCAGAGGGCCCTGCAGCAGTCTCAGTTACAATTCATGCTTGTCAACATTTTCCCAGCTTTGCAAGCTAATTTCATGCCAGTGTCTCTCAGTGTTCCTTCTGTGTAGGACCACTTTTTCTTTAAATAAAGACCTGCTTTCCTGCTGACTTCTTTCCTGATTCCCCCTCCCTCCTCACTGTCTCTGTCTCTCTTCTTTTAATCAACATCAGAGTTATGAGTCTCTCAGGAAGGACTCCATGGCAGGCTCTCTAAAAGAATTCTGTGACTCAGAGTCACCTGCCTCCCTTTCTACTTCTCCCATTCCTTCATCACAAAGAGTGCTAAAATCCTCACCAGCAAGCTTGGGAGGGACAAATAGTACACTTCTGGAATCATCTGGAAATTTATACCCTTTCTTTCTTCACTACAAAATCTGTGGCTGGAGCCAGGGCTCCTGATTGCTCCCACCTTTTCTGAAGAACAGAAGCTGGCTTTTGATTTTCTCCCTTAGACAGAATTTGGGTTCGATGTCTTACAGACAAAGGTGCTTTGCTGCTGCATGACACTATCTGCCATGGGGAAGTACACAGTGCTATTCTGAAAAGCCAGTTAGAAATAGTGATTGATGCATCTCCTTCCCATGGAGAAGACAGCTTTGTTGCTACACAACTAAAGTAAGCTTTTGTAAGTCCTCTGCAGAATCAGAAAAATACACTGCAGTTTCTCCAACTCACACACGATTCTTCTGGTGCTTGGACTTTCAGAGAGAGGAGGTGGCTCACCTCACCTATTTGCCAAGGTTTAGGTTTCATCTCTGTAGAGACCAGGGAACAACTTCTGTACATGTAGGATAGGCCACCATTTGCTTTTCAACCAGAAACACATTCAAATGCACAGCTTGAACATGCACAGATGGTTTCTGGGAGCACATACGAGCAGGAAGAAAGGAACGTTCTGGGCGGGAATATGAGGAAGCGCTCACTGCGCTTCTTTTTACAGTAGCTAAGTATTTCCTTTTTGGTCATGTCTATGCATAATGCACATTTTAACATTATATTAAAATGCATTTATCTAAGGGTGGGGAAAGGACTGGCAATTGAGTCTAGGCATCACACATGCTAAGCCAGACTCATAGTCCTTTAAAAATTTCATTTTAAATTTGAAACAGCTTTTCCTTATGCTATCCAAGATAGCCTTGGACTCTCCCTGTTGCCAACGCTAGCCTTACATTTGCAACCATCCTGTTTCAGCCTCCTGAGTAGCTGGAATTATAAGCCCATAACTCAGGCCTGTTTGATATTGCTCTCCACTCAATAGAGGGACCATGTCACCAATCTTCCTGACACTTCTCTCCCCTAGTGACTTCTGCTGGACAAATGTGGCCGGAAGTAAGACAGAAATGAAGAAATATCGCTATGCCCTGTGCCAGCAACTACATGATACCTGATACTGAATGAAAATGAGCAGGAAAAAAACAGCCTGGGATGCAGCCTTAAGTCCATCAGATAAGGGGGAAGCAGCATCTAGACATTCTGTCCACCTTCCCATGAACGCGCCCTGTCTCTGTTTGCTCAGGCCTAAGAGCATCTCCCTGTTTGGCTTACCTCTCACTTCTGGCCAAAAAACAAAAACAAACAAATATAAAAAAAAGTTAAACATGTTTCCAACTCAGCCAATGTGAAAATATAATAATATAAAATGCACACTTAATAACTATACACTCCATTCCAAACTACTGGATTTTTTTCTTTCTGCTTTCCTACACATTTCTCCATGCACACACAAATATTAATGACTTCTGCTGTTCTTTTTATATAGGATTAAAATGAGCACACAGAATACTTCCTAGCTTTCCTCCTCCTGTTGAATTGTCAAAGACAAATTACTTAGGCTAACGACTGTAACAGCTGTAGATTTATTTTTTTCTTTTACGTACAATGATCATTCTTTGAGATAGTTACATGCTATCTCACATGGGTGTAGCATTGTGAACATTGGCTGGTTCTAGAACAAACAGGAGTCAGTTTCACAATAGTCAGGGGGTAGGACACACTCTGAGACCCATTTTACGGATTATTAAGTTATGAATTATAGTTTGGTCCAGAATCATAAAACTAGTATAATGTGGAGGTTTCAAATTTGAGTTTGATTCCAACGCTTTATTCTAGAGACAGTACTGCCTCCATCGCTCACTATTGAACAGCTGAGAAGCACAAAGTAAGGTTTAAAAGGCTACCTGTGTTGTCTCGCACACCCAGACCCCTACAGCTGATAATGATCCCCAAGGGGCAGTTCACAGCACACACTACACCTGAGAAGAGGGAATTTGATTTGCATGGTTTCCTTTGCTTACAATCACTATTACAAAATCCCTCAGGCACCCATCCTTGGGCGTCTGCCATAGTGTGTGTGCCTTTATTTCCAGCACGGGGGGTGGGGGAAGTGGGGGGATGATGTGGGAATGTATTTCTGTATGCTGTGAATATCAATCTTTAAATAAAGGAGCTGTTTTGGCCCATGACAGGCATCATAGAAAAAGTAGGAGGAGAAATCAGAACATAGGTAGGAGAAGCAGGGCGGAGTCAGACAGACCGAGCCCGAAACCCAAAGGAGCAACATGTAAGGAACACAGGTGAGCCACGGGCCACATGGTAGACAGACTAATGAGAATGGGTTAAGATGTAAGAGCTAGCTAGCAATGTGTCTGAGCCATAGGCCAAACAGCATGAACTTAATATAAGTGTCTGAATCATTTTTGGGGGCCTGATCAGCTGCAGGGCGGCTAAGGGGTCTGGCGCGGGAGATCTGAGGGTCTGGACCTCTGGCCACCCTGACCAAGAAACCTCATTACAACAGGGGAGGCAGAGACAGTCAGATCTCTGTGAGTTCAGGCACAGACTGGTCTACGTAGCCAGAACCAGATCAGCCAGGGCTTTACAGTGAAACATTGTCTCCAAAAAGAAAAACCAAAGGAACCATCCAACCAACTGAAGACCCAAATACATCCCTGTGCCAGGAAGACAGCTCAGAGAATAAAGTACTTGATAAATATAAATAGGCCCAAAGGCTTCAGTTACATCCCTGGATCCCGGGACAGAAGAAGAGAACAGATTCCCCAAAGTCGTTCTGTGGTCATCACATGTGTCTCTCACACATACCATACACAATAATAATAAATAACACATTAAAATGTAAAAGACCAAAACAACGCATCCTTTTATACTCACAAGGACACCATTAAGAAAAGACTTAAGGGACTTGTTACCGTTTTGAAGTAGTAGATGTCCACATCATATCACATCTGTATGGGGTTCCTAGCTGCCTACAAGGGTGGTCACTGGCAACCTTTCTGGAAATATCATTTGAATCATTGTTTACACAATGTGTTCATGTGTCAAAATGTATCACTTAACATTGGCTTAAAAGACGATGTAGATTACTTCCATGATAAAGCAAAATGGCTATGATACAAAAAGAAAAGAATATAGAAAAGTTTCTTGTCGTACATTGCTTCAAGAAAGGGTCACAGGATGAGAGGTGCATCACTCAGGAACGTCATCACTGCGTAAACACCACAGTCCTTACACCAAATGAAATGGCAATATGGTCACCGGCTACTACAACACTGTGGAATTTATGTTCAGTTTTACTGCTGCCCAGAACACTGTCACGAAGTGTAAGACCTCATTTTTAAAAATGGCCTCATTCAAAAAAGTAGCTCCACTAAAACACTCCGAGGAGCTGTTTCTAAGAAAGGCGGTTACTTATATAGAATTGTAAGCTATTCTGCTTTTACTTTTTAAATGCTAGATTTTTAACAATTACTATTATGATTCTTTTATAATCAAAAAAGTATGAATGTTTATTTCAGACTTTTAAATCTTTGCTTCAGAAGTATTCCCTACTTTATTTTTAGAATTGCTGTTGTAATGAACTCACAAATAAAACCATCACGCTAAAAAATTTGAATTTATTGTTATGATCAGTCTATGTGTGCGCAGGTGCGTGGGGACTTGCTTATGCCTTTTCATGGTGATTTTCATCCACTAAGCCATTTCTCCAGCCCAAGTTCATTTAGCAAATAAAACACAAAGCTAGTAGTGGTGGCATAGGCCTGCATTCCAAGCACTCAGGAGGCTGATGCAGAAAGATCATTAATTCAGAGCCAGCTTGTGCTACACAGTGAGTTCCAGGACAGACTAAGCTGTGAAGCCAGACACCATCTCACAAAGCTCAACAGCAACCAAATCTCAGTGAAAAACCACTACTCTCCCTAATGAATATACATCTCAGTGAAGACACTGAGAAATTTTTTGTTTGTTTTGGTTTTTTAAGACAGGGTTTCTCCACACAGCCCCAGCTGTCCTAGAACTCACTCTGTAGACCAGGCTGGCCTCGAACTCCAGATTCTCCAGCCTCTGCCTCATGAGTGCTGGGGGATTAAAGGCGCGAGCCACCATGCCCCACTGTGAAGAATATTTTAATATAGCCTAATTTGAAGACATATCTCCTGACAACACTCAGGAGTCAATGTTATTCAACAACTTACATGTAACTGCAGAAAGGGGACCTTGCCAGTCTTCCTATCAGCTTCCTTTGAAGGACACAGACAGACTAAAAGAGCATACAAAGAATGTCCAGTTTATAATGTACCTTGTTATTTTCCCTTCAGTTTCAACAGGAAAGAGAAAAACTGAAATAGATTACCAAAGAGGCCCTCTGGACATAATATACAGAGCTAATGTAACTCTGAGAAATTGGTACAGTCCCCTGAAAAAAAAAGTTCATGGGCCTATCAGAAATGCTGGGTCCATATCATCAATAGGAGAGATGTATAGAAAAATCAGGGCAGTGACCACCAGTGTAAGAAGGGAAGATGCTTTTATAATGAGTGAGTGAAAGAATTATTTGCATTATCATCAAAATTACCAGCCCAATTTTTGAAATTATTGGAAAATTAAAACCATGCTTTGAGGGCTGGAGAAATGACTAAGTGATTAAAAAAAAAAAATCATGGATCTGGACCAGTGTAAACCAGTGAGTGCCATTAATTGATGGTATAGAAAAAAAAAAATGAAGTCGTTTGATGTGGGAATGCCTTTCTATATGCTGTGAATCTCAATTTTTAAATAAAGGAGCTGTTTTGGGCCATGACAGGCACCATAGAAGAAGTAAAAGGAGGAATCAGAGTAGGTAGGAAAGTAAGGGTAGAGTCAGAGGCAGAAAGAGCTGAAGCCCAAAGGCACGACATGTAAGGAACACAGGTGAGCCATGGGCCACGTGGCAGACAGATTAATAGAAATGGGTTGAGTTAAGATATAAGAGCTAGCTAGCAATGTGCCTGAGCCATAGGCTAAACAACGTAAAGTTAATATAAGCGACTGAGTCATTTCTAAGGGCCTGAGCTGCGGGCAGCGGGCTGCTAAGGGGTCTGGCATGGCAGGGTCTAGGCCTCTGGCCGCCCGGGACCAAAGAAACCCCTTTGCAACAGTCGTTTATGCACAGCTTAAAATGGAGCTTGCCTCATGGTAGGCGATCAATAAATGATGGTAAACATAATAGAGTCTCAAACCCTGATGGCTGTCTTAAGGCAGGAAAAATATGATTAGGTTAGAAGCTCAATCAAGTCTATGAACACTCACAGACATTAAGTTTCTTATCACTGGCCTAAGTACTTTGATTAAAGAACCACAGTCAGTATCCTCAAGACATGGCCCAAAAAGAGGCTAGTGGAGAAATGCTCAGAGGTTAAGAGCACTGGCTGCCTGTCCAGAGGCCCAGGGTTCGATTCCCAGCATCGACATGATGGCTCACAATCATCTGTTACCTCCAGTTCCGGGGGACCCAATGCCTTCCTCTGGCCTCCTTGGCACCAGACACGTATGTGGTACACAAATCATAGACACATATAAAAATAAAAGTAAAAATGAATAAATCTTAAAAAAAGAAAAAACAGAGGAGTATCTTACTACTGAGGGGCACAGTACTAAAGGAGAACATGGTAGGTTGCCATGGCGCACACTATACCTGAGGATGCTTGGAGCCAGGACAGCTCAGTGCTAGTGACAGTTAAGTGGAGCTAGAAATGATTAGTAGGGCTGAAGCTGGCAAAGAAGGAGGGAGAAGACAAAGACAGTAGAAAAAGCAAATCGGCCCAGGAAACCAAAAAGATTCAAAAGATGTTGTTATGGGGGCTTGAAGAGTTTGACACATCCTCCATAACAACCACCATCTCTTTGCTTCCCACAGCCTGAAATGTCCTTCCCTGGTGAAACACAGCAGTAACACATACTGTGAACAGTAATTATGTGTAATTAGAACTAAATAGATAAAAACTGTGCTCCAGGGAAGGGTCTCCTTACAAGATGGTGACCATGCTGCTCCAGCCCTGCAGTGACAGCAACCCTGACCACACCTATCTCCTTCTTCCCTGGGCTTTTCCATGAATATGCTTCCAACAGATATTCTGTTTGCTAAAATGCCCATTACCCAAGAGGGGTTTTTTTTTGACCCTTCTTGTAAAATCAGTGTTGTTGATTCCATCCTCCCATTATTGAAGCCTTCACAGAGTTTAACCATTTCAACATCTGACAGACTTTTAGTTTGTTCCTCTGCTTGTGACAGAATGTAAGTTCCATGAGGGTAAAGGAGAGTGGCCTCTTCCATTTCCCATATTTCCCCAGGGTGCAGAGCTTTGTGTGGACCGCCCTTATCAAGTGTTGGATGAGAGCATGAACAAACCCCCAGCTTGAGGGCAGAACTCAACTTTACTTTCCTTTGATCCCCAGGAGTCAGGCACAGACATTTGTTGAACTGTCCAACTCAATTGCTTTTGACAAATGGTGGTGTTCAGCCAGCACAGAAAGGTCAACCTGCTGCATTTGTATTGCCTAGCAGATAAATCCAAGTTGTCGGTAACTACCATGAAAAATGGCTTTGTGGTCAATTTGATAGGGAAAAGAGCAAAACCGGTGGTCTGATTTCATTACCCAGGGAAACCAATTAGCACATTTATCAATTAGTTACAAATAACCACGCAATCGTTGACACTTAAGCCAGGCACAGACAGAGCGTGCCAGGACGGTGACAGTGATTTAATGAATGAAGTACACAAAACGTTTAAATGTTCCAGAGCTTATGTTCTGTTCTGACACTAAACCAGGTCCTTTGAGAAAAGACATTACTGGTGTTAAGTCTTCAGGGTGGATGGATATGCAGTCTACTGACAGTCTAGCAAAGTGCTTGAATCTCCCTTCAAATCAACCACCTCAAATTTTGTTTCACTACTAGAAAGAGTAAACTAACAAGAGTTCAATTGCTCTTTTTGAGACAAAATTAGAGACATTCAGAATTTAAGCAAAAAGCAAGGCTCATAATTTCAGGTTCTGCAACCTGCCCTACAGGTCCAACAACCTCCCCAGAAAATCACCTCAAAGGTTTGTAACAAATATCTGACAAGAAGATAACTTAACATTCCAAATAGTGCTGAGATATAAAGAAAAGAATTCGGAGTGGGGTGGGGAAAATGCACTGCTCTTCTAGGAGCTAAATTTAATAACTTAAGCCCATTTATCTAGAGAACTTCCCCATCTCAGTGGCAGCTCTTAAGCATACTTCAACATAAGTAAAAGGAACCAAGGTCGCCCAATGACTGGCATCCAAAAGTAGTGTCCGTCCTGATATGGCCGGCTTCACAGAGTGCAGATTATACTTCTGCTCCACAGACACACTGGCTCTATGCTAATGTGTAATGGGTAAAATGACTCAGAGCCTTCAACAACTTGATCACATCTTTGGAATCAGAATTGCGTTCGCTGCCCAAGTT
This sequence comes from Phyllotis vaccarum, assembly GCA_033318265.1. Lineage (NCBI taxonomy): Eukaryota > Metazoa > Chordata > Mammalia > Rodentia > Cricetidae > Phyllotis > Phyllotis vaccarum. The sequence continues at coordinate 73,761,706 of JARWLC010000006.1, forward strand.
CCTAGAAAATTATCCAAATCATTCCCTTAGCAGAAAGAATGTATGTGTGATCTGAATGACTTTACAACCAAAGATTATTTTTCTACTCTTTTATGGCATCGTATTTATCATGGAATTCCATTTGGGGGCCATTTACTATAAATGTCACAAAACAGCCGCCATCCTTTTAGTCTCCTATTTTCAAGTAGGAGCTGCTCCCCAAGATTCTGTACATGGTCCACTTGTTTACACTGGTTGCATGATTTGAGATAACAGCTATGTGCTAATGACATTGGAATATTAATTCCATCTCTTCCTCTTTCTTGGCTTCAGGCTCCTCTCTCCCTCCCCATAGTGCAGTGGTCCTCTGCCACCCCTTCGGCAAACCTCCATTTCCCCAAAACATTTACAATTCATAACAACAGCAAAATTACAATTATGAAATGGCAATGACAACAGTTTTTTAGCTGGGAGTCATCACAACTTGAGAAACTGTTTTAAAGGGTCAGCATTAGGAAGGTTAAGAAGCACAGCCACAGCGCATGTCTGTAACTCTCACATGCTTGATGCATTTCTAAAGCTCCTCACACTCCCCTCTAGCTTAGGTCTCCCCTGGACTCCCGGTCTGGCCTAGCTGTTGGTATCAATCAAGTACCAACCTCAACACCTGGGAGTGCCCTGGCACCTTGATTTGGTGTCTAACCCTAAGTCCTGGTTGCTTATTCAGCGGTCACCTTCACCTTATGCTCTCTGCTATCCTCCTATGCTACCTTAGTTTAGGTCATGAATATCTATCTACAAAGAACATTGTAACTGCCTCAAATGGAAATTCCCTGGGCCGCCACTCACCCTGCACATGTCTACGGGGGCCACTACCCTCTGATAGCATGTGAAATCAAAGTGTACTCAAGTCATGAAAACCGCTCAGCCCAAACTCCCCGGAAGAGACTGTCTGCACTACATAACTACTGCCTCCTTTCTTAATATCAAAAGTCTGGTCTTTAGTTGTTAACGATTCTTTAGAATGTTATACTGCCTTTGTCAGCCTTCACTGCTAGGGGTAGTCATATGACTAAGTTCCAGAAAACTCCATGGGAAGCTTACAGAGCCCTGAACAGCCCTTCTGACTATTTTGGAATTCAAAGTCAGAGGCAATCCCTGGACCATTAGCAATTACCTTAGACAAGGAGGCGGCCACAGAGGTGTCAGAACAACAACAAAAAACTCCAGGTCCCACAGGACTACATGGAGCTTCTGCGGCAGAGGGGGACCTTTGAGTTTTTATAAGACAAATATGTTTCAAACATTTCAAGACCTTTACAGTCTCATTCCAGCTGCCCAATGGAACCTCATCTTCCCCTGTATCAACATTTAAGCTTTGGCCCCACCTCAGTTCCCGCGATTTCAATTCTACCTATCTGGTCACCAGCTACTTTTAGCTTTCTCTGCATTGCTCCAATGTGGCCCCTTACCACAACCAACATCCTTATCTTTGTTCAGCTCTAACTTCCCACACTCAGCTCAGATGTCACTTCCTCCGGGACATTTTCCTGAATGTCTTACATTGAATGGCCATTCTCTGAATTATCAAAATACCTTGCAAAATGTCCCCAACAGGCTCATGCATTCAGTGGACCCATGGGTGTCTATCAGATAGCATTATCATGAAAGGCTGTCTAACCTTTTGAAATGTGGCTTAGCTCACGGGAGGTGGGATTTGATGACTAGAGCACTCTGCTTCCAGATCTGCCAAAATGTGAATAAACCACTAGGAAAGCTGCTGCCATCCGGACTAAGATGCCATGAATTTTGTCATGCCTTCCCCACCATGATGGTCTAAAACTAACCATGAACTAAAGTTTTCCTTGATGTGGGAATGCCTTTCTGTATGCTGCGAATAAAGGACTGCCTTGGCCCATGACAGGCACTGAAGCAATAGGCAGGAATCGGAGCACAGGTAGGAGAAGGAGGGCGGAGTCAGACAGACAGATCGACCCAGCTGCCCAAGGAAGCAACATGTAAAGGAACTCAAGTGAGCCACAGGCCACGTGGCAGGACAGATAAATGGAAATGGGTTGAATTAAGATGAAATAGCTAGCTAGCAACGTGCCTGAGCCATAGGCCAAACAATATGAAATGAATATGTGTCCAAGTTATTTTGGGAAAGAAAAAGCGGGTGCGGGCAGATCTGGACCATTGGGCTAGTTGGGCCAGAAGCCTCATGTTACACTTTTCCCCTTACGTTGCTGTTTTTTAGATATTTTGTCCCTGCAATAAGAGACGTGACTAACATGCTAAGCATGCTCGTTTCAGAATCTATTTGCCACCATTAGTGGTCTGTGTATCACTCATTTCAATCTATATAAAAAAAATCCTCAAAGGACAGAACCCTACTCCACTCATTTCAGATGTACCTCCTCACAGAATGCTCTGCAGACTATGTCACCAGCGTGTTCTTGCCGTGACTGGACTTTCCTCAGTGAAGCAAACAGCAATGAATGCCTCAAAATGCCCCATTAACTCTTCAATCATCAGGAAGTTGAAGATTAATTATGTGTTCAGTTTTCTAAAGATGGACTACAGATTGCATAGGAACCATCCTAATAGAACCTCTACTGTGAGAAACAATTTGCTGGTTGGATATTTGAGACCTGAATTTCTTCATCTATAAAAAATAAGTTGGCCTTAGGTAATCTTTGAGGACTCTACTGTTTCTAAAATGTAATAATCCCATTGTTGGGTGTAAATATGAGACACAGATGTAAGAAACTCACAGTGACTGGATGGTTCCTCCAGGGATTGGCAACATGACCAGCTTACCTAACTCTCAAATAAATTATTTATGAGGTCTATCTAGTAAAATTTTAAAGTCATCTGATGACTGTACATACTGTGGGATAATGGAGTGCTAACTGTGGGAAAATATGCCTCACCGGTTTCAGCTACACATCTCTCAAAAGCACTAGGACTTGCCTCCTTCTTCCTGCCACTAGGCATCTGCATTTGCTGTCTTTTTTTCTGCCCAGAATATTCCTCTCTTCTTCCTCACTAGTGACATGAGCCTAAAAGTCACTTCCTTCAGATCTTCCACTTCTCCCTAGCCATACCCATCACCCTAGGGAAGGTCTTGACCATGGACCTGCGTTTCTGTTTCTCAGCATTGACCATACTTGCTACATCTATGAGTGTCATCACCTGACTGACAACTTTCTTCATCATTGGGCCATGTCTCCACCAGACAATAATCTGGGTTTTGTTCATTGTTATGTTCATGTCTTTGGCAGTGAGCTTATGGTCACTGAACATTAGTAGCTAAGGTCTGCTCAGGGGAAATGAAAGGACCAAGAGTTTCCTGTGGGAAGAAGGAGCCCACTTACAGGCAGGTGTTAGGTAAGTCCAAACAGCTAGAAACCCTGAGTTCTCCATATATCTTTAGAAGAAGAATAAGGGAGAACGGTCACTCTCTAGTGACAATGGAAGAGTCGTCTTTGAATGAACAAAGTATGACAAGAAGGCAAGAATATGAGTAACAAGTTCTGGCGAGGGCTTGGTACCAAAATCTCACGTGAAAGTTACTCACATCGTGAGCCCTTCTGTGGCTGGTCCTTTCTCACTATAAATAGCAGATGACATGTAGCCATCTTTGCCATCAAACAAGCAAAAAATGAATGACCCTGCTTCTCAGTAGAATAAAGGATGCTATTTGATGACAAGGTGAAACAGACATACTGAATTTGATTCTTACCTTTATCCAATGAGATTGTTTTCATTAAATGCAGAGGGAAAGCATAAATATAGAAATGCATCCTAATATAGGTAAGGTAAGATCACACAACTCTAGGCTCAAATGAAAGATATTTGGTGAGTCTGCAAGTGTGCTAATAGGAAATGCTGAGGAGTAAGGGAGGTCCCAGGAGACAGCACGGCACTCAGAGATGTTGACCCAGTTTTCCAGAAGAAAAGAATTGCAGAGAGAACAATGACTCAGTCGTGAAACATCTGCTGTAGACCCAACTCAGAAGTGATTTGCACGCAAATTCCTTGCCACTCTCTAGCCAAGGAAGCAATGCTCCCAGGGGTGATCTCACCATGGGTTTTCTGAGCACAGCCACACCTAACTAAATTCAGATCACACAAGTATCTGAACTAGCCAGGACTCCAATCCCCTTGATCTGTCCATTTTCACAGTCAGCCACTGTATTCAGAGCCTAGTTTAACAGAACGTTCCTGGTGGGGGTAGGGTTGACCTTCCTAAATTGTAAGTTTAGGAAAGAGTTGGGAATATAGCTATGTGTTAAGAGTTTTTAATCTTAGAACTAGCCCCCAGCAATGGAAGAGCTAAAAATTAAAATAAATTAAAACAGAACAAATAAAAGAACAAGGCAGAGGCAAGTTTTTTCCTTTCAAGATGGAGAGAAATCAAAGGTGACTTTCAAAGGTCAATACTGTCTCCTGTGAGTATAATAAGGCAGAAGGCCAATGGCTGCATGAGGCTGATGCAGTCAGCTTCACATCTGGTAGAGGGAGCGTGAAGATGGGTTCAGTGTTTGAGTGGAACAGGGGGAAAAGCAGGCACCAGAATCTAAAATGCTGTAAATGTCTCCTTATCTACTATATCACATATACATTCCATGCTTGGTCAGAGACAGAGCACATGTGTGCTGTAGGCTTAGTGGTTTGAAGATGACATGTTAGAGATGGTTGAATTCTCCTTTAATGCAGTTTATGGAGCATGATAGAAAGGGTTTCCTGTCCTGCTTTTGCTATGTGTGGCCAACATACCTTTTTATTTCCCTACTTTTTCTGTGGAGTTTGACTTTGGAAAAATGTCCAAGCTACATAAGAGTTATTCATGCACCATCTGGGTTCCTGGAAACCCAGGACATAGAGATGAACAGTTCTTTGTCCTTTGTCAGGGCTGACTGCATAACTGTCTGTTCTCTAGCTCACTTTGGTTTGAGGACTTTGGCAGACCACAGACTTTGCAACCAAAATCACAAGGCAGAGAGCCTTCTGCAGCTGCACCTCCCAGAACCAAGGCTTGCTGGTGAATACACTCGAGAGTGAGCTTTCAAGTTGTAAAACACAGAAGTATGATCAGCCTGTCTTCTGATATCCCCAACGGGTATAGTCACTGAAAGGAGAGAGCGCTTCATCTTCTTTCTAGGGTTCTAAATGGTGATGACTTGCCAATGGTACACTACTTTTACAACTAGCTGGAAAATAAGACCCACACACCCAGAAGTAAAGCCTCCAAAACCAACCAACCAACTGACCAACTAATCAACCAACCAATTAACCAGCTAACAGACTGACTACTGATTAACAAACCAATAGACCAACTAACTCACTGATTAACCTACCAACCAACCAACCAACCAATAATTTTATTTATAGACAGCTCAGAGGAATCTTCTAGAGAGGGCATTTCAGTTCTTATAAAGGCCATCTTGGGAGACAGATGATAAATGGAAATGTCTGAAGTTCCTAAGATTCTTATTATCTTTCTGAATCCAATTCACACTCTCTGGGACCCAGATATACCCTTGACTGTGCGTTCCAAGGACTTGGCTTTCAGAGTCCCCTTTTAAGTCTCTGGTCCCAGTCAGGAACCTGAAAGAATAAAAGTATCCCATGGAACAAATCCACAAGACAGAAATAACACTTTAATCTATCCCAACTAAATGTTCTCCCTTCAAAATCAGCCGTATCCGTTAGACGCTAATGAACATGGGGATCTTAGTTCAAGCACAAATAAAAATCAGAATGGAATTGAAAATTAGAATTGAGTCACAGTTGAAAGAAACCAAAAGAAAACTGGTATGTGGATGGAGACTGCCTCACCAGAAACACCATCAGCCACAATGCCTATGTTCCGTAGAGCAAGATTCACACAGTTAATGGAAGCAAGTGTGGCATTCAACCTGGAAATGCAAGCTTGTGCTTGTATCAATGTAGGGTGCTGTGTAAGGAAGGGCCCAAGGGGATCAGGCCACCTGACTTGAAGCCTCCGTTCCCTTCCCCATTTCTGCCTTAATTTTCATGATTAAAATATCCTGACACTGTAAGCAGAATAAGACACCAGCCCTCTAGTAGTGTCTTCAATCTTCAAGTTTCTCCTCAACAGAGGAGGTAGCAGAATAGTTAGTTAGGCAGAGTTTGAATCCTCAGGTCGGCACCTGCTAGGGGCCTGGTTATTACAACTCTCCAAGAATTATTTATCTAAACATCAGTGATGACCATAATGTTAGGAGACACATGTAAGTAATGTGTTCCAAGTAGAAAGATCATTATTCCTAAAAAGTAAATAATCTGTCTTTAGAATAAGCAGGGTAGAGATAGGAGTCTCCTAAATAGTATATTTTGACAGACAGTGGTGGCACATGCCTTTAATCCACGGATCAGGAGGAAGAGGCAGGTGGATATCTCTGAGTCTGAGGCCAGCCGGGTCTACAGAGCTAGATCCAGGACAGTCATGACCATAACACAGAGAAACCTTGTCTTGGGAGGCGAGTGAGTATATTTCGACTAGAATACTCTTTGCTACGGTATTCAGGATCCTATCATAAAGCATAGAACCCTCACCACCACCACCAAAAAAAAAAAAAAAAAAAAAAAAAAAGTAGGTACCAGAGAAAAACAGGTTTATTTGCTGGGCTCATTTCTGCTGCCGCAGTAAAGGGACAAACAGCGACTTTGGGAAGAAAGGGTTGTATCAACACATGATTCTTGACTGGGGTTCATCTATTAGTTACTGTTTTGTTGCTGTGAAGAGAACATTGAACTGTTGGCTTGCTCACAGTTTCAGAGAATGAGGCTACGGCAGGGAGCCTGGCAGCATGCAGGCATGGGGCTGGTGTGGGCTTTTGAAACATCAAAGCCCACCTCCAGTGACACACTTCCTCCGAGGACACACCTGCTAGTCCTTCCTAAGCAGTTCCAACAACTGGAAACCGAGCATTGAAACAAGAGCCAGTGGTCCATCAAAGCAGGGAAGATGAGGTAGCAGGAACTCAAGCCATCTAGTCCCATCACATCCACTCAAACTTAGAGAATAGCACCGCACACCTTCAAGTTGGGTCTTCCCACATCAATTAATGTAACCGAGACACTTCTCCACAGACATACCCAAGGCTAACCTGATCTAGACAATGTCTCTTCGAGCTTCCCTTTTCAGATGGTTCTTGTGATTCCAGATTGTGTGAAGCTGATCACCCAAACTAGCCATCACATGTGGCAATCAATTTAGAACATTATTTAAAGAGCGAGAGGATTCAGACCACCTGGTGAAGGGAAATATCAACATGAACACACCCTAACACTCGCTCACTAGTCCATTTCCAACACATCCATCATCCCTCTGATTAATACTTCATTGGATAGCCACTGAAAACACCAATCAGATTTGAGTCCATTCAAACTGCAGCCATGAAATATAATCAAATACCATTGGGAGACTAATACCATCAACCCCACTCTATGGGTTTAGCCGTGGGCTGACAAATGCACCTCATCTGACCTCATTTACTGTTACAGCTTTTTTCAGCAATAGTCAAGACACATTGCTTGGCTCAGTTGCAGATTCTTAAAATGGAACGGGTCCACATTAACAAACTCACTTCAAATATTAGGATTGGAAAAAAGGAAGAAAGAGAGAGATTAATTAATCCAGCACTCTCCAGGGTTTAGCTGTCAGCAAATGCTGGCTGAACCACTCCATGAATACTAATCTCTCTGGAATTCAAACAGGCTGAACATTTTAGTTCAGAGATGGAGTTCATCTCTGTGTTAACTCTAATGAATACTTGGACCTTTTGTGGATGTCATTGCTAAAGTCGTTAGTCAATGACCACAAGAAATGAAAAGCTGGATTGATGGAATGAGGAGGCAGGCAGGGGTGACTCAGGGGAGGTACCCAGCACACAAACTCACCGGTAGATGACGCCTTTCTCGTGTAGGAACATGAGCGCCGAGATGATCTCTGCTGCATAGAACCGAGCTCGGCCTTCGTCAAAACGACGGGACTTCTGAATGTGGAACATCAGGTCACCTCCATTCACAAACTCCATGACAAAGAACAGACGATCCTAGAAGAAACATGTGAGGATCAATTAACCTCTTCTTTGCTCATCAGAATAGTGTTCCTTCAATGAGACAGATATTCCAGGAATTGTGCAGGCTGCCCTCTGGGAGCAAAGGACGATTCTGTTGGGTCAGGTCCTTGACCCCATAGGGAAGAATGGCATGGAAATTCCCTTTATGTAGATCCACACAATCTTGACTTTCTACAAAGCAAAGCCTCAAGAGACCTTGGTTCTTATTCCAGCCTGATACATGAAAGATCCCAAAAGTGAAGAGAACACAGGCATTAAGTACTCTGTCAATGTCTTCATTGGAGCACACAGGGTTAATCACAGAGCAAAGGACACTGGGTAGGGTGCTTCATTCCTCACAAATGAGCAGAAAACAAAAAAGGGACAAACTCTTTTAGAGAACTCAGCCAAATGGAAGCTCAGTTGATAGCATGTTAGAAAGTCCTCTGTCAAAAAGTCATGAATTAGAAGGAGGTCCCTACCTGCAGTGACTGTCACCAGGCAGGGAAAATGGACTCCTAACAAAGCCTCCCCTGCAGCAGCCCAGGGACTATATGCACCAAGGACTCATGGACCATAAGACTTTGTGATAGAAAAGTCCATCTAGCAAGCAATTGCTGAGACCCATAGGGTAAAAGGTTTGTGTCTAAGGACCTCTACCATCAGGGGATTCCCTCATCTCCTCCCTGTGCACTGACTGGGGTGCTGGTACACAACAAAGTAGCCCATAGACACAAAGCAGATAGAGTTTCACCTTAGAAAGGCTGGTACAAGAAACACCAGGTTCTTAAAACTTTAACAGCAAATCTACACATTCTGGTAAAGCTGTGAAGGAAGCAGGGGTATTTGATGCCTGTGCGGAGATTAGGGAGGTGCCTGAGCAAGAGTCCTGTGAGTCAAGGCCTGCAGGTGAGTTCCATCTTTCAGAGATGGTGTTGCCCTTTCTGGGTGGGAATGTGGGCAGTCACTGTGTGGGCAAACTGGTGTTTTATCAAAGGATGTATACATGCAAGAACCCGCCTTTTCTTGGGGTTTGAGATGCTACCGATTTTGCTCTGGGTGGCTGAGCTGAACAATGGCAGAGAGTCTGGCTTTGGCTCACTTCCCAGTATATTGTTGCTGCACAGATGAAGGTGATCTCTATCAGGGCAGTGCGACCCATGACGTCCTACTTCCTGTAGTAAGTAAAACCTCAAGCAGAAGGTAAGGGAATCAAGCAAGCCTGCCTGCCTGCCTGCCTGCCTGCCTCCCTCCCTTCTTTCTCTCTCTCTCTCTCTCTCTCTCTCTCTCTCTCTCTCTCTCTCTCTCTCTCTCTCTCTCTCTCTCTCTCTCTCAACTACATTTGTTTCTATCAGCTAGAAGAATAAATTTAAGTGTGGAAACAAAAGGACAAAGATCATAAAAATAAAATCTACTGCCAACTCAGCTCTTCAGGTTTCCCCACAGCCCAAGGGAAGACTATATAAATATAGACTTATGATTAAGCCAAGGGCTCTCATTTGAGTTTAAATAGCAAAGGGAGAGGCAGAATAGGGTGGATGGGTTCAGATAAGCAATGGCTGTCCTGCATTCCATGGGCAGGAGTCTGGTGGGTGGGCCATGTTAGCAAATGGGTTGGTGGAAAGTTAGCCTTCCAAAGACATACACAGGAAGTTGTTATGCTAACAGAGACCTCATCTGGAGGGGTAGCCCCAGCGGTCTAAGGAAGGCAAAGCTGGAAAAGCCACCCTGCAATGTCCCTGAACAAGTAGTGCAGCTGCATGCTTCTTGTGAAGTGGTCTATTTGCCTTCCTCAAGCCAGCCTCTAGAATTCTAGTTGTTCTGAACATCTCATTATTGGAAGTGAGTCCATAGGTAAGTGGCCATTCTGAGATGGCTGAGGTTTCCTTGGCAGGAGTCTCCAAGGCAGCAGTGGTCATCAAAAGATGAAGGCATTAAGAAGGCACTCCTTTCCACACACAGTATCTTTTTCATAACCAAAATCTACAAAGCCGGACCCTGGGCCAAATGGCAGGTGTGGGGGGAGGACATGCTTCATGTGAGGGGAGGACATGCTTCATGTGAGGGGAGGACATGCTTCATGTGGGGGGAGGACATGCTTCAGGCGCAGGGACAAATGGCAGGTGTGGGGGGAGGACATGCTTCATGAGCAGGGACAAATGGCAGGTGTGGGGGGAGGACATGCTTCATGTGAGGGGAGGGCATGCTTCAGGTGCATCTTTTGCCTTCTCCTTCATCGTGGTTCCTCTCACTGCACTGGGGTTTGGGACAGATCTCAACCTTTCTCCTTCGCTGTATCTGGAGAGCGATGGGATCCTTAGACTTAAGGGGATGTTTTGTTCAATGTTATCACCTCTTTCTATCCAGAGTCTCACTTACTTCTATTATGGGCCTGGCAACAACCTCAAATACAGGCTAGCATTCACAGCCCCTGGCTGCCATCAACTATCAGCACAGGAAGACAGAAAAAGCAGGACGGGAGAGGCACCTAGGATGAAATAAAGTCACGGGCCATCCTATCAAAGGTCTCAAGTCATTTGCCAACCAACAACATGCTTTTTTTTCCCTGCAAAAAAAATCTCTAGAGGCCTGAACTTTTATTCACACTGTTCTAAAATGACTACTAAAGAGGGAGAGACAGTCCCACTAACGTCCCTCCAAGATTGCTGTTGCAGAGAGAGGAAGCCAACACACAACTCTCTACTGTTTACAAAAAGGCCTGTTTATCATCAATATAGTATGTGCAGAGGGTGTGGGATGAGAGATGGGGCATCATCCAAAATAAAATTTTATTGAGCATGTCAGCCGGTGGCACAGGTGCTATGCACAGAATCTGCTGCTGCTATTACACCAGTGGTTCAGCTCAGAAAAGAATGTGGATGTGTAGAATGCTTTCCATTACAGCCAAAGAAAAGACAAATAAACAAACAAACAAAAATCCACCAAAATAAAACCAAAAAGTCTCGTGTGATGACAGACATTCGGGGTTCATGGGTAGGCAACTCTTTCTACTTCTCTGGACCTCTTGAATGTTTCTAAAGACATACTTTTCTTACTGGGATTTGGAAGAAGGAAGAAAGCATACTGGAAAACATGTAATTGTAAAGCCATCTCACAGAAGCATCGTCTACACAGTGGAAAGCGGAGGGTAGCTATGGAACCTTCATGCCCTGCTCTCTGTTACTGAGAGTCATCAATAATCACCCTTTCTCTCAAGAATCATTGCTGCACCAATCTTATTGGAGTGGCATCCCAAACCAGAACCATCTGGCTTTGGGTTTATCTCTGTATCTACAAGGGTCTGTATACATGAAACTCTCTGGGACCTTCTTGCATTCTTTAAGGGTTTGCGTAAGTATCACCATTTACTTGGCACACACAGAACTCCAGGACCTGGGCCTGAAGCAGATGTGGGGCTACACCTACTCACAGATGTGTAGGCAGAGCCTACTAGTCAGGGTGGTAAGGATCCAGTTGGGTCATGGGGAAGGAGAGACCAGCTTGGAGGCTAGAGAAGAGCTGACTCCCCAGGTTAGAATGTAAAAATGAACAGGTCAGGCTAGAGAGGAACAGAAAGGAGATGGGTAGATGTTCTGAAGCCAGGCAGAACACAGGCTGCTAAGTGCTGAAGCTGCTGCACACAAAGCCCTCTGTATTCAGGTGGCTAGACTTATAATCAAGCCTTGGTAGAAGTAAGAGGCAAATTTGGGAGGTGTCTGACCCCATCCTAGGTCACTCACAACTGAGAACTGATTGAAGGACCCTCAACTTCTCCCAATAAACATGACCACTCACCTACTCCATTAGAATTTTAAGCCCAGTGCCTGGGATAAAACATGTGACACCCATGTGATAAGGCCTAAAAAGACCCCAGTAAGCACTGGGATATGACATATACAATAAAACATCAGCAAAACCCCAAATCACCTCAGAGAAATCTCATTCATTTGGAATAAACTGCGTCAGTCTTCAGGAAGCCTTTACATGTGGTGAAGACCTCACCACAGAAGAGATCTGTATATGAGGTTCTGAAAGGAGGCAAGCAGTAACCTCTTTGCCTGCAACTTCCCTTGGCATCCGTATTGGTCAAGATCTAGTCCTGAGGGTTACTTGCTCAATGCATTATGCTGTGAAACAAGATAAAATCCTTTTGGGGAATCCTGCATTAGGGAGGGACTGTGTGGTGGATTATGTGACTGTGAGTCACTTATAGGGCAGAGAGGGCTCTGCTAATCCCATACAGGAAGAGACAGTCAGTCAAAGGAGTCTTTCTTTATTCAAAATCTGGACACACACCTAGTTTGGGATTGCTAACATCATTTCCTAGAAGCTGCACCTGAGTCTCTGCAGAGCTTGCCTTACCTGTGGCTTTGGCTCCTTTAAGGCAGATTTGCCCTGACCTGTGGGGTAGGAAACCCAAGGTCCAGGAGACTGTTGAGCTTCCATTTCAAAGCCAAGCCCTTTGTCTATCTTTGTGCCTCTCTCTGGTCTCTGATTCAACTAACCACAAGTGCAAGCCATCAGCAAAGGATGACAAGCACCTGGGGGAATAAAAGCAACTCAGAAATCCCTTTGTCCCCACGCCCTATATTAGTTACAGGCACAGAGTTCAAGGAGCTGGGGCATGGAAATAATAAAATTTCTGTCATCATCTGCCCTGGTTCCATTAACCCACTGAGGCCCATGCCAGCTTTCTGTCCCAGATCTCTGGGAACAGAAGGCAAACATAGCCTCTAACCTGGCAGCTGCTGCCAGCAGGAGACACTTCTTAAAAGTTCTCTTTAGAGGTTGCTCCTGGAAGTTGAAGCTGCTGGCTACATGATAGAGCTTTGCCAAGATGGGACAAGTAACAAAAATGATTGCTTATAAGGAGTGTGGTAATCAGAAGCTGAGGAGGGCACCTTACAAGGCAACAGCCTTCCCAGTGATTGCTCTAGGGCCAGGAAGACAATCGCTGCACCTCCAGCACAAGACTAATTAGAAGGGACCTACATTTCCACCATCTTATCTCCAGAACATTCGAACAGAAATGATTTAATTCAGTCTGAGCAGTGTGTAAGAACTGAGGAAAAGTGATTCAGGGATCTCAAGTTTCCTCTGTGGTGTACACATGAAAATCCTCAGTATAACAGAGTGGTACAAATCTGGATGGATGGATAGATGGGTGGATGGATGGATGGATGGGTGGATGGATGGATGGATGGATGGGTGGATGGATGGATGGATGGGTGGGTGGATGGATGGGATGGATGCATGGATGGGTGGGTGGGTGGATGCATGGATGGGTAGGTGGATGGATGGATGCATGGAAGGGTAGGTGGGTGGATGGATGGAATGGATACATGGATAGGTGGGTAGATGGATGAGATAAATGCATGGATGGGGGGGTGGACGGATAGATGCATGGATAGCTGGGTGGATGGATGGATGCATGGATGGGTGACCAGAGGGGTCAGTGCAAGGTAAAGAATGAGACAGGAAATACAGAGTGGAGCAGAAACAAGACCAGAGAGAGCAAGAGTCAGAGGAGGTCACTAGGGTTCCTCCTGTCTTTCCAGTTTTAGGTCCATCTGGGAGGTCTGGGCAACCCCTAGCCTGGGTACCATGATGCCTCTTGAATTCATGAATCTATCTTTAATTCTTTTCTTGTATAGCCTCAGGTAAGTTTGCTGCAGCTCCAGAAAATTTTTAAGTAAAACACATACAAATTTCTAAGGAGCAAGAAGCTTCCTGATTTAAAATCTAGGACAAAAACGCCTATACCACGGCAATCATGGGAGGGGCTAAACTGGCCTCACAGTGCCAGGTTCTTTCAAATGAATCCTATCAAATGGAACTTATTAGTAGATGGTAAAGCTAAATCAAGGAGACCCTGTGCCCAGTGTCAAGTTCCTGGTGTCACTACAAGGAACGCTGCCCAGTGAGTGCTTAGTTGTGAACCCAGGACTCTCAGTAGGCACAGTACTTTATTTCCATATTCTCTTTTCCTTTCTTTAATTCCCTCCTTCCCTCTCTCAACTCACTCTGTGAAGTGGGGATGACAACATGTCTAAGCTCAAGGTTTACAAGGACCAACTGTGTTAAGCCAAGAGTTTTGACTAGTATTTGACCTACAGGAAGTGCTCAAAACATGACAGCATCTCTCTATTATTATGCCATTAACTATGGCTTCAGTTACTGTGGCTAGAACTGCAGCCCATCAGCAGCTATCCATTAAATGCAACACACACACAGACACACAGAGACACACACACACAGAGGGGGGAAGCTTATATGCAAACTAATAAAAACTGCAATGATTCTCTGACTCCCAGTGTGGGACAAAAATACAGAGCACATTAGCCTGGTGTGGCCACTTAAACCTATAATCTCTGCTTTTGGGAGGTAAGAAATCAGGAGTTCAAGGCTATCCTTAGCTACATTGCTAGTTTAAGGCTAACCCAAAGTCTAGCAGGTCTAAGGAGATGAACCCCCCCCCCACACACACACACACATACTCCCAAGCCTGGCTATTGAAGCACAGAAGCATTTCCTACATGGCAATGGTCTTGATGAGATAAGGACTTTTCATTCTAGGAATTATTTTTTAAGAGGTCACAAAACTGGGTGGATAACCACAAAGATTCCAATCAACCACTCAGTTCCATTCAGTTTCCTAATTTTCTAACATTAAATAAGGATTCTGATCCTCAACTTTATGAATTTTAAAGCATTGTTCTTGCGAAGCAGTATTTGCCCGGTGGACTGTGATCTGTCATGGAAGTCTGCAGCCTTAGTGATGCTTTTCCCTTCTGTAGCATTTGCTCACTCCTATAACCACATTAAGAAGATTTTTCTCTGTTTAAAACTAGATCACATAATCCTTTTGATTTACAAATGTGTTTCACTTGCAGATAAGTGTTTCGGGAATGAAATGTTTTAGTAAGAAACAGTCACGGCACATTGGCTGCAGTGAAGATGGAGGAAAAAAATTCAAAGAATAGCAATTACATTTATGGTTATGAATAATTTAGATAGTGATTTGAGGCACTGTTGAACTGGAAGCCCTATCTACACTCATCAGATTCTAAGAGCTGCTGGGGAGTATTTCTGTATGAATAACAAGCCACATATTGAAAACTGCAGAGTGCTATTAAGCTCTGTAGGCAAGAAGGGCCTCTCTGGGAACAGACACATCATGCTGGATGGCTCCTAAGTCCCACAATCTCATTATTTTTCTGCTGACCAAGTCATCAGTTGGGTGAATAGAAAGTTCACATCAACAGGAAACAGTTACTGACGTCTAAGAGGTCACAGTGGAAAGCACCCTTGTGAGGAAATCTGATTGCACCATGCTCAAGCTGGAAGCCACTTGAATTTAACCACAGTAAGATGATTGCAAAGTCTTCACAGAAGAAACAACGAGGTAGAGTGTAACAGCTTTATGTTGTTTTTCATCATCCTGCACACCCTATAAGATGCCAGGGGTTAATTCACTCACCTAGAAACCTTCTTGTCAGACTCTGGAGTCAAGGTACCTCTTATCTGGACAGAGACTCACCTTTGGTGAGCGGGGTTCTTATGCCTCCACTGTAGCAAACAGAACTTTAGGAACTGGGACTTTGAACCTGGAGGGATTCACAACCCCCAAAGGCAAGTCTTATAATGAATCCCGACCAACCTGTGTGCCAGACAAGGGGACAGGACCCCCCACAGATCTAGAACTACCTAGAAGATAAAAGTGTGAGGGACTTTCTTGATTGGGTCAACTGACAGGGGCAGACTCACCCTAAATGTGGGTGGGCACCATCCCACTGGATGGGGTCCCCGACTATAAAATGGGGAAAGCAAGCCGGGTGCTAATGTTCGGCTCAGTCTCCCGGCTGAGGATGTCATGTGACCAGAGGCTTCCAATTCCTGCTCTCATGACGTCCCCGTCACTCATGTTGGCCTAGACCTTCAAGCTGTGAGTCAAAACAAACCCTTCACTTGCCAGTCAGATAATTTGTCACAGCAGGGGGTGGATAATCAAGAGATAGTTGGTGTGAACAGATTAAAAGGGTTGGAGAGATGCTTTAAGCCTGTAGGAAAACCTCAGACAAGTTGATGGAGTTAAGATAGGCCTGCAAAAGCTTCAAAAGAAGTCGGAGACACCCCTGGCTTTCTGCCAGATCCAAGAAACGCCTTTAAGTTCTTTGGTGACCTGACTTCTTAGCATCCAAGTCTCTTCTTGTGAAAGCACTTACCGCTCTTCCTTCTGCCTACTCCCCATCCATCTCCGCCCTTGTGTGGATTTCCTCTGTAGCTCTCTCTTCTGTCTCCACAACAGGGAGTAAGGAATTTTATGTCATGGCTTCTACTAGATCAAGAGGCGGTGGAGACCCAACCTCCCATCTCAACTGTTTCCTGGGTCATCCCCATCCCCCAGTGCAGTTCCACATAATCTACCCTCCCCAATGGCTGGAACTGCAGCCACTCTTCAGAGGCACCGTCTTACCAGTCCACTCCTGAGATCACTGCACTGCCCCCCAACCAAATTTATATTGTCATTAGCAGGTATCTCCATATCAGTTGGGAAATCTTTCTAAAGGTTAGATTATCAGTTTGTGAAATCCAGCCTTGTGTGCCCTGGAGAGGACAGAGTTCTGACTCACAGACAGGCCTCCCAATGGGACTCTGGTAGAGATGGTAGCTTTCATAAAAACCACTGGCATTGTTGATTAAGTGAAAGTACAGTGATTAAACACCAAAACAAGAGACACTGCATTTCTCTCACTGTGGATTTGACACAATCCACTTAAAACTCACACTCAGTGAATTCCCATTTGGCTCTTTGGTGCCAGGGCACCCCACATCTCTGCCTCGTGCAACAGGCTTCTAGCAGGGCACTAGTCAGGTCCTCATGTACACTGGGCAAACTCTGGACACTTCTGCTGCCCTCAGGCCAGGAGACTTGTCCCAGCAAGTGCCTCTGTGCAGACACTGGCAGCTGGAAGGAATTCTCAGCACTGCCTCTGCCTCTTCATAAACCCAGAAAAACACGACTATATATAAATATATATTAAAAAGCCATATTGGTCTGTGTGCATTCATGTGAGTGTGGACAGGTGCATGTCATGGCTCTGACGTGGAGGTCAGAGGACAACATGGAACTGAACTTGGGTAGCTGGGCTTCGTGGTCAGCATCTTTACCCACTGACCCAACTTGCTGGCCTTTTTTTTTAAACAAGGGCACTCTGATACACTTCCCTTTCTCTGTAGGAAATAGTCTTTTAGCCTGAGTGGCTAGATGCTAAGGACAGATTATTGTATAGTCATGAAGGGCCATAGTTTTCAGTCAAGGCAGATCTCTCAGGGAATACTGGGCAATAACTCACAGGTACAACTGATACCTAGTGAGTTGCTAACAAGAACAATGCTGGATGGCCTAGAAGGCACAGGGCAGTCCTCCAAGAGGCTTATCCCCCCATGTATTAGAAGAGAGCACCCAACATGGCACATTATGAATGAGAGTATCTTATTTTATGGTTCACTGAAAATGATAAGAGTTTACCAGCCCCCAGATGGGTCATGTGATAAGGATGATGCTCTGGGCAATGTGAAAAGGAACTTTCTCTGCAGGTCTATCCTAAAGCCCAAATAAGGATGAACTAATCAGGTAAACATCAGGCCCACATGCTATTAGTCTCCCAGAAGGAAAACTTTAACCAGGCTGTAGGCCAACTTTACCTTATTAGCTACATTTTGTGATTGTGTCTAACTCACCCTATGCAGCCTTTTCCAACAGCAGGTGGATGCTAGAATAGAAACTGTGGACAGTGGCTCATCCCTACCTCACCTTTCCTCAGAAATACCAAAAAGAGCATGATCCTGTGCTCTGCAGGGACTTAATGGAGCAAGAAAATGCTGGCGTGGTTTCCCAAGGAACAATGCAAAGAAACGGAAAAGCGGGTATAGATGGAAGTGGAGGTGGCCCAATGGCACTCCTGTTTTGGTGGGGAATTATATATTGCATCCTTTTAACATTTAAAATTCTGCACACCTTGAGGATAGAATGAAGAGGCTCTGGCCGAGTTCTAATACTCCCTCCACAACGCCTGAGAAGTAAATGATGACAGAGCAGAATAGGAAAGGATGGGCGCTCACACCACAGTGGGCTTCTCTGCTGAACAAGAATACTGCAGGAAGCCTCTCTCAGAAGAGAAGCAGGAACGCCCTGGTTGGCTCTACAGAGAAGAAAGGGCATACTGATCTCTCTAGAACACAGGAATATAGCAGTGAGACAGGCTAAGTGAAGCAGGAAGCGGGAAAGAAGGTCATGCAGAAGATGGTATAATGGGTCTTGATGGCTCATGAGGCTATGTGTGTGTGTGGGGGGGGTGGTAGACAAATGTCCCTGTGGCCTGGAGCAGGAGATGTCAGTGCAAGAAGACCACACAAACATCTAGATGAGCAGGGAAGCAAGCTAGGGCTGGCACTCTTCCCATGCTGCCTCCTGACGAAGCCTGTATACCGGAACAATATAGTACCAATCATTAGCCAGAGGCAATGTGGGGCTCCCTAATAATCATCAGTAGATTCCTAATTCACTCCACCTCACATAAAAATAAGCATGCACTAGATGTGCAAACAAAGCTTTAAATACTCCCGTCCTAGCAGGTGGCTAGGCTGAGCTTGAACAGTATGGAAATCTAATAGCCTCCCATACATGGCTGGTCACCTGCTGAATCTACCCCCATAGGACGGCTTCAGGCCTATAGCTCCCTAGGCCAGCTACATGAAGGCAAAAGCTACTCTACTTTGTGGCCTGCTGTGTCCTCGGGACTGAAAGCCAAGCTTCATGTCACAGGCCCTCCACAGTCACAGTCTGAAAGAACGAACACTTTTCTGCTTGTGCCTCAAGCTAACTCGCAACAAAGCTGTTTCTGGGGCCCAGGAGAAACAGGCATAACCTAGTTCCAACCAGTGATGAAGTATTTACAAGAAACTCAAGTATTTCAAAACTAGAACACATTACAGCCTATGGTTTCTGCCCAAAAAGGTCAGTTTTTTTGTTTGTTTGTTTGTTTTGTTTTTTACAACTACGTAACTGTCTCCACGGTAGAATGGACTCACTCCAGCTCAGACCCAGCCTGGGACAGCCATGTCAATCCAGGTGGGTCCTACCCAACCTCCCAGAGACTATGTGCAGGCAATACAGAAACTATGGTGTTAGTTGGTTTGGCTCTTATAGCCTGCCCCAGTCGAACTTTTTGCAAGAAGCCTAGACACATGGGTCAGTTGGATCCAAGATCCAGAGTTCAAGGTCAACTATCCACACTTACCACATGAGCTCAACCTCCTACAACCAATTCATGTGGGCCAGTCTACCTCTAGACCAGGAAAAAGGATTGGCTTTGTACCAAACCTCCTCCTTTTCAACCCTAGAGCCAGCCTTGGCACTTGAACTTCCAAGGTCACTGTTGAAGACAGGGGACTATTGACTCACTGTGGTAAGCTAAAACCGTAACCATGCAATCACCAGCTCCAACACTTCCAGTAACTGTGACAAGCACACGTGGACAAGGCTAACTCTAGTGAAGACTGGGGACATCAAAGGAAATGACACACAGTGCTACAAAGCATCTTTCCAGACATAAAAATGCTGGGGCCGCTTAACCTCTAGGTTATCAGTGTCGGGGAGAGCCATAAACAAGCCATTATAGTTTTAAAAAAAAAATCCCTCAGCATCAATGGTTGATTGAGCTTTAGCCACACCAATCATCCTGCAGACCTAGCCAGAGACAGCAGAGGAACAGTTAGACTTTCATTCTTTTTTTCCCCCCATTTATGTTCAAGACCCTATTTACCAACAAGAAGTCCAAGGCCTGGTGGCCTGAGATGACAGAAGCCTAAATCCTGTGCCTGAAAGTGACCTCTGTACACCATCTCCAGAGGTTGTCAGTTGCAGAGGTGAACTCAACACACAGCATGGTCCAGGCATCCTAATCTGGTCTGGGTACCTGTTTCCATAGCTACCAACCTAAAAGAAATATGGGACATGCTGATGGGCTGGGAGCAAGCAGAGATGGGAAACGCCAATAACGTGTTCTAACTCGCTTTCTATTTTCATCTGAGCCAAAGGCAAACTACAGTAAGTGACCAAATGGCATGTGAAGTGGTCACTGCTGAGGGGGAGAAACCTAGTTCCAGAGAGGGAGGAAATATCCCTAGATGTTTCACCAAAAACTGGAAAACACATAGGGTAGAGGAAACATAGTTACAAGTTCTTCTTAGATATAGACCCTTCAGAGAGTGGGGGAGATCTTGCTACAGTGTAACAGAATTAGCACAGAGCAGCATAATCCAGTCAAGAACACGCATACTGGCTCTTGTTTATGACCCAGAACATACTGTTCAACCTCTTAGGTCCTCAGCTACACAAACTGTTACAAAGATGAAAACATCTTCACCTTCAGGGTTGTTTGAGTATTGCAAGATACTTTCCCCAACAGGTATTTATTGAATAGCAGAGTGTACTTTCTGAGTAAGCAGTGATGAGTAGAAGCACCAAGAATGGATGCTGGGTCTCAGTGAACTTCCAGCTTCTGCATTTTGCCCATCCTGCAGAACTGGACGATGTAGGATCCAAGAATCAATCAGACATGCTGAAGCTAACAGGGACCACTTCGAACTCTTGTCTCCCTTGTGTCCTCCTCTCCTGACCTGCATCCTTGGGGTCTCTTCTTGCCCAGGATGGCACAGCATCAGAGCATGGGGAGTGTGCCATCTTCCCAATCCAGTGGCAGGCAGCAGCTCGGATGCACCTGGGACCAGCCATGCTGCTCCAAGCTCAGCACAGTATGGGCTGTGGTTAATACGCCCCTGCCCTGTTGTGTGTAGTCCCTCCCCACTCAAGACACCTTCCAGAGGTTCCCTGCCCACTAGGAAGGATGAACATAATTTTGGGTGGAGATGCCCAACTGATTAAATTGGGAAACAAACAATTTCTCAAAGACACTGGGTGCTAGAAAAGCGAGAAACTGAACTCAGGGTTTCCATGCTATCACCTGCCTGAAAAGGGGTGGGAGAATAACCCCTTTCTCACATTTACACACCCTGCTTTCCTGATAGCTAATAGACAGTGGTGGGGAGAAAAATATGGAGAAGCAAAGCTTCTTTGTCCTCATGCTGCTGAGAGACTTCCCTAATATGCCTGGAGTCTGCTGAGAGCCTCTTGTGCCTGTGTGCTCAGACTCTAAACAACCTCACCTTCAGAAAAAAAGGCCTTGGCTGTGATGACCCACAGGTGAAGAGTAGTGAATTCCTCTGGGTGGCCAGGAGCTCCATCTTCAGAGCTGACCCAGGAAGCTCAGCAGCCCCAACTCTCAGAGGAAACCTAATGCAAAGAGGTTTCTATCCCTCCAGGCTCTGGGGACCTCTGTGGTCTACAGCTATCAGGGAAGCTGATGCAGAGTTAAACCCCTAAGGAGTAAGAAGGGACCTCCTCGTGTAGCCTTCTCCCACGTTAATGGGCACAGGATGTCCCGTGTTTTCCAAGCAGATCCCCCACCCCGTCTCTGAATCTGGGTCTCTGAACAAAGACCATTTGACCAATATTGACTCTGCCACTCCCCTTTCCGGCCTTTTCTGCCTCTGGTGTCACCACACACACACACACACACACACACACACACACACACACACACACAAGTCTCTCCCTCTGGCTGGTCTCTACCCCCAAGTACTTGGCTCTCTCAAGCTCAGCAGCTCAGTTCTCTCTCCCAGGCCTCAGCTGAGCTCTTTCTACTCAAGTAGTAAGCCTGTGGAAGGAATGCAGTGGGGCCAAATGCCAAAAGGGATCAAAGTACCTGAAGGGAATTGACTTCAAAGGGCTGGGGAAGCGGGTCATGTACTCGATTTGAGACCTAGGTCCCTAGTGACCAAGTGCTCTCCTGTGAAGCAATGCCTCATTCTCGCTGTCTCTGTTGTTCAAAACAAAACATTACACATATTTGGAAAATATGTGCTTCTCCAGCAATTCCACCATTCTGCTGTAGTCCTGGTGAGATTTTGGCATCATTTCCTCCCGATATATTTGTGGGGAGCTAAAGCCAGTTCACTATTTCCATCAGAACTTGATGTGGATACAAACCGCTTATCTCTGTAAATTCTGTATTCTTCCCTGGGACTTCTAAAACTGTTAGGTTTGGAGGGAGTGTTTTTATATTTCCATGTTTCCCTAAACTACCAACAAAGCAAAGATAATAACTGTATCTGTCTTATGTGGTGACAAGGACATGCCAATAATCAGACATGTCAGATGCTTATGACAATGTTGATGTGGAAATGCCTTTCTGTATGTTGTCAATATCAATCTTTAAATAAAGGAGCTGTTTTGGGCCATGACAGGCACCATAGAAGAAGTAGGAGGAGAAATCAGAGCATAGGTAGGAGAAGCAGGGCAGAGTCTGGCAGATTGAGCAAGCCTCCCAAGGAGCAACATGTAAGGAACACAAGTGAGCCACGGGCCACGTGGCAGACAGATTAATAGAAATGGATTGATTTAAGATGTGAGAGCTAGCTAGCAATGTGCCTGAGCCATAGGCCAAACAGCATGAAGTTAATATAAGCATTTAAGTCATTTCTGGGGGCCTGAGCCGCAGCGGCAAGTGGCTAAGGCGGCTGGTGTGCAAGTCTGTAAGTCTGGGCCTCTGGCCGCCCAGGACCAAAAAAACCCCCACTGCTACATAATGTCTGATACAAAGTGCTTTTGATTTTTTTTAAAACTGACCAGCTAGGTCTGTAACTCCTGGGCTCAAATGATGCTACCTCACAAGCCCTGTCTGGGACTGCATGTATGTGCTATCATCCCTAGAAGACAATTCCCGTCAATGAGTACATTATTTAAGTGTACTCTCTTTGCTGAAATCTCAGGTTGTTTCAATTGGACTCAAATGGCAATAAAATAAATAACTCCAAAAATGTAAAACAAGTAAGAGCCTAATCAGATATTTCTCAGAGGAAGAACTATAAATGATGACTAGATGCATAAAACAAAAATACTTGCCACCACTAGCCATCAGAGAAACGCAAATTAAAGCCACACGGCGGCATCACCTCCTTCTCTGCCAAGACTTCTATCAAAAAGATGAAGGAACTGAATGCTGGCAATGGTGGGGGAGAGAGGACTATGCACACTGTGAGTCAGTCAACCACAGTCCAGAACTGTATGGAGATACCTCGAAAATTAAAATGGAACAGCATATGATCCAGCAATTCCATTAGCTGGGTGTATATCCAAGGAAAATGAAGTCAGCATATTGAAGAGAGAAGCGCATGCCCTGCTCACTGCATTATTCATGGCATGGGTGAACGGACACAGAAAATGTGGGGTGGACATACAATGGAATATCATTCAACCTTAAAATAGGAGGAGACCCTGTCATTTGTGGTAACACAGATGAATCTTGAGAAGATTAAGGGAAATAAACCAGGCACATAAAATCAATTCTAAAACTCAGATGAGCGGAGAGAACAATGATGGGTACTAGAGCTGAGGGTGGGGTGACCAAGGAGCTGTCAATCAAAAATAGCAATGGACTAACATTCACCATTTTTAAAAAATTAGGCATCTTTTAAGAAGTGTTGTGTTGTGTGTGCGTGTGTGCGTGTGTGTGTGTGTGCGTGCGTGTGTGTGTGCATGTGTGTGTGTGCATGTGTGTGTGCGTGTGTGTGCGTGTGTGTGTGCGTGTGTGTGTGCGTGCGTGTGTGTGTGCATGTGTGCATGTGTGTGTGCGTGTGTGTGTGTGTGTGCGCGCGCGTGTGTGTGTGCGTGTGTGTGTGTGCGTGCGTGCGTGCGTGCGTGTGTGTGTGTGTGTGTGTGTGTGTGTGTGTGTGTGTGTGTGTGTGCCCCAGTAGATGTGTGGAGGTCAAAGGACAACTTCAGGAAATTGGTTCTCTCAATCCACTATTTAGCTCCCAGGTCATCGGGCTAAGAAGTAAGTGCCTTTACTCACGACACCTTGCCTTCCCAGATTAACCATCCTTACATTCATCTCTTACACTGTTTCTATTAGCGAGATAATGGAAATAAAATCAGCAGATACAACAGCTTTTATAGGTCTTGATAAAGGTTATTACTCACCGAGAGTTAAAAAGCAAGATGCTATCAGAAGGTTTGAGAATTCTAACTTATTTCTACCCCAATTAAACAATAATATTTATGAAGAGATTTGGGCAGAAAAAGTTTATGGATTCCTAAACCTATATATACAGAAAACTTGATAAAGTATTTAGTACTTAAAATCTGCTTATTTTCTTTTTGGCAAGAACAGAAGGAGCTCCTGGATTCCCACCTTATGGTTTCTATGTGGGGAGCTCTGGGTTTCATCACAGAATAGTCTCATTTTTTATGCTTTATCCACTAGGGCATGGACAACCTGTCAATCAGCCTCACCTGTGAACCATGAGAAGTCTCACTTTCCTCCTGTGACCAGGACTGGAGGCTTCTACAACATATTCAGGCCACCTCGACACAGGGAACTGAGGAGAACTCTGATCACTAGTCCTGAGGGCTCTGCAGACAGATGATTCAACAGCTGGTGGGCTGCTCCTCATGCTACCCACGAGGCTGCACATGACCTACACCTGAGCCCTGTCCCACAACTACCAGATGGAGAGGCTCCTAGTGAACTCTTCCCTTATCCAGGCTTTAGCAGCTACTCTAGAGGGTCACGAGGGCTGTCACATTATTGAACAAGGACCTCCCCTGGGAAATGGCATTTGGGGACGGATACCGGGACTCACGGCTGAGCCGTTGAGAGGAGAGGTCCCGGCTGCTCATTAGAGAGGCCATGGCTTGAAGAATCAAGGAGTTGGAGTCATCTAACTTTGGCATTCTTTTCAGTGGCTGACATTTTCCGTTCTTTATTGCTAGTTTTACGGTGAAGAGGGGTAGACCTTGGCGACATTCCTTCCTGCTGATGGAAGCTCAGCACCTGACTCCCCAGAATAATGGAAACCCTGTCTCCAAGTTACCATGTGCAGAACCCATTACCCTTTTCAGCCTATGACCTGGAGGTCCAGGGCATTCCGTTTGGTCTTTGTTTTGGAGACAGCTCTGTAATCCACACCCTTGAAAAATGCACCAGAGTGTCACTGTTCCGGTGGAGAAATCAAAACCACTTTGCAGTCAGGACTGCCACCTTGTGGGCAAACATCAGAGCTTCACTAGGAAAAGACCTCCAATGCTAATGAAGACTTCAGCTGCTAAATTAGGAAGGCATCCTACACCTTCTAAATTTTTATTACTGCATAGGGTCACTGCACAGATT
The DNA here is from genome assembly GCA_033318265.1 of Phyllotis vaccarum. Classification (NCBI taxonomy): domain Eukaryota; kingdom Metazoa; phylum Chordata; class Mammalia; order Rodentia; family Cricetidae; genus Phyllotis; species Phyllotis vaccarum. Next base: position 73,787,072 of record JARWLC010000006.1, read on the forward strand.
AAACAGGGTAGCAGACACAAAACTAGCAGAACAATGCCTTGAAGAAAGACCAGAAAATGTTAGCCATCTTTAACTGTGATGGTGGAAGGCACATGAGGACTCTATCCAAAATTTAAATGCACATGTTTCCTGAACAATACTATCTCTAACAAGAGCCATGTAGAAATGTTCTGTAAACATGCAAAGATAAAAGTACAAGAGGGCTTGTTTCAAGATGAGTTGAAGTAAAAGACCAGGTAGGTAATTAAGCATAAATAAAATAAACTATATTATATGTGTTGTGTGTGTGCTAAGGTCTAAATATATAGCCTCATCTGGCCCGATTGACCTTGAAACCACAGAGATCCACCTGCTTCTGAATATCCAGTGCTGGAATTCATGGCATATTCCACCATGCCTGGCATAGTATATTCTTAACATAAAATACTGGCTACTAAAAACAAAGCAGCTAGATGTAGACAAAGATGAAATGATTTCCAAGATTTGCTGCTATTGTGTTGAAAAATGAGTGTAATAATAGTCAAAGTATAGTACTGTTTGTATTTTTGAGTTTCTTAAAGATTATTTTATGTGTATTAGTGTTTACGTCTGTTCACTACATGTGTGCCTGGTACCTGCAGAGGCCAGAGAGGCACCAGTACCCCTGGAACTGGAGGTACAGACAATTGTTAGACACCATGTGGATGCTGGGAATCAAACCTGGGTCCTCTGGGAGAGCAACCAGTGCTCTTAACTGCTGAGCAGACTCTCCAGCCTCTGTGGGTTTTTGTTTGTTTGTTTGTTTGTTTGTTTTTGTTTTTTTAAGGATGGCTTGAATATAATGTGCATATGCTTTTATGCGCCAAAAATTTTATTGAAAGGCCTCCTGTGACAGCAAGGACAAAGATACTTGAGGGGTGCCATGGCTTTCTGCTGCATTCTACAGCCTGGTCTTGCTTTACTATGCAGCTCCAGTTCCAGCCAGGCCCTCCCCAGCTTCAGAGTCTCACACTGTACTGAGCTTTGTTCACACCTGACGCTCAGCCTCAACTCAGCTCTGTGTGAGCTGTTTACCCACAGTGGGAAAACACTCTCTTTGCCAACAAATTCAAAGTCTCACTTCTGGCCTCAGCTTAGCTGTTAATTTCCATCTCCAGTCAGGTGAGATGTGTTCCCACAGCACCTCAGGTCTCCCAATGGCAGCACAGACGAGAGACATGCCCAGAGTTCAGTCTCCCAGACAGCAGGAAAACTCCGAATCATCTGCTGGAACCCTGGTGCCTTCATAGAGATCACCCTCTTTGCTGATAAGAGAATCCCAGTTATAGGCCCAACTCTAAAAATACAGCAGAGTGACCTGGCCCAGAGAATAGCCCCATTAGTGTAAGCCAGTTTTGGTGTGGTATATCCTCTCCAGCTCCTGCTGCTAAAAATGATGACCCAAGACTAAGAGAGGAGAGTGGTGCATGTGACCTATTGGCCTCTGTTTTGGACACTGTCCTGTCAAAGTGTAATGTATTAAGGTGCAACAAATACTCTGAGCCACCAAGCAGAAGACATGTCCAATGGTGGTAGGTAATGAATCCAAACCAGGGGTCACCACCAGACCTTACATTGTGTGGATTAACAAGAACAATTGCCCAAAGGAAGCAGTTTGGTTTTTTGTTTAAACTACTATTAACTTGGCATTCTATTGACTGCAGCAAAAAGCATTCTACATTGCTACTCTTAACATCACAGGCAAAGTCAAATCCCAAGACTAGTCCACGGTACCAGACAAAGGGTCTTCAAAGCCAGGAGCAAGGTCTTGGGATGAATCAAGCCAAGGTTCTCTCTCTGAGTTCTTCTCAACTCTCTAACTCAGGCTCAAGCCTATCCAGAATATAGGAGAACCAAAGTCAAATCCACCAAGACCTTTTCATACAGGGTACACAACCCTTGAGGTGACCCTTCTAAGGGACAGCATGAAGGAAGGGGTCTGCCCAGGTCTTCAGAAGTGGCCAATGTCTTAAGAACCCATTCCATACAACTTCCTGTCATTGTCAACATCTCACTATTCTCTCAGCTCTTTAAGACACGAGGCCGTGAGGCAGGGAGCACCAGTCATACTCACCGGAGTCTGAAAGCAGCAGAACAGCTGGGTGAGGAAGGGGTGGTTTCGGGCCAAGGACAGGATCCTCTTCTCGGTCATGGTACATTCCACATCATCATCCTGCAGGATTACGTCCTTCTTCAGCACCTTCACAGCATACAGGTCTCCAGTTTCCTTTATCCTGGCGAGCATCACCTAGAGCGAAGCAGGAGGGAGTGTGAGGGTGACTCAAGGATGAGAAGGACCAGTGTGCACCTACACACATGCATGTACACAAACAGCGTGCACACACACACACACACACACACACACACACACGCACGCACGCACGCACAGCATGCACGCACGCACACACACACGCACACGCGCACAGCATGCTTGTTACTTCGATCCAGTCTGTAAAAGCCCAGACTCACCTTCCCAAAGCTCCCCTTCCCCAACACACGGATGAAATCAAAGCTGTCAATGCCAAATCTGCTGGAAGAATTGACACCGATCCCATTTCCTTCTTTGGAGTTCTCTTTTCCCTGCCGTCTTAATGTTGATCTGGAAATGAGTTTCTACAAAGGAGAAAGAAAGCAGAAATTACTGTGAGCACAAGGCCAGTATGGATAGGAAGACCTTCCTAGCAGTGAGCTTGCTCAGCCTCTACCCAGCATGTGGAGAAATCAGTCCTGGGCAGATGTTCAGCTTCGCCAACTCAAAACCACCTCCCTACCTGCTTCTGGTCTGTGTACATGCACTGCTTTGTGGAGAATGTGTCCAAGCTGGCACACAAATGAAGATGCCTATGTCTTAGGCTGGTCACCCTGGTTTCTTCTCAGTGGCTTCTCCTCAGAGCAATCAATTCCAGGAGCACCACCTAGTGATCACTTCATGCAAAGGGTGGTTTTTATGTTTGCTCAGAGTCAGCAGCAGGACAAAAATGTGTTTTAATACAAAAACTTAAGTTATATAAATAAAATTCAATGTAAGATAGGATGATAGGAATTATGATGGGCAAATGTTAAATATCTAAGATCTCAGCAGCCTTCTCTCTGTATATAGTTTTTAAAAACAATATACAAAGACACATATTTTCATACTAGGTTAAAAATATGACTAAATTATTGTCCTATTGCACAGTATTATTTTAAGATGGTCACATTTACTTTTTAAAACTTTAAATGCCTTTTTGAGAACATGAGGCTGCTTCTGAAAATAATTATTTTTATGTTTTGATTGTGCATGGACATGTGCACCTGTGCAGTGTCATGGAGGCCAAAAGAGGGTTTTAGATTCACTGGAGTTGAAGTTAGTCGTTGTGAATCACCTGACATGGATGTTGGGACTTGGACTCTGGTCCTCTCAAGAGCAATACTCGCTTCTAACTGCTGAGCCATCTCTCCAGCCCTTAGAAGGTCGCTCTTGTTTTTATCTCTGGGGTGCTGTGACTGAACCCTAAGGCTTCATGCATAATAGACAAGTACTCTACCACTGAGCTGTTCCCTCACTCTGAGAATGGGAATTTCAAAGTTCTTGGCATATCTAGTTTAAAAAGATGTGCTTAGACTGTAGGCCCCAGGGGGCCTCTAAGTAGTGTTGAAAATAAACCAACTATACCACAGTCTGTACCTCCAAGAATCTTACATATTTAACACCATAAAACAGGGTTAGCAATATAATAAAATGGATTATATTTAAAATACAGAGGTTTTTAAATATAAAAACCTCAAAATCTCTTGTAAACTTTACCGAAATAGAAAGGTGGTCCCAGATTAAATTTTCCTTTCCTTCCTCAACCTGAATTCTTGATTGAAGGCAAATATTCAAAAGGCAGCTTTCCTTAATCTCTTTTTCTCTTTGGCTACTTATAATTCTCTCTTTTTAATGATGTGCTGTCAGCAGGTAAATCTGGTTTCTCCACTATTAAATACCATGACGTTAAAGGTACTGGGTTTGGGAGACACCAAGGCATTGCTCATTCTGGGACTGTGTCACGTAGCCTGCCATATTTCAGCCTGACATCCTTAACAATCTTATTTGAGGTCGAACCATCCTATGCATCAGGATCTCCTACCTCACCATTTTAGTATCCTACCTGTCTACCCACAAGCAGGCAGAGAGGTGGACTTTCCCCAGTGCCTTCCTGAAGCACTATCAGTGCAAGTCACTGATATCAGCAGGAGCATTTCTGTAAAGGGGATTAAATAGCTACTTCTACTCTTTCTGCATTAGTAAGAACCTCAGAGTGACTGGTCTTCCTTCCCAAGTACTCAGAGATGACTTCACAGTGGCTCTAGAATTTTCCTGAACTGGTTTTCAAACTACCCCTTTCAAATCTCACAGCCATCCAGCCATGGTCCCCCCCTCCCCCAGCCAGGCACAGACACAGACCAGAAAGGCAGAAGGAAGCTCTGGGAAGTAGCCAAGGCTCTGATGGATGACATCAGTTCAATGTCACTTAGGGAGGTTTACAGGAGCACGTACAGCCAGGGCAACTGAACCACTCTGCCCATTCCCCAGTGTCCCGAGGAAAAGCTGTTGGCTCAGAATGTAAGAGATGAATTCCCAACCTCTAACACATGATGAAGTCTAGGGAAGTGAAGAACAGCAGGCGTCATCCCCATCAATCCCTTGGGAGATAAGGAAGCTGAAGCCTGTGGATACTGGCCAGTTGTCCAGCTTTGTCACCAGCCAGGTCACATTCTAGGCATCTTGGCTCTGAAATTTTTACCAGACCAAATTAATGGGAAGCTGATTTTAAGGGGGAGGGGAAAATTCTTTTTCTTGCTTCCTGATAATCGCCCATGCTCGCTGTTTCTTGCCATAACTGTATATAGACGCTTAGATGGGAGAGAAATGTTCATTTTTGTGAGTGCAGTAGACCTGCCCTATGTATATGCTGAGATTATGTTCCCTGTCCTCTCATTGGAGCTCACCACACCTAAGCAACTTACAAGAAGTAACCAAAGGCTAAGGGCTCACCGAGGTTGGAGAAATATTTCCAGGTTGGAGACCCATCCCAGCCAGGGTCTTGGCAAGCTCCACTGCATTCACCCCACAGTTTGGGGCCACATTGGCCTGACATCGAATATGTACATTCATTTTACATACTGGAGGGAAGGAAACAGAATCCAGAGTCACAAAAGAACCAAGTCACCACGTGCTGCAGAGAACATTAATAGCCTGAGGACTGTGACAGATGAATACTACAGGCTGACAGTGTCATCTTGCAAAATTGAACTCATACTTAGAACAATTCCTGGCATTTAATCTATTTCTGGTTTGTGCAGAAGCAGAAATCCTAGCACACTGAGGAATAACAGATTTCAAATAATAGATTCCGACCCTTTTCACTGTGACTTGATGGGACAGACTCATCTAAATCATGTGTAAGAGACGCTGCTGCCTTGGCAGTAAGATGCAATCTAAAGATTAAAATGTTCATCACAGTGACTACCACAGGTGATTAGGTAATAAAGAATTATGCTTACGGACTTTATGCTCTCCTACTGATAAACAGTGACATAAAAAGCAGCTGGCTACATGCTGCAGCTAGGTCACCATGCATACAAGGTAGAGATGGGTTTCTGAGAGGAGAGAGCTTGCACAGCTTCTTTCTGGGTACTGTTGTGTCTGGGTGACACTCCTTACCCTCAAAGTATATCTGGCAGGGTTGTGGTTCTGTTAAGTGGGGGAGAGGAGGAACAAAGCAGCCTTTAAAGCACTTGAAGGTCAGGGTAAATGATATGGGGAGAAGCTAGCAAAGTGAGCTTCGTTTCTTGGGTTGTGAAGGCTCTAAGGTTCAGCAGAAATAAACTCCTGTTTGGTGTCTGGAAGGGGGTCCTGCTGATAGAAGGCCCAACTGAAGCCATGTGGGACAAATGTCTCTTTGGTGGAGGTAGTCCATCTTTGGAAACACACCACAACCTAGACTTTATGAGGACTAGGTCTGTCACAGGGCAAGCTGGAAAAGTATGCCACATCATGCAAAGTGAGGCCTGAAGCTTAAGCTTCATTAGCTGCATGGGAAATTGATGGGGACAGAGGAATACACACTACAATGATCTTTTTTTAAAAAAACAAAAAACAAAAAACAAAAAAAAAACAAAAAAAAAAAACCTCTGTTACAGTAAAAACAAAAATTATAGGGGTCAAGTCATTGGAAGTATGCTGCTTGGGGACAGAGGGCTGTAGATGAGCACCATGGATCTGTGTCCTGGCCAGCAATAGAAGAAAATGGGAAGTGGTTCACTCAGGGGTGACCATAGGACCAACATCAAGGCTCGCCTCAGCCGAAACCTCTGGCTGAACTGGCTGCTGTTACAGGTGAACGAAAAAGATGCTTAGTGGTGCCAAGAATGTCCCTGCTTTGTCTGTTTTCTTCTTGCTTTGTACCCCAGGCTGTTCTGGACCTCACTGCATAGATCAACCCTTGATGCTCCTCTAACAGTTCCCTGGGTGATGGGATCAGAGGTGTGTGTCACCCTAGGCCTCACTAGAACTTGGTCCCTTTTGTTGATAAATGTAGTTTGACTATTCTAGATAGCCACCGGAAGTTGTCATCCTAGTGTGTCCAATAAGGCTTCAGGTACACCCCAAGACAGCCAGATAATCACATATTAAAGGGAGATGAACTCCAGGTCAATAACTTCCACAACCCTTAACAGGCCAGGAGGTGGCCTTCATCCCACTCAGAGCCTTTGCAAAGGCTAGAGCTCTGAACAGCACCAGATGCAGTTGGTAAGATGCCGGACACCATCAAAACTTCGCTCTTTGCCCTCCCTGCTCACATCACAGAACTCTTGCAGACCAGCCATGGAGCCTCTGCTACAGTGACAATCCAATGCTGCCTACTTTGGGTGAGAGCCACTTCTTACTCAGAACCCAAATTTTCTCCTCTGGCCATCCACCTTCCCCACACTTCCTCTGCTGCCTCTTTCAAATTGCCCTTTAAAAAACATCATGCTTAGTCTACACTCAGCAATGAGTAGCTAACAACTAGCATGGTAGATCACTAGATTTAAAATCTAATTTAATCTTTGAATATTATTTTAGGGATCAGGTGCCATCCTCTTTACATGCCTGAAGAGTGATACATAAATAACCCAACTCAGATGTTGATATGTAAGGTTTCTAAGGTCAGATCCTGAGTCTTCAGATCTCCACTAGCGTATAGGATGATGCTGCCATGGAGAAAGGGGAGGCTGGCTCCTCTGAATCTTACTTTTACACTGAAGTCCTTGCCGCATTATTCCCCAGAGCAAGGAGCCACAGTGATCGCAGAAAGTGGGCACCTTGTAGTTGTGAATGTTGAACTTGTGTGGGATGTTGATTCCAAACCTCTGCTCTGCAATCTGGAGGGAGAAAAGAATAACTCAGCTCTCATGGAACATGTAATTGAAACAGGAGTGCAGCAAATGCCAAGTATCACAGTGACGCCCAAGCTGGATATATTATTCCATGCTCAGCTCTAGCTACTCAAGCCTTAGCACATTTTGTTCACAAACATTGATGAGACTGAGTTACAGGTGTGTGTTAGACCATCCACCATTTGGAGGAAGAAACAGAAATTAAAATTTCCTCTCATCTTTTATATCCAATTACGGTTCTCTCTCAATTCTAGAAACTGTGTCACTCAGAAGACATGGGGTCACAGAATGAAGTCATCCCAGAGTGACCCTGTAGTGGTCATCTCACTCAGTCCTTCCAGCCTTCATCTGGCATTACATTTAGACGGTGGGAGTGTAGACCAATGGTTTTTCCTCATGAGCTTTTTCCCATATACCTCCTTGCCATATGCTCTAGGATCAGCTTTACAGTTTGAAGCCAAAACTACAGGTACACACACCATGAGAAAAGACAATGACCACTCCTCTTTGAGCTTTCCGGGCCTCTTTCCTTTCTGAGCTCCAGTTCAAATCCCCTTGTGTGTTCCCCATCCTGCATGTGCACTATCCCCAGTCCCCAAATTGGACTTTTCCAAGCATCCACAAGTCCACTAAGTGTCAGCAACACATCCCCTGTTTTCTTCTTCCTGAATTTAGAGCATGTGCCCATACCAGGCAAATGCAATGGGGGCTTTTACACACACAGACATTTCCCTGGAGTCTCGATGAAGCTGAGGAAGGCCCAGGGTCTCTTTGCTTAGCAAGCATTATTTACAGTTAATATACTTGTCAGTTCTACTTAACTGCTGCAAATATGCACGAGTGAGGCAGTGCTGTTTCAGGCTGATGCAGAGAGGTTGTGGATCAGGCCTGTGCTGACAGAGAATCACTAATAGAAGCTAGGCTCAGCATTCCAATCCAGGTGCAGGTATAGCTTGGCTTCTTTCTCTCCACCAGAACTCTCTGTAGAATGGTGCAGGCGGCTCGTATAGCTTTGCTCAGCTGACTACTGATTGGGTCCTTTAAAGTGTTATGATAGCTTTGTCTCATAAGCTTGTGTTCAGAACACGAGGGTCCCTAGCCAGTGGTGCTATCTGACCTGAGTACAGAGTCCCTAGGAGGTGGGTCTGGCTTTTTTTAAAAAGCCATTCTCTGTGGCATAACTTTTCAGGTAATACCCCACCCTAAGTTCCAGGCTCAGCTTCCTTTTTACCCTGCTAGGAACCATTCTGCCCCGTAGAGCTCAGCCCGTTCTGATAGTCTGAAACATTTGACACCATAAAACACAACAAAATATAACTCTTGTAAGTTAGCTATGGGCAGGCATTCTGTCACAGTGAGGCAAAGTTACTCCTCTACAAGGTGAGGTCACATTACAAAAGAGCACAAGTAAAAATTCCAGCACTGATGTGGGCTCTAGGAACTGTGGGAAGGCGGAGGGGAGGGGTGAGGGTGAAGCAGGGAGGCAGGAGAAATTGGGGCACCTGAGAGCACACAGGGGAATGGTGTGCTTCATCAGCAGACTAGCACTCTCTTACCTTGGCATCCACTTTGTTAATATTGTTTTGGCAAGTGCAGGCTGTAACAATTAGATGATGGCAGCGTTTATGGACGACGCAGGTGCACACTAGGAAATTCAATGCAGCAATTATACATTTATCAGAAGCTCCCAGGGCAGACAGTTGCAGCAGTCACTGAAAGCTGCCCAGCCAGTGACTTGACTCAGATGCCTGGCCCCATACTGGCAACTGGAGCTCTCACCCTTCCTGTATCTATTGACACCAGCCTAACAAGGCCTTTGAGCTCAAATTGTCTGCCACCCTGTCCTAAACTGCTCCTCCTTCCTAATTGCATCCGACACCCACCTTCAGAGGAATCTTTTCACAGTATGACCCCAGCTGCATCTGTTACGTAACTGAATACCTCCAGCACCATCTCACTGTCACAGCCAGTGTTCAAATACAGCCAGGTTCCAGACCCCTCTGAAGCCACCATACTACTTACTATTACTATTGGCTTAAAAGAAAAAAAAAAAAAAAACTAAACTAAACTAAACTGTACCATTTTCTAGAACAATGTTCCTTCTCTGTCTCTACAATAGCCTACTTGCCTGGAAGCTAACATTTATAATAAGATAAAACTCAAAGAATATCTCACCCAAGAAATATTCCCTATTTGTCCCTTTCTAGACTCAAACCACCCCTCACCCTCTATTTCCCACATCCCCTCAGACCTCTCCTTCCCTCAAATCTTCCCTATGTAGCTAAGGCCTGCCTAGAATTCCCTGCATGGTGCTGTGTGCTCCGTGGCCAATTAAATAAACAGTTGCAGAATGGCTCAACCACCTTTCTGAATATATAGAACTCCGAGTGGTTCCTTAAGTAAATGTAATGATATACATTTTCCATCTGAGTATGCTTTTCATTATGCCACCTGTTTTTATGCAAGATTTTTCTTTAATGTTCTCATAAGCTTTCTTTGTCTCCTGTGCTACCTAGAATGCGATGTTTTCTTCTCAGATAATGAAGGTTTCTCAGATATATATGTTATTGGTTTCAAGTTTAATCTCATTGTGAAATGACAAGATTATTTTGTCTTTGTTTTTAATTTTAAAAGTGTGTGTGTGTATTGTGTGTGTGAGTGAGCGAGCATGTGTATGTTTGAGTGTATGAGCATGTGTGTGTGGGTTAACATGTGTCTGAGTATGTGATTGTTTGAACTAGTGTGTGTATGTATGTCTGTAAGTGTATGAGTGAGTGTGTGTATGTATCTTGGGGGGGGGGGGGGGCGCAGAGGACAGATCTGGACCTCCCCTGCCACCTAGTGGGATCCAGGAATCAGGCTCTCGGGATGCACAGGAGCATCTATACATGACTGCTGTGCTTTCTGTTTCTTTTCATGTTTGTTAAAGTAGTTTATTAAGGTGAACGTGGTTTCTGTTGGAAAATGTTCATGAGGAGCTTGGGAAGAATGTGTCTGCTACTGCTGCTGACTGGTGTATTCTAGAAATGTCAGTGTTATCATGCTGTGATGGTGCTGTTTAGGCCAACCAAAGGCCTGCTCCTTGTCAGTGGGCCTGTATATTTCTCTCGTAGAGCTAGGGACTTTGTCTTGAATGCTTTACTGTCCAGTGTCAGGTCTGTGCATGTTAATCATGGCATATCTTTCTGGAGAGCTGGCCCTGTTACTACACAGTGGCCTTTCGAGCTCTGAGGGTTTCTCACCCTCAAGCCTGCTTTGTCTGAAATACCCACCCTGTGATTCTGATGAGGGTTGGCCCAGTATACTTCATTTGTTTTTATGTCCTTTGGTGAGATGTAAACATAAATTTCTCATGCCTCCTAACTAATGTTCTTCCTTCTATTTAAAGAGCAGGTACCCGCTGAAAGTCAGCCACCAAATGCCCTGGCACAGTGGTTTTCAACCTTCCTACTGCTGCGACTCATGTTGTGGTGACCCCAACCACAAAATTAATTTCATTGCTACTTCAAAACTGTACTTCTGTTACTGCTATAAATCATAATGTTAATATCTGATATGTGACCATCATAGGGGTCATGAGCCACGGGTTGAGAACCACTAGCACTATGCTGAGAAAAAAAGAAACAAAAGGCATACCTTTAAGTCGTATAGTTTAATCTGTAAGCCATACCCTTGTATATCTAGAGTTTCTCAATCTATGTAAAAATATATAAGATGGATGTATCTCTAGAGGGCATACCGCTAGCATCCAGATCCGGGCTAAAAAGTGGTGTCAACCTGACTGTGAGCTGTCTTCTCAGCTAGGACTAAATTTGTCGCATGTCTTATCAGTCACAGCTGCTGTATTAATTACATGCTTATTTTTCCCAATTTGGATGATTCAGTGAAACTTTTCACATGTAAAAGTAAACATTGGATTCAAGAGTATGTTTCAATCAGTTCTCCTAAGTGAAAAACAAAACAAAACAAAAACCCATGCTGCATTACCTCCTCCAAAACAGAAAGAGGATTTTCTTATTTATATGTGGACTTTCACTGTAGACTATGTGGTGCTATGATACCAACCACCTGAAGAGAGGAAGTCAAAATGTCCAGCACTAATGTACAGACTGATGACCCTTGGGCAACAGCAAGGGAAGCCCCATGAAAGGCCAGTGGACCCAATTCATGAAGAACCACCTAGGAGGAAGCTTCTTCTACACTTCCATTTTACCTTTTCTAAGTCTTCAAGAGAACTAATAAGTCGATTTTACCCTAGAATTATCAAAATGAGAGGTATTTGATTGCAGAAATTTCCTCACATTTCTGCATTCATTGATTGGTGATTGATCAATGAATTTGCTAGCGATCAATCAATGGATTGCATGGCCTATATATGCTACTATCTTACTTAAATTTTTAATTTATACAGATGGGTGTTTAGCTTATGTGTGTATCTGTGCAGCACATGCATGAGGTGTTCTTGGGTGCCAGAAGAGAGCATCAGACCTCCAAACTGGAATTGCAGACAGTGTGATGGCCACGTGAGTGCCAGAACCTGAACTCTGAGGTCTCTGCAAGAGCAGCAAGGATTCTAAAGCACGGACCCACCTCTCCAGCACCTCATATATGTTTGTTTGTTATTCTTTTATTTTGTTCTGAATTTAGAAAGCTAAAAACAAAGCTAATTTGGATAACAGTATCCATTCCCTATGCAGATGACATAAACACATCAATCAGCATTCAGACACCCATCCTACCAACAGTGTGATGTGACAACCAAAAAGTTATCTTCAAGACTCAAGGGTATGCTTGCAAATTAGTCCTGTCACGTTACTGAAGAGGAAAACTAGACAGCAAAATCCTTCTGGATATCCTTGCTTCAGAAATGAACACATTCCCTCTATACTGTCAAAACATCCAGGGTCTGATGAGGATTAGAGGTGCCACATGATGCTAAGAGACCCATGAAGATACCACTGTATTGATGAGATGCAGCCTGGCCTGTTTCCTCATGGTATTATCATGTTTTCACAAATATGATACATGATTAAACATGGTCATAAACATGTTTCTTACCTTGGCACTGATAACCTTGTTTCCCAAATACTCCCCTGTTCAAGACAAAAGAGGGAAAAACCTGTCAGTCAACTAGGTCAGTAATAGCATCAGTTATTATAGTTCTTAAGATGAATTGTATTCTCTGGTCCCTTACGAAAAACATCATTTCAGGAAAGAGGCATAGACAGTGCACTGTTCTAAGCCTGTGTTTATTAGCAGTAGACATCAAGAACATCAGCTGACAGATTAGAATGCTCCCGGTGACAGGAAAGGCAGGTGATGAAGGTTCCCGCTCCACCTCCTATCAACTGTCTCCTAAACCCTCAGTGGAAACTAACCCCATGTGTAGGAGGCTGAACTCAGCTCCTCCATTACTTCACTGCTTCTCACACACACAATATGGGTGTAACACATGTAGACAGTCAGACAGTCTGTCAGACAGACAGACACACACACCACTGTGGCTACCAGACTGGAGCAAGCTCCTTTCTTATGTCCCTACAACATCTCCCTGTGGACTCCACCACATCCACCACAGGGGGGCAGAAGTGTTACCACCACCTACTTACTGTCTGCCCATGGCTAGATTTCTATCTTTTCTTGGTATGATCTGTGTGTGTGTGTGTGTGTGTGTGTGTGTGTGTGTGTGTGTGTGTGTGTGTGTGTGTGTGTGGTGTGTGTGTGTGTGTGTGTGTGTGTGTGTGTGTGTGTGTGTGTGTGTGTGTGTGTGTGTTGCGGGGGAGGAGGCAATTCTATTTACAAATGCCATAAGTGTCTTAACCTTGACTCTCATTTAAAGTAACTATTGCTTACATTTATTTTCTATTATAGACTCACCACTGCTTGCTCAGTTTTACATCTTATAAGACATGGCCCCAAGTTTTTTCAATTTCTCAACCTTTAATTATATTGAAAGTTAGACTGTGGCATAGGTCCACTAATGGCTATGACCTTACACTATATGCCATGAGTTTGGACACTACAGACAACTAGTTTTTTCTCCAAATAACTATTTCCCATAACTTATCACATGATCCACATCTTCTTCCAAGCAATACTGTTAATTTTCCTTCCTCCGCAGCCAGGCTTTCTAATTTATCAGCTGATTAGCTTCTCTCTCTTTCTGGTTCATGTTTTGGATTCATCAGTACCTTCAATGAAGTTACCAGTATAGAAACTGACACCTAACATGTAAGTCACTGGTCTTGTTGTTTTAACAGTGGAGTTGAGGGTCAACACACTAACAGAGGGCACAAAATCAGGTCCAGAGATGATTCCTCCTTATCTATGTTTTCTCCTAAAGCCAGACATAAGCCAAAGACCCCCCCAACCCCCCACCCCCGCAGCCAGAGGCCGGGGATGTGGAGGGGAACGAGCTAAGTGTAAGCGGGGTGTCTTACCAGATAAATTCCCGGCAGTGAGAACAGTAGGTGGGCTGCCTCAGGTATGTGGCCATAAACTTATGTCCATTGACCTGATGGACTCGTCTTCGCATGGCCCTTTGGCGCTTCCTGGTAAAATGCTTGAAGATGCGGTCTCTCTGGAGAGTAGCTGTGTGTTAGGAAGGAAAAAAGGCAGAGGATATGACTGTAAAGTACTTGCCACACAACAATTGGGACCTGAGCTCAAATCCCCTCTGCCCATTTAATGGGGGTGGGGCATGCTGACACAGGTCTGTGATGCCAGCTCTGAGCAGGGACAGAGACAGGGGAACTCCTTGGCTAACTACTTTAGCCAATCTGTGAACTCCAGGTTCCGCGAGAGACACTCTGAAAACTTAAGATGGTGACAGAGGAAGACACCTAATGTTGACCTTTGGCCTCCACATGAACGAACATGTGTGTACCTATGCACACTGGTGCACACACTCTTATGTATACACACAGTCAGCATCAAACATAAAAACAGAAAACTGTAATGAATCAGATAAATATATGAGCAAGCCAGCCAGCTTAAGTATTCTCTAAGCAATTTTTTCTTTCAAGATTGAAAGTGTCTTAGACAACACACTTTTCTAATGACCTCAGGGTTGTTCGTTCATTCATCTTTCTGACACTGAGGTTGGATCCAGGACCTTATGCATGCTTGGCAAGAACTCTGCTACTCAGCTATCTACTCAGCCCTCCTTCTATTTATTAAGAGAGAGGGTCACATTCCATAGCTCAGGAAGACCTTGACCTTTGATTCTCTTGTCTCAGTTTCTCAAGTAGCTGGGATTTAGGATGTACTAGCTGACTTGTCAGAACTCTTATGGTTTAAGGTTAGACCCATGTGACCTCCTGGGATACTTATTATTGCCTATTGGACATAGGCTATCTCGGCCTAATCCCCCAGCACAGACAGGGTTTTCCCAAGGGCCCTATGCATGGTTTTCCTCTCCTCATATAGATGCCTGGTACCTCTGATCCAGCCATGAGCAATGTTGCTGGCTGCTGAAACAGTTTCTCCTTTACTTCCCTCTTCCTTGTAAACTGGCTGTCCAAACACAGACCACACAGAACCATCTCTATTAATCTTGATTATGGGAAAGTAACCTGGGGTGGGTTCAAAAAAATCTAATCTGATATTTAAAAATAATGGGTCCTAATCCAAAGACCTTGAAAACTGGGGGGAAAAAAACCCTAAAGATGGTGAGTTATGTCTTCTATGACATTATACAAGGTTTTCCCAACAAGGACAGACTTGGAATAAATAAAGCGAAGCTTACTTCCTCATGATGTTTTTAAATAAATCACCAGCTTAAAGAAAGTTTAAGGAACTATGTGAGAATAAATTAATAATAATTTTCAAATCTAGGAAAAATAGAAGATTGACAGATAATAACTATGATCAACTTTATGGAGTGTGTGTAATGATCCTTCAGGGTATTTATTTATCCGCTGTGAACTGCTTGGCATGGTAATGACTAGATCACCCATCATCTCAAACAGTTATCATTTTCTCATGATGAGAACATTCAAAACCCTTCTTATAGCTATGTAGTTAATATGATACAACATGGTTTACTTCAATCACCCTCTGTAAAGCAAAACATCAGAATCTGCTGTCTGGCTGTAACTCTGCACTCAATTTCTGAAATAACCTGTCTTAAGTAAGGTATTGTCTATTGTGATAAAGCACAGTGACTGAAAGCAACTTAGGGAGAAAATGGTTTACTCCAGCCTATAACTCTCATGTCACACTCCATCAATAATGGAAGTCAGGGCAGGAACTCAACAAGGCAGGAATCTGAATACATGAGCTGAAGCAGAGGCCATGGAGGGGTGCCGCTTACTGGCTTGTTCCTCACGGTTGACTCAGCCTGCGTTCCTATACCATCCAGAACCACCTGTCCAGAGGTCGCACAACCCAGGCTGGGCCCTCCTTCCTCAATCATTAATCAAGAAATACTCTATAAACTTGCCTTCTGGAGGCACCTTTCCATTTAAGATCCCCTCTTCCTTGATATGTCTAGGTTTGTTCAAGTTCACAAAACCCAACCAGGTCAATCTCAGATATATGTTACTAAGAAATCATAGAAAAATTTTAAAAAGCACAGAAAAATATTATGTGATGTGGGAATGTCTTTCTGTATGCTGTGAATACCAGTCTTTAAATAAAGGAGCTGTTTTGGCCCATGACAGGCGCCATAGAAAAAGTAGGAGGGGAAATCAGAGCATAGGTAAGAGAAGGGTCCAGCCAGCTGCCCAAGAAGAAACATGTACATGTAAGGAACACAGGTGAGCCACGGGCCAAGTGGCAGGACAGATTAATGAAAATGGGTTGAGTAAAAGATGAAGGAGCTAGCTAGCAATGTGCCTGAGCCATACGCCAAAAAGCATGAACTTAATATAAGTATCTGAATCACTTTTGGGGGCCAAAGCAGTGGCGGGCAGCTAAGGGGTCTGGGGCTGACTGCAGGTCTGTGGGTCTGGACCTCTGGCCGCTAGGGTCCAGAAAACCTTATTGTAACAATTATGCTCCTAGTATGGAAAAAGGGAAGAAAAACCCTAATACCTTAAAAGATGAACATATTCACAATTAGAAATATAAAGTCTGCTTGGCAAAAAAAAAAAAAAAAAAAAAAAAAAAAAACCCCACAAAGCAAAATGTGGATAGAAACAAGCCAGAGAGAAAGGGGATTTGCAATAGTTGGCAGAGGGTTACTACTCGGGACATGTAGAAATCAGCCTATAACAGTGGCACAAGCCTGAAATCTAGCTAGCTGGGAGGCTGAGCCAGGAAGATCACAAGTTCAAGACAAGCCTAGGGTATTGGGCAAATTAGTCTAATTTGGGTAACGAAGTAAGGTTGTTTCTCAAAATAAAAAGTAAAAGAAAGCCTAGAGACAGAGTGGAATGGTAAAGCTCTTGGCTAGAATATCCTAGACCCTAGAGAAGAAGGGGGGGGGGGGATTAGAAGGAACCAGTAAAAGAAGTGAACAATTTAGTAAAAATGAGGCAGAGACTACAAAAGACTATTTTAAACTGTCAGCAAACAGCCAATAAACATGTCAGTCCATCGAATCTTATATAAGGTAGGTACTTCAGAACAAAATCAAACCATGTTCTACCATTTAGATTTATAAGTATGAAGAGAACTGTGCCTGTATTGAAAGCTTTGCAGGGGGATGAGCTGGGACCCTAACCTGGCCAGGACTTGTGGCATGTTCTTGGTGTCAGGACTTGGGACTTTTAAGTACCAACCTGGCAACACTGTCTTCCTATTTCCGTCCAGAAAGGGTTTGATGTGGGAATGTCCTTCTGTATGCTGTGAATATCAGTCTTTAAATAAAGGAGCTGTTTTGGCCCATGACAGGCACCATAGAAAAAGTAGGAGGAGAAATCAGAGCATAGGTAAGAGAAGCAGGGCGGAATCAGAGAGACGGAGCCAGAAGCCCAAAGGAGCAACATATAGGGAATACAGGTGAGCATGGGCCACGTGGCAGACAGATTGATAAAAATGGGTTGAGTTAAGATGTAAGAGCTAGCTGGCAATGTGCCTGAGCCAAAGGCCAAACAGCATGAAGTTAATATAAGCGTCTGAATCATTTTTGGGGCCTGAGCAGCTGCGGGCGGCTAAGGGGTCTGGGGCTGACTGAAGGTCTGTGGGTCTGGACCTCTGGCCACCCGGGGCCAAAAACCTCATTGTTACAAGGGTTGGTGAGGACCACATAAAGCAGCACATTGTAGCATTCAAAAATCGAAGCTATTTCAGAAATATTCGGAGAGACTAACATCTGTCAAAGTTTAAATGTATGTTCTTTACCTTCAGCAAGCAACATGAAGGATGTGTGTATATGTGTGTGTGCGTGTTTAACCGAAGAATGTGTAAGCTATCTAGGTATCAAGTGCTGCATTCTTTTCTAGTATAAGCAGGGCTAACTGGGTGCAGTGACACACCCATGGTCTCAGGTACCCAGGAAGCTCAGAACTGAGGTCAGCAACACAGCAAGACCCTAAATTTAAAACGTCCTTAATGTTTAAAGAGTTTACAGACATGAAAGCAGAGGGCTACTCCGAGAGATGAGGATGGCTAACCAGAGGTTCACTATAAGCCAAGCCTCTGCTAGTCATGCAAGGAAATGGCGTAAGGGAAACCCCTACTTTGTACAGTTGATACACACTAGGAAGAGAGGGGGAGGCGAGTCTACATTAGAACGCCCGAAGAAGAAAACGCAAGTTCAGAAATGAATTTGGCTAAAAGGCCAGTGAATTCAGCAGCTCTAACACAATTAAAATGGTATCTGCTCACCCTGCAGGGGAGGAGTTTGCAGTCTGTCAAGTCCACCTGTTGTCTTTCACTCAAGAGGCTAAAATGTACTACTTCCCTGTACTGTGAGGATAGTGCCATAACAGGTCCCTACAATGTCAGACAATGGCTACATACAGTCAGAACTCACCCAACTCCTCCCTGCCCTTCCCCAACATACTACCCAGTCACCCAGTGACCCCTAAGTGAACAGGTTCTAAGGTCCCTTGGCTGGCAGATGATAAAATGAGGCTGAAGGTATCACCACATGTCTAGCCATTATCCTAAGACACAGCTCAGTAAGGGACAAAGCAGAATGCATACTGAATTTCTAAACACTCGCCATATCTACATACAAATTAAATTCTCTGTAGGAGTCTAATTACCAAGAACCTACTCATTTACTCCTTTGCTACTACAAAGATTGGCTAAAAGGTCAGCTCACTTGCATTTTTAATATTTCATGATTAAGTCTTTTTTTGTTTCCTCTATGGTTATCTGCAGAGTGGGAGCATCAACCATGGTCTTTCCAGGTTCCTCTAGCCAGGAAATCTTAGCACAGTCTACTTGTATCTGTCTTCTCCACTGTTCCAATAATCCATGCTTTCCAGAATACCTCTGTTTTCCAACTAGACTTACCTTTGTCCTTCCTGCCTCAGAACTCAGCAGCCTCCATCAAATCCTCAGGAAGGCAACATGTTGCCCAACTCTACCACAGTACCTGCGAGTGTATCCCAACACTATACCCGACACTGTGCAGCGCCAGGCTTCTGCAGATCCTACACCCTTCATGCATACCCTGCATGCCACTCGCTCTTTCCTGCATTCTTTCTCATGTGCACTTTTTTGCTTCAAAAGCAAATGTGCACGTGTACACTCAGGCACACTCGAGTGTATGTACATGCACACACACACACACACACACACACACACACACCTAGGAATCTGCAAGACATTTGGCCCCATAAAAACTCTGAAGTCAGCAGGTGACGGTGATATGAGCCTTTAAGCTCAGCATTTGGGAGACAGAGGCAGGCAGATCTCTCCCGAGGCTAGCCTGGTTTACAGAGTGAATTCCAGGACAGCCAGGGCTAAACAGAGAAACCCTGTCTTGGAAAAACCAGCAAAACAAACAAACAAACAAAACCCTCTGAAGGGTTCTGTCACCATTCTCTTGATTGATACTTTGAATAGGAGAAGGAGAGGGGGCCTGCTCCCCCCCCCCAACACACACACACACACACACACACACACACACACACACACACACACACACACACACGGCTACATTCTGTCCACCCCACAGCCAACTTGCACTCTACTTCACAGCCTGAAAAGAGAGGGGAGCTTCCTTATTGTTTGTACCAGCTTTCTGTTTATTTAGCTCGGAATTTAAAAGACTATAAAATACTACCCAATCCTGCTGTGACTTACATCACTACGGTTTTGAGAAATCTTTCAAATCATATTTTAGTCAGACATGTTGGGCAATCCTAACATGCTTTGCTACTAAAACTTACATCATAACTTCTGCTTGGCTCCCAAGGTGCCCAGGGCCTCTTAAATAAATAGGAAGCTGGCCCTGAGCCACAGCAAGAAAATGTACATTCCAGTCTCCAGAGGTCAGCAGCCTTGCAACCCTGATACATCCCTCCAGAAGTTGCCTGTGACCAGAGATAGAGTGCAAGGCAAGGCTGTCAGTGTAATGAAAAGAAACCTTTCTTTACAAAATTTCGGTGTTGCAAACCTATTAACCCACATACTTATTTTGAGAGTCTCTGAATGCTCACAGGACTAGGAGCCACTATGCAATCCTATGGTAAGGGTTCATTTGCAAAACGTTGCTCCACACTGAAACCTTCAGTACATGAGGTTCCGCAGAGGCAGCACAGGGCACTGACATCTCTTTAAATAGGTTTTACCTTTACCTAAAAAAAGGTAACTTCTGTACTCTCCTAAATTTTTTGTTTCATCAACCAGATGTGCTGTTATATTTGAAAATACTTTTGGAGAATTCTGATACAGGACGAGGGCAATGCTCACATCCCTAACTTTCTTCCTCTGTGTGCCTTTCGTTCACAGTCTCCTGGCATCCTTGGGAAGTAATATATTTTCTGGAAGCTCAGAAAGAAGAGGGGGGTTAAGTGGGATCAAGCAGCCAGTGACACCAGTGAAGAGGTCAGATTCTATTTACTGCTGTCAAACTACTGAGCGATACTAACCAATGTCTTTTTTTCATCCTATATACAAAGTTTCTTTATCATCTGTTTTTGTACAGAAAAAAAAAACAATTATAATCAAAACAAAACAGAAAACCTTAGAATTGACTAGTTAGCCAAGTTGCCAGCCATGAAATATCACATGCTTCAAGACATATCTGTGGAAGAGAATGAGACAACACAGCGGAAGAATTTTCCTTTGTGTTAACAAAGCCCCAGAAAAAGCCATTGTCTGATCACAGAGCTGTTTATGGGAAGGATTATGCATAAAAATGTGACTATGGCTGATCTCTGAGATGGACAAGATGTGCAATGAAGCACACATTTAAGTGAGTATAGCACCACCCATGGCAGCTCTTGGCAAGTGGTAAGTGAGGAAGAAATCATGGGAGTTGCATCTCTTGTCCTCTGATGTGCTACATAAAGGTACTGAGAACACCATTTGTTTGGAACAGAGGAAGGAGAATTTGCTGAATTATGACAGTGCCCAGGTTCCAAGAACTTGTGACCCATCCATGGCAAATGATGGCATGGAGGTTTTTGGCCTTTAAAGCAGCAGCAAATACCCAGAAGAGGTATTTACAAAGCACAGAATCTTCTGGCTTTTCTTAAAAGAGTTTAACTGTATGATTGACTGCAACTTCCAAATTCAGATGATGTCATTAGATGCACTGTATCCAAAGCACTGGCTCTATGGTTGTATCTAGGCTTCCTAAGGATGAGGATCCCTCTGAAGAAGACTGGCCCACATAAAGACCCAGCATTCTGAGAGCTGGACAGGCTAGCTACCGGTACAAAAGGAGAACTGGGAGGCAGCTTGTTACTAGATAATCTCTCTTGAGTTAGATGGGTGGGTCTCACAAACCAGAAAGGCAGAGTGGCCACACTGTCACTCCAGCATCCCCTGCTAGCAGGAAGTAGGTTGCAATAGAACTGACTGTGACCTTCTGAAATGGCACCAAAGATCCACTGAGAGCCATGGAAAAAAACCTCTCACCAGAGCTGAGAAGACCCCTTGGCCTCTCACCCCCTTCTCATCGTCTCCTTCCCTTCCTCACCTCAGGGAAATAACAGAACTCCAAAATACAAGCTCTCTCCTTCTGAGACTTCTGGAAGAAGTCTTAATCTCCTCCATTGGTTCTTACCTCCCACCTAATCTTCTCACGTGTGTTTGCCCCAACACTCTTTAAAAACCATCCCTCTGGGCTTTCATCTCCGTAGCAACTCATATATTGTCCAGTCCCATGACGTCCCATGACTGGTATATACTGATGATTCCCACATGCGCAGCTCCACCTTCTAAGTGGCTTATACCATTTCCCCCAACAGAACCCTAAGTTGCGTAAAACTTGACATGTATAAGGCTGCACTTTCCCTGTCCTCTGTAGCAACAATACCCTTGTCCCTGGAGTTACCCACAGTCTTGAGTCGTGTCTTCAGAGCCTTCTGTTACAGTTTGCTTGTCCGTGCTCTGGTTTGTCAGTATCCACCATCATATGGACTCTTCCAGGGGCAGAACTCCAGACAAGGGCTTACAAGACAAGCGTCATCAGCCTTGTGTATCTGTGCTTTCCACATCCACAAATTCAAACAATCTCAGATCAGAAATACTTTGAAAAATGCATCTTACTGAAAAAGTGCATCCTCTTCTATCATGGTGTAACAAGTATTCACATTATATTTGTTTAATCGTATTTGGGATTGTCTGTAATCTAGAGATTATTTTTAAAATGCAGGATGTACAAATACTATACATTTCATTTACAAAGACATAGTTGTCGCATAGACTTTGATATCCGTGAGGGATCCTAAAACAAACCATCTCCTGCAAGTATTGAGAGTCACCTGGAGGTCACTTGGGAAATAATTCCCAGAAACAACAGAAGACTGCAGCTTTGAGAAAGGCACTCACAAAGTATATGCTACTAACAAGTTTCTGTCATGGGCAGTTGAGGCTCAGTGCTTTGTGGGAAATCTCAGGATGAACAAGGGATGAAGAAACTAGGTTCTCCCCTCCAGCTGCTACCAGCCATTGGGAGTCCATTGACGAACCAGCATTTCCAGTCTTTCTTGTGAGAAGGGTGTATGGGCAGAACACACAGGAAGAAACTGTTAGCCTAGTGCTGATTTCTTATTTATATTCTTCTATCTCATATGTATATACATATTCATATATATGAATACACATATATTTATATGTTGTATATATTCATATAATCATACACATACATACATATGTAATCATATATATCCATACACAGATATACATACGTAGTGTGTTAAATATACATGTACAGTATATATGTGTGTATATATAATTTATGTGCATTTCCAATATGCTTCTTTAAACTCTTTATAGACTGGAGCTTAAGCAGAATATTTTCCAATAATAATTTTCAATTACTATTATGATACCCATTGTTTTCTGCACAAATAGTTCAACCACTTTTATTATCACTTGTAAGAATCCTATAGTTCTCTTTGGTAATAAAATGTTAGAGGCTCCTACCTTCTTTCTGTAACTCTACAAATAATATTTTATGTTTCCCCAATTGATTCCACCCAGAAGTAAATCTGGACCTACCCCTTCTCCCGCATCCTTATTTAAAAAGAGGAAATTCTTCACTGGATTCTAAACCTACCACTTACTAGGTTTCGGAATGAGGAGATGGAGTTTCTCTAGCACATCTCACCATTCTCAATGTTCTTATCTGAACAAGGATCTCAAAAATAGTACAGTACTGTCACCTCAGGGCTCGAGTTACACTACCAATGTTGGTTTTATATGCCCCAAATGTAAGCATTTTCTAATTATCCGGGTATTTTTCTTGTCTTCCATCACAAGCTCCTGCCTGTCCCGTCAGCCTTTTAACATCCTGTAAGGGGCCAGGGCAGCCAGGCGCACAGCTCACAGCTGCAAATACCACAGGGGATCACTCTGTTCATTCCCTGCTCTGATCAGAAAGAGAAATACACCTGGTTCTGAAACTATTAAAATGGCATCCTAGTCAGGTGTGGTGGCACATGCCTTTAATTCCAACACTAGGGAGGCCAAGGCAGGTGGATCCCAATGAGTTCGAAGCCAGCCTGGTCTACAAAGTGAGACCCTGTCTAAAGATTAAACGAAAGGTTGCCCCTTTGGGGCAGGAGAGATTGCTTAGCCATTCAGAGTACTAGCTGCTCTTGCAAAGGACCTGGATTCAATGCCTAGCACCTACACAATGGTTCATGACTTCCTGTAAGTCCTGTTACAGAGCATCTTATGTCATCTTCTGCAATAAAAAGAAATAAAGGTACAAAATATAAAATAGTCATCCCAATCCTTATTACACAAATAGCCACCAAATGCCTTGGTGATCATGCCAAATACATACATGACACAGTCACAGTCTTAAATTAAGGGTGCCACACTTCTGAGGTGCTTTGCCCACTATGCTTTAACCCCCCAAATCTCTCCACATCTTTTCAAAAAATGGCTGATATTAATACTAAAGCTGCCATTTTACCATTATCTCTCATGGAACAGATACACATCCCAGCTCTCAAGTGACCCAATAGAATTTGCAGACCCTGTCCTGGGAAGAGCTGGGCTTCTCATTGGGAATGTTTTTCTCTTTTATCTGAGACAAGAAGACTGCTCATTGCACTCCCACCTCAGCCTCCAGGCCCATGTTGGTCTTCCTTCCTCACTCATACACAAAATTCTTACACAAACAAAGTGTCTAACCAAAATCTTTTCCAGATAAACATGTGTTTCCTGCCCATTCGCTTGGCTTATTCTATTTCCCTTCGACCCCTCCCCCCTCTTTTCCACTTGTAGCTTCCTAAGGTCCTTTCAAAACTCCCAAGCTCTGGGTGGATGATTTAGAAAATGTTACTGGGCATTCGCCATGGAAACAGCAGCCTAGTCACTTCCTTCGTCAATGTCATTGTGGGAGTGACAGCAACTTGCCTCCATTGTGTGGCTGATCCACCATGATTTTAAAAACTGCTGCCCCTTCCACTGGAATCACACGGATACAAAGCCTTCACACTGAAGGTGGGATGTCTTCAACACACAGTCAAATTCCCTGCAACACTCATGAAGGATTTAAACACTGCTTACTTTGTTTTAATAATAAAAAGATAAAAAGACACTTCCTTTAATCAAATCTCTCTCTCAGAAGCTAACAGATTAAAAGCATACATCTTGGCTGACAAACTGGGGCTTTTGTGTTGTTTAACAATTATATTATTCTTTGAATTAAACAGGTACAAAATAAAAATTTAAAGGATTTCTTTAAAATTAGGCAGCTGTATGTGGGTGTAAACAAAGATGACAGGGCAGGAGTTCGATTTCTAATGAAAAAAGATGTTGGAAAGGTGTTTGGTTGACTGGTGCTGTCACCCTTCTGCTACCGGAAATGGAAAAGATTCTTTCTCTGTTATGACCATAGCTCAATCCACAGCACTGAGTAGAGTTTTGAGGACTTTGGTCCTCGTAATATCTGAAGAAGCTACACAAGCAGCCAGGGTAGAAAAGCAATCAATATTCCCACCCATCTTTAGGGCCTACAAACCACAGCAACTGACCCAATGAGACAGTGTAATAGTGGCACTCTTACCTTGGGGGTAACCAGCACTGTCTAAATTGAATTTACCCCATTAATACGAGGAAACTCATGCCTAGTACCCTAAACCTACCTAACTTCCCAAGGCTCGAGAGGTCAGTGACCTAAGAAGAAAACCTGAATATACCACACCTTGTGCAAGAGACAAGAAGCACCTTGTATACTCAAAACTCAGTGCCACCTACCAGTGTAAAGGTGAGGGGCTAGGGTAGCCAGCATTACTGGAGAGGGCTTAGACCAAGAGAAGTAGACCAGTATGGTAGAAAGGAGGACCGACACTCAGGAACACAGACCTTGGTTAGTAGATAGAAAACCAACTGATAACACAAATAATCTGGCCTTAGTTTTATGTCAATTTCACACAAGCTAGAGTCATTTAGAAAGAGGAAATCTCAACTAAGAAAATGCGCTCAAAAGATCTGTCTGTAGGCAAGTCTATATAGCGCATTTTCTTCACTAATAATTGGTGTGGGTGAACTCAGCTCGATGGGGGCAGTGCCACCTTTGGAAAGGTTGTACTGGATGCTATAAGAAAGCAGACTGACAAGCCATGAGGAACAAGCCTGTAAGCAGCACCCTCCATGCCTCTGCTTCAGTTCCTGCCTCCAAGTCCCTGCTTTGAGTTCCTTGCTTCCCTGGATGGTGGATTGCAAGCTGTAAGGTGAAATAAACACTGTCCTCCCCGTTCCTTTTGGTTGTGGTGTTTATTTGTCATAGCAATATATATCCTAAGATGTGGTCCCATTGGGTTGAAAGTCTTGGTATGAAAATACAAAGTTAGACAGAGGCAAAACTCAGGATAAAGCTAAGAAATTGCCCTTTATCCTGTGGGCAGAAGAGACCTTCTTATACAAGGCACATGTTGCTTCTGGACCGAGTGGCAAGTTTCCCTAGAAGCAAAAGGCTAAGCTAAGTGATAAGTGGCTGTTTTCCCCATTCTTAAGAGTCTGTGCAACAAGCAAAACCAGCTTCTGAGAATGAGGCAAAATAAAGATGACTCCCCAACAAATACTTCCGCTGTGTAAACACAAAAAGGGTACTTTAAAACCAGGGGGATGTTCACCAAAGGTCTAAATGCGCCCAAAAAAAAAAAAAAAAAAAAAAAAAAAAAAAAAAAAACAAAGTTGATGTAAAAATCGTAAACATGTAGGTAGAAATCAACAATGACAGAAACGTTTGCAATGTTATCCAATGAGAATTCAAAAGGCACAAATTAAAGCCTAAAATACCAAAGCATTGCATGTAAGCCAGGAGAAGCATAGCTGGATAGAGAGGCATGTAAGCTCCTTAGATGGCTCTAAGTGGGGCAAGAAGCACTGAGCCTTAGAACTCATTACACACAAAGATTCCAAGCATAACCACTCACAGAAGTTCTATTTTCCAACCAGAAGATATGAGGAAAATGGAGTTGGTATAACACAAGGGTAGGAAGAATCTCAATGGAATTCAAAAGGGGGAGGGAGTCTAATTTCCTACTGTTTATAAGATACAAGCCTACAGCACAGGCAGGAAAGGAGAAGCGAAGGATGAAGGAGGATGGATGTAAGAAAAACCCTAAACAAAAGAAATGCAGAGTGGCCGTCTCAACAGCAGAGAATAGTAGGAAGGAGATGTGGCCACAGAATGGAGAAGGCCGGGTTTCACCAGAAGAATATGGCAGTATCATATCTGTGTTGAATACATAGCAGAGTTTTAAAAGAAACTGATAAACATTGACTTATCGTGAAAATGTCTCATGCAGAGTTTGGAAGAGAGGACCACATACTATCTCAGAAGCCTGCTCTGAGGTCACAATGAGCAAAACCAGATGCCAAGCTCAAACACATTCTCTAGTCTTTTACTCTGTCAGTTGTTCAAAGTATGCCATGGTTTTGGCACGTTCTGATTCAGGAAGATTTGCTTCCATTTCCCTCAGTTAACACCTGAGAAAGGAATTTCTGGCTCACAGGGCAGATCTAGCATACTTCTGGAAGAAAACACTATGCTATTTTTCACAGCCTTTGAACCATCTTGCAACCTCACTGATAATGTGAAAAATTCTGATGTGCCTCAGTCTCACCAAGATTCAGTGCTGTGAATGTTTTTCATTTATTATGTTCTTAATTAGGACTTCCCTAATTTCTAGGCACACAGAGCATTGCGTAATATTCATAGTTCTTCAATACAGAAAAAAAGGTTATTCAATTCTACAGAAACAGTTCTCTTTAATATGAACCATGATTCTCTGTGTATCTACCATTTTTTAAAAAAAAGACTCGAGTAAGTATTTTTTTTTTCCTATTGAGAGAAGAAGCATGCCTTCACATTGGCTCCATGGAATTCAGTGAGTACTCCCTGGCCAAGACACAGACAGAAAAGTAAGACAGCACATCTACTTCTCATTTATGCATAGACGGGAAGGAACAAAGCCTGTACTGTGTTCTAAAAGCCCATGAATATAAGATCATTTGGGCCAAAGTATATTTTTAAAAATCACACTTCTTTAACATTTGTTATAAAAATGTCTAGTTAAATAAGATAACATAACTGAAATGTAAAATTTCGTTGTCTTTAAAAAAATCCAAATGCCACTGATTGTGTCTATCGACAGTTCCAGCCCACGAGCACAGCCTTTCTCTTTCCCCGACCTCTTTACTCTTGCCGACCTCACTGTCAAGTTCTTAATTAACTGTCATCATAGCTAGTGAACTGTGGCGGAGTTCAGAGGACACACATTCCAGGACTCCCCCAGGCTCTGCAAGGAGTAACCCTGGGTGTGACTGTTTGCCTTTGTCTTGGATGGAGGCACTGAGCTATTGTACAATCTGACTTTAAAAAAAAAAAAAATGCAACTTCATCTTTGATGACAAAGATCAAAACCAGTGGAGAAATGCAGGCCATCTAAATGTCAAGCATTTCCAAACACTCACCATTTGCCATGAGAAACAGAGGTGACTCAGTCCTACAAGCTTCTAAGCGAGCTGTCACTCAAGGCCTAACACTTAATGTAAACATGGTCATCAGACAAAAAGGTACAGAAATGACAGCTCTTCCCAGCCCTCAAGCTCACCTTTAGTTTAGTATTTGTATTCAACAAGAAGGAAGGAGTGGTTTAGCGTGAGGTTTAAGGAATGGAGGAGCTTTCTCTGTTTCCTTTTATTCTCCAGACCATGTAAAACCGGAGGGAGGGGTCACTAAAATAATTAAGAGATAATTATATCTAGCTTTACTTCCTTTAAGAATCTTGTTTTAGCCAAAGTAGGTGGCACAGACCTCCTTGAATCCAAGTGCTTAGGGATGCTGGGGCAGGGTTCTGGGCTCCTCCCACACTCTTGCACATACATTCAGGTGCCTATGTATTTCATGTGCCTTTTGTTCTTAAAGTTTTTTTTTTTTTAATGCCTTGTAGGTCAGGACTAAATTTTGTGGTTTTGTAGCCTCTGAATCTATTATAACCAGAGCAAGCTCGAGGCCTGACTGAGCAACAGAGTGAGTTCAAGGCCAGCAGAGGTAACTTAGCCGGACCTTATGTCAAAATAAAAGGTTAAAAGAGAGCTAGGAATATAGCTCAGTGGGAGAGAGCTTGCCCAGTGTGTATGAGGCCCTGTGTTTAAAAATAAAGAGAACAGTTTTAACCTTTGGCCTTAAACTATCATAATGGGATATGGACCATGGCATTCAGAGTCCCTTAAAATATCTAAGCCAAAAAAGGATAAAACCAGTCTCTAAAAGCTGGTCTGCCTTCTTTTCCAAACAGGAGTTTTAAAGACACATAGAAAAAGCAAGGTAGGAAATGAAAAACAATTTTAACAAAGTCATGTAGGCAATCATTGACTCTCAGGATCACACCAATAGGGACAATCTTTTGTGACTCACAGAGACCAAAACGTTTTACTTATCCAAACTAAGCCCTGCCACTGAGACACACAGACATCAAAATTAGGCAGATCGTGTATGAAGCAGACTTTTTGAAGAGTTGGCCATAAACAGCACTGTCTGCTCCAATCAGAGAAAAGGTGGGTTCCACTAGTCAGCACCTGGTGCAGTCCGGTGATCAGACAAAACTTCCAGAAGGAAGCTGCCACTGCCCTCAGCAAGGCCCCATACATCCCTAACAAGGGTCTGCATATCCCCACTGTGCATCTACTTCCATCAGAGAGGAGCTCTAACTCACAAGAGGTGGAGGAGAGGCCAATATCTTCACAAAAACACTTTCCAAATTTTTGGTGGTAAAATTTCCTTGTGAACAAAGACATGGAATGCTGGGCCACTGAAGATAAGCTACTCTGAACAGAAACTACTTTAAAATAAATTATAGTCTTTCCACCCCAAACAGGGTGAGTGACAGGGTACTGTCACAGGAGACCTTTAGGACTTCCCTTGAACAAAATTATCTTATGAAAGGAAAAAGACATTCCTCCAGGTTGAAGGGCTATTCAGAGGTGACCCCTAATGTCTACAGTTTGGGTGAAGGAGGCTAGCCTTGCTTCTGCAGCGTCGGGTGCAGTCTGAAAGCCTTATCTCAGCCACGTGTCTGGTGACTCAAGAATGGTTATTTGAATGAATAACTGAGGAGATCACAGTTCTGTCTGTCTGAATGTTTTCATGGAAGGTGCTAGAAAACACATTGCCCAACCGGGACTTTGTCAGTGTGGCAGTGTGTGTGCATGCAGAGGCAGGGACATGTAAAATTCCTCTGAACAATAAAAAAATAAATGAAACTGTCTCAGGCTGCACTATGGACTGCTTTCCACTGGCCTGGGAGTCAAGGGTGGCCTCTCCAGAAAGAGGAGCTCACAGGTGACTGCCTTAGATAAAAAATCCCTGACCTTTAAGTGCCTGGATCTGGGATTGAGGATAATAAGCTTAAATTCCTGAATGTGGTTCATGGATGTAGCCTTTCATTTAAGGCCTGTGGTGGTTAGAATCAGAAGGGGCCCCAGAGGCTCATATTTGAACACTTGGTCTCCAGTTGGTGGAACTGCTTGGGAAGGATTAGGGGGTGTGAACTTGTTGGGAGAAATATGTCACTGAGGATGGGCTTTGATCTCTCTCTCTCTCTCTCTCTCTCTCTCTCTCTCTCTCTCTCTCTCTCTCTCTCTCTCTCCTTCCTCCCTCCCTCCCTCCCTTCCTCTCACCCCCCTTTTCCCCCCATACCTACCTCATGGTTATGTTATGTCTCAAGATGTAATCCTTAGCTACAGCTCTAACACCATGCTTGCCCAGCTGCTGCCATGCTCCCCATCATGATGGACTCTAACCCTCTAGAGCTGTATGCCCTAAATAAACTGTTTCTTCTATAGAGATTTCAAAACAAAGCAGTTCCAGGCTAGGACCAAACAGAGAAGTGTAAGGCCTCCCTCACAGGCCACAGAGAGGCTCTAGCATGTCTCCACAGCAATCTCACCTTATTCTCCAAGTTTTGGCAAGATGGCGCCAAAGAAAGCCCATTACCAAAGGCTGATTTGGGATGATAAGGCAATATTATAATGTGTAAATTGTTTTCATGTGTATTAAGTTAAGAAAAATGTAGTAATAGTTTCTGCAACTCCAATCAAATCAGTCCTTGGTTTTTTGTTTTTGTTTTTGTTTTTGTTTTGTTTTGTTTTGTTTTGTTTTGTTTTGTTTTGTGTGTTTCAAGACAAGTTTTCACTATGTGGTCCTTGTTGTCTGGAACTTAAGGTGTGGACCAGCTGGGCCTCGAACTTACAGAGATTCACCTGCCACTACTTCCCCAGTGGTGGAATTAAAGGCTGGTCTCACCAAACCCAGCTCAATCTTTGTTTTTGTTTGTTTGTTTGTTTTTAATAAAAGCCTCACTATGTAGCCCAGGATGGCCTCACCTTCCCAAATCACAGGGCTATACCACTGTACTCAGCTTCCTATTCAACATAATAATGTTTGATTGCACTTCTATCAATGTTATTTAAAACTAGCTGCATACTTTGATGATAAGAGATTATCAAATGCCAAACAGGAAATGCAAACGCTCTCCAGGGAATCATGAAAGAGAAAAGCACCCCAGAAATTCCACTCTTCTTTCAAAACAAACCAACTATCTATCTATATCCATATGCCTATATTTATAGATATACATGTATACACTTGGTCATTCATAAACCTCACACTAGACAATGTCTACTAAAAACTAACACAAGCAGTGATAACCTTTGTTGGGTCTCATTAGGGTTCTCTGGGTTGTGTAACTTATCTCACAGTAACAATCCACACCAGAGATTTAAACCAATCAAATGCCTTCAAACCTCAGACAAGGTTTTGTTTTATTGCAGCAATCTCCCTCCACAGCGGGCCAGAGGGAGCTGTGGTTGGAGGTGAGGAAAGGGCAGGCCTTTTGCCTGTGTTTCAACCCAAGCCACCCATGCAAGCAACTTCCCCGAGATCTAAGACATGGGAAGGGTCTGCCAATAAGAGAGGTATGCAACCATTGGCTCTTCCAGAGATGGGAAGCAAACCTCTCTGAGTCCCTGGGATCGAGATTCTCAGTAGAGCCATGGAGGGCCATACAGTCAGTGAGCCATTGGCTCTTCCAGGGAGGGAAAGCAAACCTCTGTGGGACCCCTTGGGAGTGGGATGCTCAATGAAGCCACGGATGGCCATACAATCAGTGAGAGTTTTCCATCTCCAGGCTAACTGGTGTAGTAATGTGATCTTTGGGAAAAATAAAGCACTGCTATGCAGACCAACAGACCTTCACCTGCCGCCAAACAAATCATTAGAATGAGGGACACATTCTTAAGCTGTGTAGCAGCTTGCCGCTGAATTAATGTTACACTTATGCTGCCAAGTAAGGTTTGACTGAGTTTGCTAGGGAGACAGACTGACAGAGATCTCTAAGAAGGCATTTTGCTCCCTTTCTTTTTACAACTCCTCTCCTCCTGGTGACAAGTAGCTCACTTAGTGCAACTGATTTGGTTTTCATAAGGTCCAGTTTCTGGATATGGACCCTAACATTGCTTTCTCATCCTTACTTGAAAGGCAGGGGTGAAGTGGTGTGAGCCAAACTCCCAGTGTCCACCTAAAGCCCATGCTCAAATTACAAGGAGAAAACAGTGCTGAACTTCTTAGAACAGAAGTTCTCAACCTGTGGGTCATGACCCCCACTGGGGTTGCATATTGGACATTCAGCATATTAGATATTTACATTGTGAAGGTTGAGAACCACTGCTCTAGAACCAGCCCGTACATACACAAGTGCACGTCACTTGATACAAAGACCCATCTAGTAAACTTGAAACTGTTCTGGCCCAATCTGAAATCTAGTGAGACTAATGGAAAAAGGCCACAAAAGACAGACCACCCATAGGGCCCCTGTAAGCAGAACCAGTTCTGCTAAGCCTCATGGGAGCTGGAGTTTTTATGCCACGAAGAGTCACTCCTGAGCTGAGAGCCATAGATCTGAGGCTGGCATACCTGGAAAAGTAGGGCAAGCAGGGGGCTGGGGAGGGGGCTCAGTGAGTAAAAGAACTTGCTGCAGGGACATAAGAACCTGAGTTTGAATGCCTGGCACCCATTTAATGACAAAAGGTGAGGTGTGGCCACTCACACCAGGAACCCCAGTGTTGAGGAGGCTGGAAGACAAGAGGTTCTCTGGAGCTTGGCGGCTGCCAGGGTAACAGGAAAGTAGTGTAAGTCACTGTTTCAAGGGAATAGGTGGAACTTGATAGAGGAAGACACCAAAGTCTTTCTCTGTCCTCTGCAAGAGCTCACACACACACATACATGCATTCAGGAGCACACATGGGAACACACACGGGAACACATACAGAGAGAGAGAGAGAGAGAGAGAGAGAGAGAGAGAGAGAGAGAGAGAGAGAGAGAATGCTCAAGATTGGGGCAAGTGTGTCTACCTACAGGAGTTCAATCTACCTATGCATCTGCCTAACTCAGTTCTTTGTTTGCAACAGGCTCTCTATGCCCCAGGTTTTAACAGTAATCTGTTCTGCTCTGGAACACCCAGAGCTCTCTGTATCACCCATTAGGCGAGTCTGAGCTCTCAGGCTGGGCTTAATCCCCCCATTAACACATGGCTTCCTTCTTTTTGAAATCAGTTTCAGGGACCATATTGTACTGAATCTCAAACAGGAATGACTTTGTGATCCTTTCAGGGAATTTTATCATATATAGAAACATTTTTTGATTGTCACAATCGATTGGCATCTAGTGTGCAGGGAGGCTGCTAGGCCTCCTATGGTGCTCTGCCCCACAATGAGTTATCCTGTTAACAGCAAGCACCTTGAAAGTGAGAAACCTGTATTGCATAGATTTCATTTTGAGGGAGAAGTACTTGCTGTGTGAAAATAAATCAAAACTTCTGCTCTAAGACCCCTGCATGCACTCAAACTATTCAAAAAGTGTTAGCCCTTTGTATTGTGCTTCTAAGTCTTAAAATAGCAGACTTTCACATCGGACATTTGCTTTTAAATTTGAATCAAAGGCTGTTATAAAGAGCTAAGGGTCTGTATTTTTTCCCCCCTTCCGTATTCACCTGTGGTTAGAAATCGAGTGCCCTGTAGCTACCCTGGAGCACACAGCAGCAAACCTCCAGCTGAGGCCCTTGAAAATTAACCAACACAGGGAAGGCAGATGGGGTGGCATGTTTGTGCAGATGGGAAGCCCTGGGTGTTGCCTTCAGAGAGCTCAGCTCGCTATCAGGCAGGCAGAGGGCCAGAAGTTAAATATATTGTGTCTTTTAGGAAGGAAAGTGAACAATGGCCCCCTCATTTGAAACCACAATAGAAATTTAGGAAGAGGTAGACCTAGCTCCCGAGATGGAACATGGCCTGGGCTTCAGTGTTAATGTCCTTGCTTTCTTGTCTCCAAGAGATTTTCCAGTCAATGCTATTTACCGTTTACTAATTCTAGTGAATTCATGTACTAACTGGCACCTTTTAGTACCAAAAATAACAACACAAGAGTAATTTTTGATTCTGGGATTAAGAGCAGGAAAAGAGCTGTATTCCCATTCCCAGAGGTCTCATGATACTCTGAGATTCCCTATTGACAAAAGGAAGCCACATTTACCATAGTTAGGCTGACTCTTGACAGTACGCCTAGTTCCACAGCACATTCCCATAAGCGCTGCATCATCTTCCATACCTGGAGTCTACCAGGGACATCTAAGGTCTACTTGCATTAGTCATTATCCATCACACTGAAATGTTTTTAATGACCTTCCTCTCAAGACTGTGAGCCTTTTGAAACAGAAATGCTAACACATGTGTCATGAGGATCTAGGCTCACACCCAGATCGTGGGGAATAAGAACCTGATCTGTCAGACACAAATATGCTTCAAAGTGTGATCTATTAAGTCAGAAGGCCCAGACCTCATTCCCACTGTACGTGAAGTCTGCAGTGTATGAATGCAAGCCCAGAAGCCACTTCAGTAAACACAAAGAACAGGACGGACCTGTGCGGACGTTAGATCTTTTTCCAGGAAGCATTCCATATGT
Organism: Phyllotis vaccarum; assembly: GCA_033318265.1. Lineage (NCBI taxonomy): Eukaryota > Metazoa > Chordata > Mammalia > Rodentia > Cricetidae > Phyllotis > Phyllotis vaccarum. Next base: position 73,821,546 of record JARWLC010000006.1, read on the forward strand.
GAAACAATCACTGGCTGGAGAAATTCAATAAACAGCTGCCTTTGAGGAGGCAGAAGACATACTCTCCCTTTTCAAGTCTAATCAGCGGGTCAAACGGCCTTGACTTTACACGTCCAGCGGAAAAGCAATGCTGGTGTGGTTTCCACATCAGCACTTAAAAACATGCACAGGAAAACCATATACACAGACTGCAGTCACAAAGCCCTTCCAACTAGATGCTTTCACTGGGCCTGTCAAGTCTGTCAAGGCTCCAGTCACTCCACAGGAATAACAAGCATTACACAGCATGCACAGAAGTATTGACACTACTTTCTTCTTGAGCCTGTGAAGCTTGAATGGATGCCATAATATTGGCACATGAGGAACATAACATTGATTTATTGAATGATCTTGGCCTAGCAGATTACTGTTCTGTTCCTTTCTTCCTCTGCCTTTTCTCCTTCTTCCTCACTGTCACCTTCCTTTTCTCCCTGTTGTGGAATATTATTTTAAGATGTGTTACATTTGTTTATGCTGTGGAACATTTGGTTAATGATGCAAAGATATGTTCCATTCTTTTATGTTGCCTTTGTTTAACTCTGTGAAGCTGTGTCACTGTGCCTGCCTAAAACACCTGATGGTCTAATAAAGAGCTGAATGTCCAATAGCATGGCAGGGAAGGATAGGCGGGGCTGATAGGCAAAGAGAATAAATGGAAGGGGGAAACCTAGGAAGAGAAAGATTGAGGAAGAGCAAGAAAAGGAGGAGGACACAAGGGGCCACCCACCCAGACACCAGCCACACCAGCCACCCAGCCACCCAGTCAGCCAAAAAGTGAGAATGAAAGTATGATTATGGAAGTAAGAAAAGAAAAAAATCCCAGAGGCAAAAGGTAGGTGGGATAATTTTTAAAAAGCTGGCTAGAAACAAGCCAAGCTAAGGCCGGACATTTATAAGAAAGAATAAGCCTCCATGTGTATTTATTTGGGAAGTGGGTGGTGAGCCCCCCAAAGAGGCAAAGAGTAAAAAACAATCAGCAACACCTCCCCTTTTCTCCTCCTCTGAGATGTAGGGGGAGAACTCCTTATAAAAGCCTATGATTATCTCAGTCAATCAAGTGCCAACACATCTAGTGCTTACACACTTTTTATAAATTTTAAAAAATGTCATGTATATGGGTGTTTGGCTTGTGTGTATGTGTCTGCACCAGATGCAAGCTTGGTGCCTGCAGAGGCCAAAAGAGGGCAACAGATACCGTGGAACTAGTTGCAGGCGACTGTGAGCTACCATGTGGGTGCAGGGAATGAAACCTAGGTCCTCCGGAAGAGCAGCCAGTGCTCTTATTCACTGAGCCATCTCTTTGGAACCACTTTGATAATGTTTTTAGATTCATTAATTTCCTTCCCGAATTGTTTCTAGGTTAAGTATGTTATTGGTAACAAATGAAGGTGCAAAGTAAAAGAGTCTGGGTGGTTTTCCTAACCAAAGGGTTCAAAACCCCAAAGCTGGTTCTTATGGATTGTTGCTTCAGCTGTGCTGAGCCACAGCCTTAGTAATGAGACACTTTACAATCGCTAATGGCTCAGAAATCAGGGAAGACTGACAAAAAATAAGAGCACTAAAGATTCCATTTGGTAAAGCAATGTAGGGTTCAGAGAGCCTGAAACAAGCCCTTTCAGGGAAGCCTGTGTATAAGGAATGGGTGACACTTCATTTTCAAGTATGAAGGATATGGAAAGGGGAGGATGGGTGGAAGACAGAATCTCTGTGCAGCCCTTATTTGGGGTACAGAGAGCTACTGGGTCCTTTTAAATTTAAATGTAACAGGATATTGGGTGGAATTTTCTTTCTGTCCTAGAAATTTTGTACCTAGTATCCCACAATACAAGCTCTTCCAGCTTTCTCCTATGGGCCCTTCTTGGAGATGAGACCACTTATGCTTCTGCTCCGCATCATCAGAACATGCCTGAGGTGGGAGGGGTGTCAGTTTTGGAGGCAGCTCCACTTCGGGAGAATATCTACTCTCTCCCCTACTTGAGACGGAGGGAAACTATAAGAGAATCCTTTGGGGGGGGGGGCAGAAGAAAGAGAATATGGAGAGAAGGGAGGTGAACCTTTCCTTCTTCTTCATCCCAAACAGCTGAGCCAAATAACTGGAGGCAAAATTTTCAAAACGCTCAAGGCTCAATCTTAATAATATGAGAATATTTTAAAACTGAAGGTGAGTAACTCCAGTGCCTGCGTCAGAAGAATAGGTGAGCAAGATTATATAGAGGCAATGGATATCTTTGGGCTTAAAAAAGTAAAAAACAACAAAATTCTGGCACACAATGTGCCTGACTTCTGAGTGAATGGACTATGTGGAAGAGAAAGAAAGGGGGGGGGGCATGATCAAATCCCGTAGGGTGGTACTTACACGAGGTACTTAGAATAGTGATATTGTAAGAGATAGAAAGCCACATGGTGGCTGTTAAGGGACAGAGGACACTTGAATTCAATTTTGCAACAGGTAGAGTAGTCATGGCCACACACCATGTGACTGCACTTAAATTTGCTGCCCTGTGCATTTATAAGATGGTAACTTATATGTTATGTGTACTCTACCACAATTAAAATGGTTTTTATTTTAAGTGAGGCTAATAGAAAAGTTATAATGTTGGTCCATTACGGTGTTAAGGAATATGTTATCGAAAGAGAAAGAGGCTAGAGTTAAGTGTGTGCTGTCAAAAGATTCCTATAAACACCCCAGTCCGTGTCTTCACTGACCACACAACCTTATTCAAAACCAACACTTCCTCAGCACTTGTCTGGAAGGCTTAACACAATCTCCAAAGCACACAACTTCTGGAATGATGGTATAGCATGAATGGGGACGGGACGGTGGTGGCTGTGGCAGCATATTTAAAGGGAAAATGGTGGAGGCCATTTTTCCTTCACCTCTTTGTCTCCTTTATCACTATATGTCCCTAACATGTCACCACGTTAGGGAGTGTTAGGAAGCAGAAGGGTACAGGGCATTCAATCAGCACAAACCTCAGATAGCTATTGATCTGCTGAGAAGACAAAAGATACAGGTGGGGAATACGGGGGTTCAAGCTTCGACACCCCAGAAGAAAGCAATGACAATAAGCGGGGAGGGAGGGAGGGGTATTGACAAGAGAGGACAATGATGACTAGGTGGACTGTGAGGTGAAGGAACCAGGGTTCACAGGGAAAACTGATGTGGAATGTGGTACCTCAGAGGTTCCCTGAGGGGCAGGGTGGGGGGGGGGTTGGGAGTGGCAGTCATTAAACAAAGAGAGATTGGAGAAGCTCAGGAGGATGACAATAAGCAAGTCCTAAGAAGACAAAGCAGCATCTGAAAAGCAGGGGTGTATGGGTGGGGGATGCCTTCGTTTATCATGCGCTGCATTTTATACCCAAATACACATGGGGACCGAGGATGTGTGCTTGCTCAATGAAAGGATGAGTGACTGGAGGGAGTGCCCACTGCATGACTAAGCAGATGATTTGGGGGGGGGGGGCGACCGAGGCCACAGATGGCAGGGTCCAAGGCCAGATCCAAACAGGTCCTGTGGACTGTGAGTGATGGGGGGGAGGGCTGAGATCTGACCCCTGAAGAACACTGACTGAAGGGCAGAGAAGCAAGAAAGAGCCATAGAGGACGCAGGAGGGCCAGCAGATATCCGAGCGTGGACATCAGAGTGCAGGGCTCTGAGTGAGGGGTGTGACCAGCACCTCATGCAGTAAGATGGTGTCAACCGCTTACTAAGTCAGGCAGCAGCACTGCCCTCAGTGACCTCAAGGGCTCCCTCAGGGATGGTTTGGGGACTTAAAAACACCTTCCGCATTTGCAACTAACATTTTTTAAACACAGGAAATACAGTTATGGCTTTGTTAACTGTCTTGACCATCAGTTCTAGCATCTGCATTCAGTTTCAAATAAATTGCTCTCATCATGGGTAATAGTTTCTGGCTTCTTTGCCTGGTTATTTTTGATTGTGACTTTTGCCTATTTAGTGCTACATATTTTCCTAGTGTATTTTCAGCTTCATCTGCATCACAGTTTAGGTACTTGGAAATAGTGTGATACTATCAGGACCTTGCTTTTAAGATCTGTGGAGAGCTAGCCGTTAAAGGCTAAGCTCACATCCAAAAATATGATTTTATAGGTGGACCACAGCAGAATTTACTCAGGGCTAGTTACCCTTCACCAGGGAGGTGAGACCTGTCATGTTCTTAGTGCCCAACCCCGTGCCAAGCCTCTTTCTTGCCGTTTGCAGTCTTGTTGGTAGGCATAGGTATTATTTCTGGTCCTGTGTGGGCACCAGACAAAATCATTTCTGATCCTTTGGGATGATTTTTTTTCCCCCTACAATCTCTGATAGTTCCTTCACCATGCTCAGTACTCAGAAACCCCAAGGGGGTACTTTGTAAATTTCCAGCATCTAAGGAGAAATGTAGTTCAGTTCAGAGAGTGCTGTGTAGCTTGCACAAAGTTTGGCTTCAGTCCCAGCATTTCATAAAGCCAGACATGTTGGCACACCGTGGTAATCCCAGCACGTGGGAGGCAGGTAGGACTAGCTCATGGTCATACTCGGCTACATAGTGAATTAGAGGTCAACCACGCTTTGTGAGAACCTTTCAAAAGAGATGGGGTGAGAGACAAGGAAGAGAAAAGGAGATGGAAGGAAGGGACGGAGGAGGAGGCAAGATTCTCTGGCATTCACTCTATATAACTGTCTCTCTCTGGCACTTTTATGTAGTGTCTCTCCCTGATCAGAAGCATCTTTCTTCTTCTAAAACCTAAAAACTCTCAGCACAGGTTCATGCCAGGGCTGGAGAAGCCCTCAAAGGCCCTACCTCTGGATTTATTTTGTTGTTGTTTGTTTGTTTGTTTGTTTGTGCTTCTGGGGATCAAACCTATAGCCTAACACAACCTAGTCAAACAATGAGTCAATGTCAATGTGCTATAGACTCTTTTTATTTTGACAGTGTTTCTCTATGAGCCCTGGCTACCCTGGAATACTCTCTGTAGATCAGGCTAGCCTTGAACTGAGAGATCCACCTGCCTCTGCCTCCAGAGTTCTGGGATTAAAGGCGCACACCACTAATTCTCGATTGAAGGCATTTTTAATACACAATTTCATATGACTTGTTTCCCATTTCTCCTATCCGGTATCTAGTGTATTGCAAATGTGTCTTTGATTTATTTTATTCGTATTTTGTTTGTTAGTGCTGAGTAAATTTTACTCTTGTTACAGAATCTTGAGTAACAGTAAAGCCCCCTTAGAGCCATCTATACCACCAGCCTAACAGGACTGGTAAATCCTGTTAATCGCTGAAAGAGGCATTCTGAATCATTAACTCTCCACTACTATCCATAGATCCTTCGTAAGTAAGAGATCCCAAAGTGTGTGTGTGTGTGTGTGTGTGTGTGTGTGTGTGTGTGTGTGTGTGTAGGGAGGGAGTTACTCTACTTCCTACTATAGAACCACTGATACCTGCTATGTTGGCTGCTTAAGACAGCACAGGAGCGAAGAACAATGAATAAACCCTGGACATGAAGAAGGCAGCCTCCAGAGTGGCTCAGCACCCTGCTTAGCAAAGAAACCCTCTGCCAGTCACATGGTGCCTATGTTGGTGACTAGGATACTGTCCCTGCTGGGCTCTGCTGCTGTTTTCTCCAGGAAACTTAAAGATCCTGACACCCAAATGACAGAAGAGCCAAGGAAAAGATGGCGTCCATCACATCCCATTGTCTCCTCTGCCCTAGCTGTCACTCTCTGCTTTGGAAATGTAGCTGGTCGTTCCCTTCCCAGGAGGCCTCAGGACATCATATGGTTTAGAATTAGCCAGGTGTACCAGTCAGAGTCACAAGGGCAAGATGATGATGGAAGTAGTGAGGAGGGTAACCACCCATGAGAGCTGGCCCTCATGTCTGTCCCCATCTGTGTTCTCCACAGCCAGATGAAAAGGTCAGGCACCCTGACCACAGTTAACTCTTTGATCAAACGGAAGCTCTCAGGAAAAGCAAACATGGCCTCCAAGAATTCAATGGGGAAGGGAAACTCAACCTCAAAAATCCCCTCCATCATACTCCACAGGCTGGAAATGCTATGGAAACAAGAAGCAAATATCCTGGGCTAAGCTCCATTCTCTCCCTGCAGCAAGACTTCCTAGCAGCCCTCAATGAAATGAGCCCTGAGATTTGTCAGCTGCCATCATTGAGCCTCCATCATGCCACAGTAATAACCCCACACCCACAAAGCACAGAGCAGATGAGAAAAACACATCTTGCCAGACATGTTTCCACTTTTCATGTAATGAAATTATAACTTTGCAAAATGTGCATGGTGTGTATTAATTAATCATGCAAGTACTATATTCTTCAGTGCATTTTCATTTGAACATATTACCCCTTTCATTTACACAGGGCCAGGATGTTGGTTAAGCCTTACACAAAACAAGCCAGCAAGCAAACAAAACTAGCTCGCGAACTCAAGCAAAAGATGCTGAGGCTCAAAACAACCAAGCCTGTCAGGCTAAACCCACAAACTCACTGCATACCTTACCTTATAAATAAGAACTAATTTAATAAATGAAGGCAAATACCTGGGGGAAAACCAAAGGCCACTAAAAAAAATTTACAAAGAATGAACCAATCCATTTATTTGTGAATCAATATCCAGGGATGGCCACTCCCACAGTCAGGTCAACTTCAATCTCTTAAGGGAAATTTTGTTTCTGGGACTTAGAAATGTCCTGTAAATACTGATGGATGTATTCATCTTAATAGCGCCCTAGGGAGAAGGCACACATTGTATTCCTTTATACTGAATGAAGCAGCTGGTGTGGGGCTCTCTTGCAAGGACACTCCAAGCATCAACTCCTTGGCCGAACAACACTGTCTAATCACTAGAAAGCTAAAGTCTGAATACTCCTTCAAGCAGATAAAGCCCTGAGGATGCTTCAGCTAGGGTCAGTCTAACCCGATGGTCTCTAGAAGACAGTCAGCAGTCCAGGCACTAGCCAGCCCCTCAGGCAGTGCCTCAGACAAAGGGGGAGGGGCTAGTCTGATGGGTCGATCTAGGGGTCATACATGTTCCCTGAAGGCTAGAGAGCCAGCAACTGGCAGGGCAGATGGAGAATGAATCCTTCCTGTACTTTGCCCATCCATCTATGACGTACATCCTGTGACATCCAGTTGCTGCCTAGAACTTGAAACAATGGCTTATGTAATCACATTATTTTCCAGTGCCTTCTACATGATTCACTACCAAAAACAGATTTCCTTAGAAGTGGATGGGTCCATAAGCTACATCAGACTCTAACATATCACCATGGGCATGTGCTTGTGTGTATAATCTCCTGAAACCTTTACAGCGATCCTGGGGGTAGGTACCATGGTATATGCACAAAACAACTACTTCTCAGTCACTCCGCTAGTTCGGTGCCTGTGGCAGAGCTGGTTTATCCGATCTAAAGCTAACGACTTCCAGCCACCCACTTCTCAGGCACAACAGAGACAACCCCCACAACAGCCATCCATGGGTAGGGGATTGTCATTATTAAATAAAAGGTTAGCAATTAGCTTTTTTGAGCCTGTCACACTGTGGGCATCATTAATATGACTAAAAGCAAACCCATTTAAAATGGCCTGACTGGAAGCAGGACCTCTTTTCTGAAATCAGTCAAACAAAAATAAAGTGTTCCTTTTCAATTCTCCCCTGAAAAGCCCTTGAGAGTAGTGAGAACCATACTATCCCAAACTGGAAAATGAGGGCGCGTCTGAGCAGGATGGGAGACTGAAGGTGTAAGAGAAATGCTTCTGTAAGAAATGGGGAGCGTTTTTAGATTTGACTCCTGCTAAGAACTCCCCCATAGCCACGCTCTGCCCGGTGACTACGTGGCATCCATGCTCATATTCAGAATAAATTGAGGCCAAGGATGGAAGCATGGAGGTGTGAAGGGAGTTCAGATAGCAAGGTCTGCTGGGGATGTGGCTGGAAAACCCAGCCCTTTATGGAGAGTTCAAATGGAGAAACTTCAAAAACATTGCCACTCTATACAAAGCAAGGCGGATCTGCAGCTGACTTAGCTCGTGGGCATTTGGCCATCTCTGATTGCAGACTATAGCCAAAAAGAAGGAATCAGTTACACTGGCTATTTTTATGTCAACCTGATACAAACTAGAGTCTTCTGAGAAGAGGAAATCTCACTCGACAAAATGTCTCCATCACATTGATCTGTAGACAAGACTGTGATGTACTGTGTTGACTAATAATTGATGTGAAGGTCCCATATCACGGGACAGTGCCACCCCTGGACAGGTGGTTTGCAAGAAAGCAGGCTGAGAAAGGCATGAGAAGCAAGCCAGTAAGCAGCATTCATCCATGGCTTCTGCTTCAGTCCCTGCCTTGAATTCTTATCCTGACTTCCATCAATGATGGAGTATGATGTGGAAGTTTAAGAATAAATAACCCACCCCTTCCCAAGTTGCTTTTGGTCATGGTGTTTTATCAAATAAGAGAAATCTAAGACAGTCAATACCCTATATATTAGATAGGGATATTATACAGACTGCACTCAGGATACATTCAAGAATTCAGCAAAGAGCAAGAACATAGAAGTCCAAGGTTTCTCAGAGGTCAGCGTTTCCAGCTCCATCAGTGTGGATCTGGTCCTGGCTGATGTCTCCGCTTTGCTAGCATTAGAGCAACTGAAGTCAATTTTGTGTCAAATCTAAAAACACTTACCATTTCTTACAGAAGCATTTCTCTTACATCATTCAGTCTCCCATCCTGCTCAAGGAAGAGGTGTAAAAAATACTGACCAGATAGACACTCCCACAACAGAGGCGGCCGCGTGTCCCTTAGCTCCCCCAAAGGAAAAGAAGATGTCAGAATTGTCATTTATAAAACATTTTTGTTAAACAGCATAGTTCCCTCCCAGAGTAAACATCAGTCTTTATGCATGGATCCTTCAGAAAGTCCACGATCAGAGGGGACATTATTTTCTTCTCCAGGAATTGTTATATGCTCCTTTGTCAGGGATCCTTAGTATCCAGGAGATGATATGGGCAAAAACAGATATGTGCTTTCTCCCACAGAATAGACACTACAGACTTACCACTTATTTAAGAATCAGTATGTTATTCATAGGAAATAATTTGTTCCTTTTAGAAACCCTTGAAGTCATACTCCAAGAATTCATTACCAAAACATCTCCAACAATTTAAATAGGTAACTGACATGATCAGAGCATAAAAAGAGTCATTGATGAACACGCTAACCACCCACCTTTAAACCAGCTTTATCTCCAACATCCCTATCCTGGCTCATCATATAAACATAGCTATTCCACATCCCATGATAGTCCCTACATACTAAAGATCAACAGGTGAAATCTTAGATTCAGTGCAAGAGATCACAAAATTGACTTCAGTCGCTCTAATCATAGCAAAGCTAAGACAAAGCAAATCTGAGGCACTGGGCTCATCAGCCAGGACCAGATCCACACTGATGGAGCTGGAAATGTTGACCTCTGAGACAATGTTGCAGACCTAACCCTCTTCAGGACAGTGCTGAGAAAGTCAGCATGATCAAATCATAGAGTTATTCACTCCATTCTTGCTTCTACGAATTAGCACATAGGTGCCATTAAAACCAGAACCCTGACAATACAGAGTGGGAGAAACAGATTGTCATGGTTTTGTTGTTTTCAGAGTACCAATCATACCTGTTCTTAGGGGGCATACTATAAAATCTTTGAGCTATTTTAACTAGACTCATCTAACATTGCTTTTGCCTGGTTCTGTCCCTTTAAGAAAGAGAGGAGCCAGAAGGCCTTTTCACTCACATCCGGATTGTATCACCTTCAAAGCTAGACTGAGTCCCCACATCAGCACTTTGCAGGCTTTACCAAGGCTGTGAACGAGTCCAGTCCGTTCTTTCCTTCTACCACATGGGCATCTCAGGACTGAACCCACAACTTTGGGCTTTATCCACTAAGCCATCTGGCTGGTCCATTGGTCAACTCTTAAAAGACTATACCAGCCAGGGGTGGGTGGTACACACCTTAGTCCAATGCTCTAATCCAGTGCTCTGGAGATAGAGGCAGGTGGATATTTTTTGAGTTGGAGGCCAGCCTGGTCTACAAAGTAAGTTCCAGGACAGCCAGGGCTCTGTCACAAAAAGAAACTCTGTCTCAAAAAAACAAAGGGGCAGGGGCAATCCACTCCTCTATGAATTTTGTTTGCCTATGTGGCTTTTCACCTGGCAAATCTCCCAATCATCAAAACCTTACCTTGATCAAGTTAGATATGTTAGCGTACAATGGAAGTATGCAAAAAAGAAGGTCAGGAATCAAAGGGATACCTTGCTCTAACTGGCTGACGTGGTCTCTTATTCAAAGATTATGATTTGGTCTGAGGCCCGAGAATCTAAGGTTTTGTTTGTTTGTTTGTTTTTTTGTTTTCCAAAATTTCAAGGGAAGCCATTATTTTCTGATAAGCTGCCTTCTTGCCATTTCATACTTCAGAAGTTCCTGTTTTCAGTGCTTGGTAAATCTTGTGCCTAAGGACTCAGGATGACAGTAAAGCCTCCTCAATAGACAGTAAGAATTAAGCTTCCAAATGGTACATACTGAGTCTCTCCTCACCAGGCTTCAGCCTGGTTACAGATGTATGCCTCCAGGGGAAAGATGTGCCACCAACGCCTATTAAAACTGCCCAACAAATGATGGCTTACTTGGGGTTAAGAATAGAGGCTCCAGCCTAAATTTTCTGGCTTGTGTTTTCCAAGGGTGAAGTACATAAATAAGTCATGTTTTTAATGAGCCATAACCCAAACTAAATTATAGCTAATTACACTGAGCAATGCATAGACTTGTTACAGATCTCCAGATTCAAGTTCAACACAAACTGAACTTTGAATGTTAGCAAGCTGGAAGGAAGTTAGTAACTTGGAAAAGGTTAGATGGCTTCCACTGTAGCTTGGAATCATGAAAAACTAGTATAGAATTTTCAGAACTTGAGAAAGTTCTTGAGATGAACTTCAAATCTATTTTGCTGTAGCAACATACAGGAAATCACTGAGGTGGGGGGGGGTGTCTGCTCTCCGGTGTCTACCCAGAATTGCAGAAGGATTTGCACCTGGCCCAATGGGACATCACACCATGCTGCAGGGAGCTAGACTGAAGTGATATGGGAATGTTACTGAAGATGGAGGTAGCTCCAATAGAATACTGACTTTGTGTCAACAACCAAGACACACAAAGCAGTCCCAGACCTTTGGGCTTCCCTGGATTCCTCCCCCTGCTTCAATTCTCACTCACTGACTTTATTCCTTCTGAGGGTTTACACTCTTCTTGTTCCCATCTCACAGACTACTCCCTCCTTCCATTGCTCTAATGACATTCTGTGCCCTCCCTGACCACCTGAACAGAAAAGCACACACACACATATTCACATACATACACACTCACACACACTCACACATGCACACTCACACATACACACTCACATACATACACACTCACACACACACACACTCACACACATACACACTCACACACCATCACTGTTTCCTTACTCTGCCTTTCCACAGAGCAAGGATTAAAATGCCTAATTGTTTGAGTTCCCACCCACACATGAAAGCTTGAATCTATGAGAACAAAATAGTATCATTATAAAGTATATTATGCATATATGTATAAACACATGCACCCATGACATAATTTCATATCTAAGTACTTTGAATATGGATAGATAGATGGGTAGGTAGGTAGATGGATAAACAGACGCTCTTCTTGATAAACAAGACTGGCGCAGTAGTCATTGAGAATTATGGATAGAAGCAGCAACTGTTTTCTCCTGAGTAAAGTCAATGCTATGGTACCATGGGTGACATCCAAGGCAATCTCTGGTATGCACAAACAGAGTGCTACAATCCTAAGATACTACACCAGTGTTGTGCTGGTGACATCCAACACTCACCTGAGTCCCAGAACACAAGTCTCAGAATCCAGGATGGAGTCTTGATGCTAAAGACAAGGGTTAGAAGGGGAAAGGGGGAAGAAGAGAAGAATGTATCTTTCTGCCTTTGACCTGCCCCTGACAGGAGGTGTTTCTGGGAAAACCTCAGAAAGAAAACATCCCATCCCTGCAACTGGCCAAGAAAATGGGGATCTGGTTGGTCTTGTTGGTTTGAACAAAATGAGCAGAAAGAAAAGGAGTTTCTGGAAATAAAATAGAAATATGATCAGAATAAATGCTGAAAATTAAATAATTTCTGTTCTATGCAACTCTTTTTCCACTGACAATCTGACATCAGTGCAATTTCAATATAGAAAAATCAGCCAGAAAAGCAACCTGAAGCTAGTGGAGTTCTGATTCAAGGGAGCATGAGGTAATAGGCTGGTGGGCCGCGCATGCAGGCATGCACAGAGCAAGGTTCCCAATTTCAGCTCTGTTTCTGGGGGCAGCTCTTAGTAATCAGAACTCTGCCCACCTGCTCAGGAGTGCCAGGGCTTGGCCAAAATAAACAGTCAGCATGGCGCCGCCTCTAACCACCAAGCCTGGAGTAGTTATGGTGTCATTCCTGGCCTATTTTTTTTTTTTCCAAGTGCAGGGTTGTCAGTGCAACTGGCTGAAAAATAAATAAATAAATAAATGTGCCTCATGGTGATAACAATGACAAAAGACTATAGTTTTAAAAACACAAGTTCCAGCCCACCCAAGGACACTCAAAACAAACATGACTAATTAATACAGTTGCTTATGTCACCTAATGGTCCTTAGTCACCAATATAGCATAAACAAACATCTGTCAGGGTCTTCTCCCAATTACTGAACTTTGGGGGAAATGGACCTAGAAATTCTAAGGTTTTTTTTTCTTTTTTCTTTGAGGACTCCTTTATAGTCTTTAAAGCTACTGTGTACTGAAAGAGTTTCAGATTGTGTAGATTTTACTAATAATGTCAAAATTTAAACATTTCTTCCATTACTTAAAACCGAAATGACAAATCCATTACATAGTAACACAGCATTTTAAAAGGTGATTATGTTTTGCAAAATGAAGCAAAAGCCAATGGTCACATTGTTTTGTAATTCGAAACTTGGTTGACGCCTGACTTAAAAGCAACAGCTTCATTCTCACATCTGTTTCTGTACTTTATCCATGACAGCGTTTCTCTAGCTAAGGAATGAATAAAACCCAGCCCCGTAGAGAGGGTAGCTTAATGAGAACACATCTTAATAGACTTTCAGCTAATTATGACTATTTTTCTTTGATCCATCAAAACTCAACAAATGATGGCATCTTGAAAGTTAGCTCCAGTGTGGGATATGTAAGGCTTTGCATACTTCTCCACTAAAGCCCATTGGTCCACATTACAATTTCAGCGTGATCACTGTATTGGAACATCTTGTGCTGGTCATTTTGAAAATATGTGTCCACTGAGTTGTGTAGCTCTTCTGAAAGTTGATACATTTCATCACACAATTTCAAAAATCACAGTTTTGAATTAATATAAACAGCACACTCATGAAAAAAGTATTGAGAAGCTGTCAAGTCCACAATGACAGAGATAAATTTTACAAAAGCCTAATTATGGGTGTAAAGAGTTTGTTTATTGCTGACACCAAACATCTTTGAAGTAACTGAATCAATCATCTCTCTCTCTCTCTCTCTCTCTCTCTCTCTCTCTCTCTCTCTCTCTCTCTCAATAATTCAAAAATTACCAAGTTCCATTGCTACAATTTGTCTGTCATTCTTCTAAGATAGACATGTTCCATTCCCCAGGAACCAATTTCCTTGTACAAGTACTTTCTCTAAGATGTGGCAGTATGCACACAGGCATGCACACACGCACGCATGCACACAGGCATCCCATTCTGCCACAGCATAACTTTACAAATATTCATAATGACTAATCATCAACAGCATCAGGTGTCCTGTTCCCATCCCCTCACCCCACCCCAGTGCTCACAGTGTGTGTCAACAAAGAACACACCAACAACTGTCCATCCTCAGGTAAGATTTGCACTCAAGAGCCTGGAGTTTTGCCCCCCACCCTTTTTCTTCAGCAAGATAATAATGGTCAATGCAATTAAAGAGAACATAATGTTTAAGTGATGTAAGAAAAACAGATTAGAACGGTAGATAGAGTATTTTCCTCTTAGCTTTGAGTCTCCATTAAGGGACTCTACTGGTCCCATGATGGCAGTCAGCTTGGGCAATCTTAAGCTCAGTCTGTCTGAAGCTCCCAACACAGGCCTTGGGTCTGCAGAAATCACCCTACCACATGATCCGGATCTTCAAGTCAAAGGAGGAACCCAGGAGAAACCTTGAGAACAGAAAAGCACCACAAAAATGTGACTCTAGGGAGGGTGGCCCTATGCCACCACCAAAGACAGTTCTCCATGGCAGAGGAAAGAGAGAACTCCCTCCCTCTCTCTGTCATCCCCCCCCCCCCCACACACACACACACACATTACAAAGCAGCAATAGGACCCTCATCAGATGCAATTCCTCAACCCCAAGATCCTCAGCTCTGGACAGATGGATACCCTGGAAAGATCTTGGACTCACTCTTATGGGAGTTTGGCTCTGGCATTTATTTTCCAGTGGGTCATAGCAAAATCAGTGTCTCCAGACTGACTGGACTTTTGCACACTAAGAATCACACCAGCTACACAAGTTTGTTGGAAGCAATTTGTTGAGATCATGCATAGGATGTCAGGGACTCTGTGATTCAGGTAAGAGGCCGCCCTCTCACCAGGAAGAATGAAGAAGCAAGGCTGTGTTCTAGTGTGTGTGTGTGTGTGTGTGTGTGGCACTTCCAGTGCCCAAGGTGTTACATAAATATGCTAGATGCCATGGAGCAGAGAAGCAAATATCATTCCTTCCTTTTCTAGGTCCTTCTTCCTCACAGCTCCACTAACATATCTTCACTTGGTACCCACTTCCAATGACAGTACAAGGATTGCTCAGGCTTGCAAGAACACTAAGTATTCACTCATTTCTAAGACTAAAGCAATACACCGAAGGAATAAAATTTAAAGCTAATTTTCAAAAATCTAAGCCAAGAAGTTGTCATAGGGCTTCAAAGATGACAAAGAAATGTTATACACCAGCAGTACTGCCTATGTCCGCAAATGTTACAAACACACACACATAGACACCCCATTCTGCACTACATGCAAAAGTAACCATTTTTCTTTTATGAGGGGCAGGCGTGAGAAGCATTACTAGGTGAAACTGTGAAACTGTGTGAAACTGTGGGCTGCAGCTTCGAAGCAGCCTCACACTTCATCTGACTTCTCCGTCCATGGGTCATATTGTCTGAGCAGCACTTCACAATCAATACATCAGTGGTTTGAGACAGGAAACATGAACTAACAGCTGAGGCAAGAGTCAGAATCTTACCCTGCACTCCAGTGCACGGACCATTAGAAAGGTTACCAACCTCCAGTGTTCTCTCCACATTGTCCCTGAGAAACCCACCAGTTCTAAGTACTGAGTCAAGGAGACAGGTGACACAAGATTTGGGTAAAAGCAACAGACACACACTACCCTTTTTTACCTATACAAGCTCAAATCCACAACTAATGAGTGTTTTATGAGGATTTTTTGGTGTGTCTTACCCATGACAGGTATAGAATGGAGTGTTTTCATATACGCTTTGTTGATACCAGGGAAAATTCAAGCACTGAAGGGTCTCTGTCATCCTAGCTTTATAAATACACTCCTATTACTATTAACTATGATGATTTACTTGATTAGCTCAAGAAATTCAACATGGAGCTTACAAACTGCAAAATGTTATGTAACTATTGGGAGCTGATCCACCTGTCACCCATGATGCATGAGAACTTCATGACAGATTGAAGAGAATTCTCTTCCTCAGCTCTTCCTACCTGTAGCTTTGACTCACAGCTTAATACGTGGGCAATTAAAACTCTTTCTCAAGTCCTTTAGACATTTAAATTCTTAATGTACCCTTTCATAATACATTAAAAAAATGAGAATCCGGAATAAAATAGCCTCCCTCAAAATACCATTCCCTAGCTCAAATTTATACAAAAGGAGCAGCACATGTATTCAAAGCTAAAGGATGATTTTGTTGTCAGACAAGCAATCCAGATTCTGGCTGTTTTGTTTCTTTCACAGGTAAGTATTTTCTTATGTCATTGTATTTTACTTTTCACTCTCTTATTAATGACAACTGCAATAACATGCAACATTAGACTAGACAGCATAAGAAAGCCAGATGCAATATCCAATTACTATGTAGCGTCACTAATCAATTCATGAGGACTGAGGAGTTGGCTCAGTTGATAAAGTGCTTACAGTTTATGACGAAATCCTGAGTTCAGATCCCAACACCAACCTAAGAAGCCAGGTATGGTGGTGCACACCTGCAGTCCTCAAGGGCTCATTGGAAGGCATAGTCTTACTGAATTAGTGAGCTCCTGAGTTTGCCAAGACTAACTTCAAAAAGAGAGACAGCAGTACAGGAAGACAGTCAACACTAACATCTAAACTCTACAAGCACAGGTAGACACACACATACACACACACGTATGCATGCGTGCACACACACATACATGCATACACACATAGGCACACACACTATCAATAAATTGATTTATAGTTAACCCTATCCATGAACCACAGATATTACAACATTTTGTTAATAAATATGAATTTCTAATAGATGTTCTTTTTATCTTAAGTAGAATGCCACAATCACACCTAAATAATGTTAACAATTCCATATAATTATCACCTATAAAAATGACCTATACATTACATATGGTTAAAATGTCTCTTTTCTATATTTTGGGCCTTTTTTTTTTTCTTTCAAATTGTGATCAAGAAAGCCAGTCCTCTCCATCTTTAAAATGGATTACATCACGTAGTGGCATCTGAGATTTTCTCTTGTCCTCTGGAACCCCTGGTTGGATCTGGAAGCCTGGCTAGACTCCAGACCAGCCTCCCTCCTCACTAATGGCATGGGCTTCCATCAGGTGGAGTTTCAAGTGGGTTTTCACAGTGTAGGCCAAACACCTAAGTTTGATGAAATCTGAGTCCAGACAATCCCACATCGTCTCCAAATTATTAACATCACCCTGTATTTTCCAATAACATAAGGATACAGCAACATCTTCTCAACCTGTGCTTGAATGAAGGGATAACATATTATTTCCATTGGTTCCCTAGACCATGAGCTCCAGAAATACTTAGCTAAAAAGGAAAAGATTGACATAAAATAGCCTTTTCATAATAACAATGCATTCAGCCATGCTCCTGACCAGGCACTAAGGGATTCTACTGCTCAGTCAAGGGGTGATATCTTCTTAAATCATGAGCTGCTTCTGTCCCAGGCCTGGCCTAGTAACTTCCACAAAGCAATGGTTTCTGGAGAATTTTTTATTTTTTTAATATTTTTTTTAATGAAGAAACTACTTTTCCCCCCAATGCAAACACTGCTTTATAAAGTCTTTCATGTTACATTCTCTGCGCAGTCTTCATTATCAAGCATTCCCATGTCATTACACTATCAGTGAGAAGTCTGTCAGTAAGATGAGCGTCAACAAGTGAATCATCCAGAGTCTGACTTGATTTGACACATGATAAGCTAAAGTCTTAAGATGTCACTGTTCCACAGAGCTACCATGCTGGTCATGGCTCTCAACCTCTTCTCACTGATCCCTCCATCCATGTTTCTGAATTGCATCTGGCACTTAGAACTCAGTCCCAGAAGAAACATTAGACTAAAGTCTAGACTTTCATTTCCAGTTCAACTAGAACATGTCTTCCTGGTCTTCTCACAAATACTTCAAACTCCACCTGCCCACACCTAAGTTCATGATCCTCTATCTGATGTTTCTACCCTAACAATGATCCCAATTACCATCTGAACAAGTCTCAAAACTTCATTCCTGGCACTGGGTGGATTGCCAAGACCTATTGCTTTTCTTCTATGTGCCACTCAATGCTACCCATTCTTCTCTATCCCCCCATATTCCAGCTTTTGCTCAAGTCCAATAGTTTCCCCCTTATAGTCTCTTAATGGCTCTCTATGTTCTGAGCTCTTGTGATCTAACACCCTCTTTCCAAGCCTTTAAAACAACTGAGACCAATCAGATCGTTCCATCTCTCTGCTTAAATTCTTCCCCAGGAGCTGGAGAGATTATCATTTTGTAAAGAGCTTGGTGCACAAACACAGGGAGCCACACTCCATTCCTATCACCCATGTTTTTAAAAAGCCAGATGCAGTGTTGCCTGCCTGGAATCCCAGAGCTAGAGAGGCAGACAGAAGGCTCCTTGGGCTTGCTGGCCAGTCAGATGAACTCAATCAGTGAGCTCCAGCTTCTGTGAGACCATCTCACAAAAAACAAGGTAAGAATTTTTGAAAAAAGATACCCTAAGTCAACCTCTGGCCTCGGCATTCATGCCCCTCCACAGACACTCATGTGCACTCCATGTGGCACACATGCTGCACAAACAGAATCTTCACTGATACCTCGTCATCACCTCCAATTCTAGAAGTAGTGTGTGACTCTGCAATCTACCAACTTGGCACCCTTCAGAGAAAAATGTACTGTTAACAGTTGTACAGGCAGTGACAAGTGGGACTGTCCTGTTGCAACTCTCTGTTTATATTTCCCATCAGCATGCCTCCACCTTTAGCACCTCCACACTACATGTGCTAATATCTCTACTATAATATAAGGGGGTTGTCAGGAGCAAGCCCAGGCCAGATACATGCTCTTAAAGCCAAGTCCAGGCTCTTGCCACAGCTGTGGCAGGTGCTTTGGTTAGGAGTGGGGGAAGAAAAAGAGGAAAGAAGAGGAGGAGGGAGAGAAGGAAAGAATATGAATCCCCCCACCCTCTGTTTTGATAAGAGAACTGCATAGAAAGAGCCTCATGGAAGCTCAAACTGAGTCCCGGCCTAGAATCCAAACTCAAAGGACAAATGCTTCCATAGAGACAGAACAGATGTAAGGTTTCTAAAAACCAGTCCCTCACATACATGCCACTGCTCCTAAAGTTTCAACATTTTTAAGGTCTATTTGTCATGTACAAAATAGGCTATAGCATCTTTTAAAATATGCAAACACATGCAGGGGTAGTGCTCAGACAGCAAGAGCTCTATAAGTTCAGTGTCACTGTCTGTGAACTCGCTGTCTTCCTCCTCAGCAACTATTCCTATTTTTACTGGAGACAGGGAGAAAGGACTAGTTTAGAGGGAGAGATTATTGCCAAAGATGAACTCAGCTTGTCACATAGGGTCAGCTCCAAACAGAATACAATTGCCATGACCTAATAGAATTCATCCCCCAAATAATCTGTCATTTCTTCCTTCTTATCACTAAAACTTAGAAATAAATAGAGAGATCGGGTGTTTTCTCAGGCCAGAACAATTAAGGAAGATACATCTTAGTAACATCCAGTCCAGTAACATCCCCACAATATTTGCAGCACAGTCAGCCCTGCCATAGCATGTGTGACTATATGTCACTGGTCCCTCCAGCAGGAAGGTGAGACCACACTTTCAGAATCTCACCCACGCCTCTTCCGGCCTCTTATCTCACATGCACCATGGCAGGTGCTTCTGATACTACATTAATTTTATTTCACTGAGCAATGAGTGAATTTCTTTGTCCTCAGATAAAGCAAAAGAAAATTACTGAGGGCAGACAGAAACCTTCAAACTGTAACCTGGGTGATTTTCATATGTCTGAGGAGACCAGACTTTCTGCTAAATTCAGTGCTTCAAAATTAGTGGATTGAGCCGACGGAGTGAAAACCTTAATACTGAAACCGGTTCTCCATATGAGTAAGACTAGTTTGTGGGGGGGGGGGGGGGACGACAATGTGCAAACATCAATGCCAAACACGCCTGCGTGCTGAAAAATCTCCACAGGACTTGCGTGATGGTAAAGAAACCTTGTAATGAACTCATCTTCATGCTGAATAACTAAAATAACTGGGCAATATTTTTAAAATACTTAGTTGAAAACAGAAGAACCAAAACCAGGCACAAGCCAGAGGGAGAAAGATCTCTGAGAGAAGGAACTTCCGTGGGCAAGGGCCATAGTGTAAACATTTTTCTAGATTATTCTCTAAAGCTACAAAGGAAGTCACAGTTATACCCACTTGAGGTAAAATTCCAGACCACCAGAAGACCAGGCACATCTTTCTTAACTGTGTATGTACAAGGGGGACTCAAGATGTTCTGAAACTGTTGGAGTTAAAACATTAAAAAATTAAAAGGGCTTAAAGCCCTCGGGATTACAGTGAGTCACCTCATTGGCTGTGCTTGGTATGTAAGCATTGTGCCCTAGGACTATCAAATTGGTCTGGGACTAAGAAAATGAAACAGTTCCTTTCTTGGAAGATGCCATGCCTTTTAAGGGGACCGGCGAATGATGTAACTGTTTGACAGGGGAAACAAGGAGGACACTCTCAGTCAGACGAAGCACTTGGCAGAATTTAATGGGCACTCCTACTTTTTAAAAGTTTTTAAAGGAGCTAAAAGATAAACAAGAACTAGAAAGGGCTTCATTTTGATAAAGTCATTCTGTGGAAAATCTACAGCTAAAGAGCCTGGTGCTTAAAGATTTACCAACTTAAGAAATGAAAATACAATTACTATGCTGCAAGCCTGTAACTCCAGCTATTCGGCAGGCTGAGAGAGGAGGATGGCAGGGTCTTCCTCCTTAGCAAGGATAGGTATGACCTGGGGATATAATGAGGCATTTAATGGGGCATAAGCATATGAACTTGTGTTTGTTCACAGATGACACGGTTACTACACAAGCAAACACAGATATTAGAAGTAGTGTGAATTTAGTAATAATGCCACAGCAGATAAAGCCAATGTCCAATGTCTATATACGATTTTTAAAATGAAATCCTTCAAAATTCTATTTCCAGCATCACAAACCTTAAAGTAGGTAGCAATAAAAAAATTTAAAGCACAAACAAGCTCTTTATCAAAAATTATATAATACTGATCATTCTAAGCAACATTGCTGAGCAGCATTCAAAGCTATTATGTGAAGAGCCATACCATGTTCATTGACAAGAAAACACCAACAATGAGTAAGCTGTCAATTCTGTTCAAACTGATCTGGAGAGTCAGCCCAACTTCACTTCAAAATCTGTAAGGCCCTTTGTGTGGAAGCCATAGCCGATGCCGAAACTGACATCCAAATTCAAAATACTGAGAATAGCTAACATAACCTTAAATAAAAAGCAAAGAAGAACAGAGCTAGGGTACTCACTGCTTAAGCTTGAGTCTTACTACAAGAGGGCAGTGTGGTATTAGCCAACAACGAACAAACAGATCAACATGACACAGAAACAGGCCACCCAAGTGATCACTTGATTTTCAACAAAAGTTCTGTGGTTGGTAAAGGGGAATGGGAAGCTCTGACTATAAGTGGCCCTATAATAACAAGATTACTATCTGTGAATATAGTCTGTTATATCACAAACATTAAGATGACACACTGACTTCAATGTAAAAGGGAAACTGGAAGATTCCAAAATAAAACATGTGACTATCTCTGTGATTCCCCCATGATAGACCTCAGAAAGAAGACACAAATGGTCAAATTATGAAACATGATGCTGACACATTGATTTACCATAACTAAAAACTTTCAAATTGAAAATAAATCCTAAAAACCTAAACTAAAACCTTGGTAGGCTGAGGCAGAGGGATGACAGGTTTTAAGGCTTACTTGGGCAACTTTTTGAGATCCTATCTCAAAAAGAGCCGATAAAGGAGGGAGAGGGTTAAGTATGAACTGAGTGTAGGTCACTTGCAGAGCACACACACGATGCCAGTCCCCAGAGGGAGCAACAGGAGGGAAGCACAGGGGACAGGGACAAAGATTGTCATATGTTTTCACAAAGGCCTCCCATTCAGAAAACTAAGATTTCTCATAAATTGTAGTAAAAAGGCATTTAGTATTTTCAACTAATTTGAACTGGGGATTGCTTCCATGGTGGAATGCTCTGGCTAGCAAACATGAGGCCCTGGGTTTAACCCTCAGCATAAAAGAAAAATCATAAATAGTCCACAATGTTTAAAGAATAAGGCAAAAGACTTAGAGTGGCATATCTATAAAAGAAATATAAATGACTGATAAGCACATGAGAAAGTTCTCAGCATCAGTAGAATGCCTATTATAATCACCAAACAGCCTTTCCCATTCATCAAAGCCTCTAAGGTTAAAAAGAATGATTCTGCCAAGTGTTAGTAAAACCATGGAGAACCTAGAACAATCATAGATTGCTAACGAGGGTATAATATTAAGACCATTTCAAAATCTATCTGTGAGTCTCGTAAAACCAAACATACACCAACTCTAATACTTAGCAAGTCTGTTCTTACCAATTTACCTAAAAGCAACGAAAAATATGCATTACAAAACTTAGGTTCAAGGGTGTTTACAGAAGCATTATTCATACTCAACAATGACAGGAAAACCTCCAATGTCTAAGCAAACATGTGCTGGACTTGTGTAATGAAATTATTATTAACTATAAAGACAAAAATACCGATGTGCATAATAGTAGGAATGAATCCTTCAGAAATGATGCTAAGCAAAAGAAACTAGACCCCCCCCCCAAGTAACATGCGATTCAATTCCATTTACACAAACTTCTTCTAGAATGAGCAGAACACTGCTCAGGAGTGAGAAAGCACCAGAGCTATCACTCTGGGCAGAAGAAGTGACCAATACAAAGTACAAGGGAACCTTCAGAAAGGAGAATAGGTTCTGCATCTTGGATTGCAGAGCTGGTTTACTGGGTTATTTACTGAATTATTTGAAAGATCAAACTATTCCCGTTGGGTGTTTCATTTCATCCTACATAATTTTTGCCTCAATTTTCAAAAATGGTTTTTGGCTATGGGGGAAGAGTTTGGTAGTGTCAAATAAAGCACAGAATCTCTTAAGGGATAAGAATAAAGTGGAGATTATGAAAAAGAGAATATGATCCTCAAATTTCTTTTCCAGGCAAACTAAAACCTGGCACAAAGCCAGAACTCTGAAGTAGAATGTATTAGTCATGACTCAAAAGGAACAAAAAATCTGTAGTTCATCTCGGAGACAACGAATAAGACGAAAAAGTCAGTGAGTGTGATAGCAAGACCAAAGACTGACAGATCTACAAAAGACATTTAACTAGAACATCTCAACTGGTAGACTTCTGGACAACAGAGTTCAGCCAGCCCAAGATCCATGAGTGGCTTTAAAGCATTCTTTGAGAAATGTTCCTGTTATAATTTCCATTGATAGACATTCCTCTTAATTCCAGATTGAAACTGCTCATATACCAGAAACTACTCAAAACTCATTCTTACCTTCGGTGAAACTCCCTGTTAGGGTTATTACCACAAACACCTTCCCCTCAGGCTCCAGATCCACCTAGAAAGAGAAAAAAAATACAAAGCACATTAATACTGACTTGTTTTTTGAGGATCTTAAACGATTCTTTACAGAGATGCCTAATGCATAAATCACAAGCACAAAAAGAATCACTGCACAGTAGAGAGAGGAAGAAATAAGTGTAGTCTAGAGAAACAGGGAATCTTGGAAACGATTTACTCAGAGCCTCCCTAGAATTGCCTTCTCTCCCTTGATTGTATCAGTGTGTGCACAGGAGCAAGCATGTACTTGCTTCTTGCTTTGGAGCCCCACATCTTATGTTCAACTCAAGTAGAAGCCATAAAACTACGATGCAAGTAAGCAAGCTGGAGGGACAATGGCAATACATAAGGTGAGGAGCTAATGACGAGCAAATACGGAGTAAAATGTATGAAGAGTCTCTGTCTGTTTCAACCAGTATAGTCAATGACAAAGATTAGTTACTTCTAACAGCTCAACAGCCCTTGAGATTATCTATTACCTGAGACATCAATACTGTATTCTAAAGACCTTCACACAGCAGGACACCCAGATGGAACCGTGCCCTGCAGACCTGCTGCATCTCCATATACCTGAGCTAGCAGGGTCCAACCTCCTCCTATACGGGAAGCTAAACTCACTCTCCACCCACATGTCAAAACTCTGCAACATGAGAGTCTTGGGGATTAAAATGTGTGCATCTACAAATGTCCTCAAATAAGTCCTTCTGAGTCAGCTCATGGCTCCACTTCTGCCTTTGATCTTTCACCTACAATAATAAAGTCCAGCTAAGGTTAAATATGATGACCTCAGGGGAGGGGGGCAGAACAGCACTTTAAATAAGCTGGAAATTGCATGCTACAGCAGAGGACTCCTGCACTGGAGGACCTGTCTAATTCTACTGCAGTTGGGACTGGAGTGGCCATGGTCCTCTGCCACCAGAGCATCCCTGTTCTGAGAGCTCAGGGAACAGCATAAGGTATTTCTGCCCCAACTTCCATCACAGAACTGAACAGTGCTACTCATTGCTTTTATTGTATCTACAGGTAAAGAAAGACCCCCTCACAGCGGACCATCTTCACTAAGCCACTACTGCATATATTTTACTCTTACATCATACTCCAATTAGATACTTGTCAGAATACGATGTGACCGTTTTTTCACTCCTGGAAGGCTTTACCTCTATACTGTGGTAGCCAGTTCTTATGTTCTGCCTTCCTCTGTACAGAATCTCTGCCCAGCGAGATTACCATACTATGAAGCACTTCCATGCTCAATTCAACCTGCTTGTATTGTGATGAACACTAACTTACAATGTCATATTAACTACCCTGACAGCACTTGTGAACCTCTACTGAGTGGCTCTGAAAATAACCATCTCTAGAGAGATGACTAAACAGGATGTCAGTGTCTAAATGTCTCCATTCTCCGCCTTGACTTGTTTCAAGTCAAAAAGATGTTATTTTTAAAAGCCACTCCCTCACCTCCAGCAAAAAAGGCCTGACAAAGAAGGCATACACACTCTCAACCTCACAGCACAAACTGCTGTGAGTACTGGTGCGGACACTGATAGCCTGCGGACAGACAGACTGCCAGGCCACCTCTGCCATCCTACACCCACATGCAGCATGTGAACCTTGGCCAACAAGGTCCAGAGGGCTCACAAAGATGTCCACGTCATCCCAATGGCCTAGGAGCTCTTTGACAGATGTCAGGAGACCACAGCACCTAGAATCAGGCTTGCCTTCTCATTTTTCACCTCAATTATGTCCTCATGAGAGATTCAAGCCCCATCTTCAAGACTTATGCATCCGAAGTGGATGTGATAGGACAGGTGACCTAAACAAAGGGTTTCAAACTGCCCACCAAGGTTTAATCATAGGGATGGGAAAGCACGTTGGTAGATTGTATATCGTGGGAATTTCTAAGCAGAATCAAACAGAACAGAAAATGTAAACACAGAAAGTGTTAAGGAAAAGCACTGTTTGTAAAACAGAGGAATGTGTACACGCATACATATATGGGTATAAATGCATATATGTATATATGGAGGCCAGAGATGATAAACATGAGGAATCTTTCTGCTCTGTTCTCTGCCTTTTTTTTTTTTTTTTTTTTTGGAAAAATTGTCTCACACTGAACATGGAGCTCATACCTGGACAATGGGCTCCAAGAATCCACCTATCTCTGCCTTCTACAAATGTACAGCTTTTACGAAGTGCTCAGGGTCCAAGTTCAGGCCCTCATCTTTGTGAACCAAGTACTATTCATGTTGAGCCATCCTCCAAGTCCCAATTTCACGAAATTTTTGTTTGTATTTTGATATGTATGTAAGAGTACTGGAGTTTAATGTAATACATTCTTTACTGCGGAATAATGAAACTTGAGGTCTTAGAGCTGAGAAGATAAATTGACTACTGCAACTTAATAATGGCTTGCTTTGATATCCCTTTTGAGAGCTGACTGTCTATATCAACAACAGGCCTGTTTTATTCCTGTACTTCACAGGAAGCTATTTATGAGCAGAAATGTAATGAGATCAATAATTTCCACTCATTGACTCTAGTTCTATCCTCCAGAGTTTCAGTGGAAACTGTTTCTCCAGGTCATGGTACGTACTGCAACATTTACAGCAGCTCTTGACCTTTGGTTTAGCTAGAATCCAACTCCAATTACAGGGTGCACTTGTGACCTAGGATTAGTTAATCAGAGCACATGTCCTCCAACGACAATGACAGACTGTGATGGTTAGCGACTGAGAATCACCAAGGAGACCACATCTATGGGCACACCTCTGAAGAACTATCTAGACTAGATTAAATGATGCAAGAAGGCCACCCACCCTCAGTGGTAAACATGGGCAGTACCATTCCCCTGGCTGGTGTCCTGGACCGATGAAAGAGGGAAAGCAAGCTGACCCCAGCCGTTCATCATTGTGTGTCCGCTGCATGAATGCCCCACAGCAATGGACTGTGAACCAAACTAACCCCTTCCTTCTTTGGGTTGTTTCTGTCAAGTTTTCTGCAACAGCGATATAACTAACACATCAGCCTAGAACACCCTGTGTGTGGCTATCAGCGCAATGTAACTCTCTCCTGTTGATCGCTGCTAGTTTAAGTTTGATCGCACAGCATTTAAGTAGTAGATCCAACTCAGAATTCTAGATACGCAAGAAAGAGGCAATTTCTCACTTCCTGCTTAACTTCACTCTAAGACATCACCATTGAAGTATCTGGCACCCTTGGCATCACACAAAGCTAGAGGTTGAGGCAAAGAGGAGAAAGTTGAGAGATCAAAGGAGACCAAGTTTGGATAGTATCTCAACCTGTGGATCCTGCTGTGCTCTAGTCTCCTTGAATAAATCCCTCTTTCATTACCCAGACACTTTTCCATCACTCACACCCAAAAGTCTTATATTTAAAAAAACTAGAAGAAACCAAATTTTTGACTAACACATCCCTTCTGCATGCTCTCTCTGATAATCTGGTGCTTCGTCCCCTTCCATCACTTAAAGAGTTCTGACACCTTCACCTCATCCTCCTGTCAAACCCAATGACTGGTCCAGCTTCATGATCCAAACACAAGTGTGTTCATCACAGTTGATGTCTCCATAGCATTTGATCTTTTGGCAGTTTCCTTCTAGTCTCCCCTCTCTCTCTCTCTCTCTCTCTCTCTCTCTCTCTCTCTCTCTCTCTCTCTCTCTCTCTCTCTCATCTCACTGAAGTTGTTTTTGTTTGTTTGTAATAACCACTCTGACTGACGTGAGATAATGTTAACACTGTGGCTTTGATTTGTGTGTCCTCAGTGGCACTGTGCATTTTGACCATTTGTACATCCTCCTTTGAAAGGACGGGTGTAAGGTGTAGGTTGTATCCACAGGAATCCATGTTGCTCTGATATCCTACCTCCCAATCCTAAAATATTCTCTGCATTTCTCTGGGAGCAATGCCAGAAGAGAATCAGACCCTAGAGGTAAATATGTCCTCTGTATTCTGTGACCCTGAGGAAGCCATTCAACATCTCTAAGAAACACAGGAGGAAATATTAAATACACAGGCACCAAAATTCAACTAACAATCTGCAGACTGAATTAACTGAGAAAAATGGGTGTGGAGGGGCATCTGGTGCTTTTCAGAGTTCTGAAAGGCTGTGACACAGTCAGACCTTGAACCATCACCTGGGAATCCTGAGTTAGGTGATGTCTGAGAACTTAAATGGCTCTGATTCGATGCTCACCTAAGTAAGTTTCCAGTTACCACAGACTTTACTAAATCTGTGGAACCTCCAAAACTAATCATCTTAGAGCCAATCTAGCTCAGCATATGCTGTCAATCCGTCTTTTCAACCCCACAGCACCAAAGCATCCTATTTCCACAGGATCCATTGTCTTCCAGATGTGAGCACCTCCCTCAGCACACACAATGCAGCAAAGAATGTCTACCCTGACTAACAAGGGACCCTTTGCCTTTCCACTCCCATCATTTCCCACCTTCCTGGGTTTTCAGAATAAAGCACCTTCCTCTACAGGCTTTCAGGAATACACAGGCTCTCCTTGGTTGCCTCTCACTAAGCTTCTCAAACCTCTTTGCAAATTCCATCCTCTGAACCCGCTCTTCAAGTCATGCCTGCCCCTCCATCCATTGTCAGAGCCACACCTTTGCTCCTGCAATGTGAGACTTGGGAAGCCTCTGTTTCTTCATATCATCTAATCATTCATCCACTCATGCCTCCCAGCATGGGACTATTGCTCAGGATTTCCCAAAGTAAGGCTGTTAAGGGGGATGACCCACCAGGCACACCTGTAGAGGAGAAAACAGTTGAAGAGCAGGGGAAGATATGGCTGTCCGGTTCACAGACAGACCCTGGCACCCACACCGATCCTACTAATCTTCAGTTCTGATCTCAACTGCTATCTTAACAGCCATCCATATTCTTGAATAATCACTAAATTCCACACATCTATATCTCAGCACCTGCCATAAGTCAGCAGGAACATTCAGGAAGCTCCTGACACTTTGTTCTCCTAGAAGCTCAGCAGAACCCCATACCCTCTCAACAAATTCTGATTGATTTGGCATAGTGAGCTCAAAAGGAAGGCTACTTAACCTCACCTATGAAATAGGAATGATAATCTTTATTGCAAGATAAAACACAGGGCTTAAAAAAAAGTAGCAGGGCCAGCCACTTAGAGGGCAAAAGCATTTGACCAACCTAACAATATGAATTTGATACCCAGAACCCACATAGTAGAAAGACAGCATCAGCTCTTGCAAGCAGACTTCTTACCTCTATGTGCATCATTATACACACACACACATTCATATGCATGTATGTGCATATACATGCACTCAAGCATGCTCCACTCCTGGAACAAATGAATAAATGTAAAATATAATAACAATAACCTCCCTTCAGACATATTGGGGTATATGGCCCACCACCTAGTTAATTACACTCAGTCAGCATCCCATCCCTACCCTCTTAGCCAATGTCTGTGCCATATAGTATCACTTCGCAGAAGTCATACACTTTCACCCTGGCTCAACCTCCATGAGGTGTTCTCTCAGAACTCTCCTAGCACTGTTGCTCCATGATTCTAAACAGGCTTGACTAAAAGCCCGTGTGCACAACTCAAGGGAAACACTCATTTAATTAACTGACAATCATTTCCTTTCACAAATGGCATTAGAATTGATCAGAGGCAGGAAACTGCCAACTCCTCAATATTCATCTCAGCCTGGATTAAGCAGAGGAATCTGTCATATTAAAGGAGGAAAAGGCTTTGATTTGAGCAAAAAGTGTAAGGTGCCTGCAAACTGCATGAGGGACATCTATGAGGAGAAGGTCCATATACCTTAAATTATGAGCTAGGTGGTCCTTCTTTATTGCTTTTTTTAATTCTTTGCACTAATGGTGAAAGAACCTGAGACCATAGTAAAGCATGTCATCATTCCCCTAAGAATAAGCCATCAAGTTTATGATGAGAGTGTCGATTCTTAAAGGACTGTATCAGGGCCCCCATAAGGAGATGGGCTCCTGTGTTCTCTAATAAAATAGGACAGCTTCCTCTTGAACTCTGCCAGTGTGGGGAGTCCTTACTAAATCCCTGACCCTCATTATCTCTCACCTTTACTACCTCTCACCATGCCCATTAAATGAATGAAAATATTTTTGAATCACAATGGAGTTTCAGAAAGCAGGGAATGCCAAGTCAAGATTTAAATTCTGAAAAGATCCTCCACTGTTATCTCACCAGCCTCCTTCCACGCCCAGAGATTTGTGTGCCTGCCTACTGCTCAACCCAATGCCAGCCTTTACAAGAGGTCACCACATCACTGGCTTCCTGGAACCCCCGCAAGATTTATGGCATCATCACCCAAGGATGCTTAGCACCCTCTTCTTATCCCAGTTTTTATTGCCAAGAACATCAACCTGATGACCTTGCTCCCTAGTTCCTGATGGGAGCAGGACCTGCTAAGGAACAAGGCACATCTATGCTGGGATGTGATGGGAAGTGATGGATAGTTCAGGTCCCATTAGTTAGTGCCTGGGGACCCTGAAACAGTTCCACAGGCAGCAAGAACAAGAGTCTTTCTCCAGGAGGAGTCTGAAGGGAAAGGGGGGGCAGCTGAGGCAAACACTCTGAGCCTTCTCAATTTTATGTCCCAACAGCACACAAAGAAGAACCATGGCTGAAAAACTACTAGAAAATAATGTCTATAAAAAATCTGACTGATTTAAAACTAAAGAAAAGACTCATGTTATTTCAGTGATACAGTTTGGTCATTTCCTTGTCCTTCTCTTGTCTTAGATTCCAGAATCTAAAACTAGATTCTGCTCGCAAAGACATTTGAAGACCAGTAACATTTCTGTTTATAAAACACAAATGTTTTGAAGGCTCAAAACAACTCTTAAAACACCCTCTCCCAGCAGTTAAACATACAAAGTTGGTAGAAATTTAAATTTGGATTTGTCATGGCTCATTTTCCCCAAACTTTCACATGAAGAGTTTATCTTCTAGAACAAAAAATAAATAAAAAAATAAAATCTTTTTCACATACACATACAAATCAGTTTTTCAAAGTTTCTATCACACAATAGAAAGTCAGGAATCAATCATTAATACTGGATAATATCACTGAAGACCAAGACATTTTGTTTCTCTCTTCCAGAGGACTAAAAGCATAAATGGCCCACTCTGTGTCATGGTGGTCTGTGTATATGGCTCTCAGTGTGCACATGTGTGCAAGCATTTTAGTTCTGACTTACAGTTGGAGGGATTGAAATGCAAATTAAACAGACACATTGTGGTTTTCAAAAACTTTACACACCTGTCTACTTAATGGCTCACTCACTGGGTTATCTTTGGAAGACAATCCAAGAACACATTAGAAACTACATCAATCCCAAATATCTACTTCAGTAACTATTTTATGACATCGTGACTTCCCTGAGGAAGAGAGATGAGAACCCCACAAGAGATACGATCATGACTAGAAATTTTGCTAGCTGTTTTCAAGGGGACAAGGGACAGGCATGCAGGTACAGATGCAAAGGAATGGCCAAGGGTTACTCATGGTTAAATGCAGGCTGTTCAAGTGAGGTCAGAAATAAGACTGAGGACCAACACAGCCTAATGACATACTAGACGCTGGTCCTGAGCCTGGAGCACAGGGAAGTTCTGAGAGGCTTCAACCAACGAAGTCACAACACCATCCTTACATGGCGGACGCTTACACACAAAACGTGGGTGTTGAAAGTGGAGAAGAGGGTGGTAGTAGATACATATTAAAAAGCTTTTCCAGTGTCATAGTGAAGGATGCTGCTGGCCTGAACTAAGTCTGCTTCAGAATGGGGGTTAAGGAAAAGAGAATACCCAGGAAGGAGCAACATTCAGACATGCTATGTAAAGGTGATGGCATGCTCAGGACCGGGGACAATTCTAAGTACCATTGAATGAGCCAGGGACTCCATGGGATGAACAGGGCTTGAAGAATGAATTTAATTGCCTCTGTTGACTGAACATCCACTAGGCTGCCCTTAGCCACCCTGGAAGCTCAGGTGAGGGGAGAGGGGATAACATGCCATAGACAACATCCTGGAACAGTTCCAACAGAACTAGTGACAGCTACAAGATGAGTGTTACTCAGACGATGAGAAGTGAGAACATGGGACACCAGGATGCTCTTCCTGGGAAGTGGCATCTACACTGAGACCCGAAGGCAAGTTATGAGATCATTCTGAGTTGGGGGCCTGTGGAGAGAAGACAGAGGAGCCAGTGCTTGAGAGCACACACTAGAGAGAGCTTGATGAGTATTGAAAGAGAAGGGGAAGAGAAGGTGGGAATAGCTGCACCCAGGTGACCTCAACCCATGATGAAGGGCAAGGGGGAACCAGAGGTTCAGCACCAGGTAAAACGATGGTGATCAACAGGCAGAGGGGCGGGGTTATCTACTAAACTAGTGACTAGCAGGTTACGGTCTAGACATATGATTTCAGAACAATGCAATCAATGAAAGCCACATGAAGAGAACAAACAAAGAAAAAGGCCAAAGGGGTGCCATCTTAGGTTAAGTGACCCAGAAGAAAAGTCAGTGAATGGTGCCCTGGGGCCAATGTCAACATGCTGCCAATTTCTGTAAGTCAAGTTTTTTTGAAACACAGTCACATCATTCTGGGCTCAGATTATCTACAAGTGCCTTTGCTGTAAAGGCAATCATGATTATAAGCATGCACCGTATGATGACAATTCTCCAAAGATAAACCACTGATATGACAGTGCTCCTGTCAGATAATAATGAAGGTGAAGAGTGATATCTTAGGGATGGTGATGTCTCAGAATATGGCATGATGGGTCTGTGGCAATGCTGGGGTAAGCAAACCCACTGTACTGTCAGTGATAAAAGAGTACAACATGTGCAATTATGTCCTACACGTAACACTTGATAGCAGACAATTATGTTACTGGATTGTGCATTTTTATAGTATGCTTGCCATTATCTGGAAATATCCTGCTAATTACCAGAAACAACCTCACTGTAAAACAGCATGCCATGCTTTAGTTCCTTGTACCTCCTGTCTGTCTGTTTCTTGGATCTCCTGATATCATCAGGAGAACAGGCTCAGGAATAAATATCACTACTAAATTTGTGTAACTACCTTTTATGGTGTTCTAGGACAAAAATGCATAACAACATATTTCTCAGGATGCATCCCATCATTAGATAACATATGACTATAGTTATGATTAAGATTTTATTGCCCATAAAGCTGAAAATACCATTTACCCTTTACACACACACACACAACAATAACAACAACAAAAAAACCTTTCCAAACTCTGTTTCCATTAATCATCCAAGGAAATCTGAGGGAAAGAGCATGTTTCAGAAGGAAGGAAGTGAGTTTAAGTTTGGACACAAAGGTTCTGAAATAGAAACAACTGATAAGAAGTTAGAAATAAAGTCAAGAGACCCTGAAGCATCCTGGTTCACAGCTGACTAAGAGGTGAGTAGCACCCCAGCCGTCAGGCCAAGCAGAGACCATGGTCTCCGCACCCCAGTCCAGGGACACAGCCCCCAGTCCCCCAACCACACCCAGATCCACCCTAAAAAAAGGAAAGCTGGGAGAGCCCCCCTCCAAGCCAAGCCCCAGCAAAACGTAGCTAAAGGGACATCCCACAGGCCAACTCCCACCCAAACTGCAATTTCCATCATCACACACTGACAACTGGAGACCCTAAGTCTCCCAGTCCACAGCTGACTGAGAGCTGACTAAAAGACAACTAAGACCCAACTAAGAACGACCCCTACGACAACTGGAGACACACGACTCCTTGGCCTACAACCAACTAAGAGCCAAATAAGAGCAGTCACTGCAATTACTGGAAACACACAGCCCCCAGGCCCACAACTGACTAAGAGCTGACCAAGAGCTGACTAAGAATGAACCAAGGAAGCAATGGGCAGACAGCAGTGCAAGAATACATATAACAATATGAAGAACAAAAAACACTACCAGAAGAAGCTGGTGGTTCTACAACATCAAGACCTGAGCATAACAATGAAGAGGAAACAGTAGGAAACGACCTTAAAAACAATTTTATGAAGATAATAGAAGCTTTAAAAGAAAATATAAAAAATTCCCTTAAAGAAATAGAAGAAAATACAAATAAAAAAATGGAAGAGATGAACAAATCCCTGGAGGAATATGAAGAAAACAAACAGGTAAAAGAAACATTCCAGAAATTAAAAATTGAAGTGGAAGCAATAAAGAAGGTAAAGCTGGAAATAGAAAACCTGAAGAAGCAAACCAGAACTACAAGAATAGTGTAGAGAATGCAAGAATAATGCAAGAATAACCAACGGAATGCAAGAGATGGAAGAGAGAATCTCTAGAGTGGAAGATTCAATAGTGGAAATAGATATGTCAGTCAAAGAAAACACTAAAACCAAAAAAGCTATAACACAAAACGTCCAAGAAATCAGGGACACCATGAAAAGACCAAACCTGAGAATAATTGGAATGGAAGAAGGAGAACACCAGCTCAAAGGCACAGAAAATATATTCAACAAAAATCATAGAAGAAAACTTTCCCAACCTAAAGAAGGAAATGCCTATAAAGATACAAGAAGCTAACACAACACCAAATAGACTAGACTCCCCCTAAAAAGTCTGGTGGCCACATAATAATCAAGCCACTAAACCTACAGAACAAATTTTAAAAAAAACAAAACTATAATCTGCAAAGGAAAAAGGCCAAATTACCTATAAAAACAGACCAATCAAAACCCGACTGTGGAAATATGTTTCAAATTTAATAGAAACCAATCTGAGATACCAAAGAGAGGAAACACCATAGACAAACCTCACTCAGCTGTCTTCCATCTTCCTCAGCATCACTCCTTGTGGCTTCTACTGCCTTCATCTGTCTTTCTACACCTGCCTTAAATACCCTCTTTTCCCAGTTGTTTCACACCCAGGTTAAGATTAAAGGTGTAGCACCACCACTGCCTGCCTGGGAGCCTGGACCGCCCTCTGTAAACTAAACTGGCCTCAAATTCAGACTTGCTGGGATTAAGGGTGCAGGTCACCACTCCGGGATATTCCCTGTGCTGGGATTGAACCACAGATGGAGTAAACAACAACACCAGATTTAAACAATACCTATCTACAAATCTGGCCCTACAGAAAGAGGGAAAACTCCAACCAAAGGAAACCAGATATCCCCATAAAACCACAATCAATAATCCCAGAGAAGAAAAACCCAAAGAAGGGAAATACACACAAGCTACCACCAAAAATAACAGGAAATAACAACCAATAGTCATTAAAATCCCTTAATATCAATGGACTCAATTCACTTATAAAAAAACACATCCTAACAAGATGAATATAAAAACAAAAGCCATCCTTCTGTTGCATACAACACACACACACCTCAACTTCAAAGACAGGCTCAGAGTAAAGAGTTGGGTAGAGACCTTCCAATGAAATGGTCCTAAGAAACACGATGGTGTAGCCATGATAATTCTAACAAAATAGATTTTAAACTAGAATCAATCAAAAGAGACCAAGGCAGACACTGTTTATTCATCTCAGGAAAATTCTTGAATATTTATGCCACCAAGACATATATGTAAAAGAAACACTACTAAAGCTTAAACCTCACATTAAACCCCACACACTAATAGTGGGAGACTTCAATACCCCACTTTCACCTTGAATAGGTCAACCAGACAGAAACTCAACAGAGAAATAAAGGATCTAACAGATGTTATGACCCAAATGGACTTAATGAATATATATAGAACCTTCCACCCAAACACAAAGGAATATACATATTTCTTAGCACCCCACAGAACTTTCTCTAAAATTGGCCACATACTTGGTTGATGTGGGAATGTCTTTCTGTATGCTGTGAATAGCAATCTTTAAATAAAGGAGCTGTTTTGGCCCATGACAAGCACCATAGGAAAAGTAGGAGGAGGAATCAGAGTAGGTAGGAGGAGCAGGGCGGAGTCAGACAGAAGGAGCCAGAAACTCAAAGGAGCAACATGTAAAGAGAGACAGACCAGGCCTGAAGCCTAAAGGAGCAACATGTAAGGAACACAGGTGAGCCACAGGTCACGTGGCAAGAAAGATTAATAGAAATGGGTTGAGTAAAGATGTAAGAGCAAGCTAGCAATGTGCTGAGCCATAGGCCAAACAGCATGAAGTTAATATAAGTGTCTGAGTCATTTATGGGTCCTGAGCAGGAACAGTGGGTGGCTAAGGGGTCTGGGGCTGCAGGTCTGTGGGTCTGGATCTCTGGCCGCCCAGGACCAAGAAACCTCATTGTAACACTTGGTCATAAAGCAAATATCAAGATACAAAAAAAATGGGAATAATTCCTTGAATCATATCAGACCACCATGGTCTAAAGCTAGAGTTCAACAACAACAAAAAAACCACAGAAAGCCTACCAATTCGTGGAAACTGAACATCTCTCAATTAAACCACCTCTGGGTCAAGGAAGAAGTTCAGAAAGAAATCAAAGACTTCCTAGAATTTAATGAAAATAAATCCACAACATACCCAATGAAAGCAGTGTTAAGAAGAAAACTCATAGCACTGGATTCCTATATGAAAAACTTAGAAAAATCTCACACAAGAGACCTAACAGCACAGCTAAAGGCTTTAGAACAATTAGAAGCAAACTCACCTAGAAGGAGTAGATGGCAGGAAATAATCAAACTTAGGGCTGAAGTCAATACAATAGAAACAAAGAGAACAATACAAAGAATCAATGAATCACAGAGTTGGTTCTTTGAGAAAGTCAACAAGATAGATAAACCCTTATCCAAACTAACCAAAAGGCAGAGAGAGAGTATCCAAATTAGCAGAATCAGAAATGAAAAGGGGGACATAACAACACACACCCAGGAAATCCAGAGAATTATCAGGTCATACTTTGAAAATCTATACTCCACTAAAATGGAAAACCTAAAAGAAATGGACAGCTTTCTGGACAGGTACCACTTACTAAAATTAAATCAAAATCAGATTAAAGACCTAAACAGACATATAACCCCAAAAGAAATTGAAGCTGTTATTTAAAGTAAAAGTTTAAAAAAAGGCCCAGGGCCGGATGGTTACAGTGCAGAATTCTACCAGACATTCAAGGTATTCCAATACTCCTCAAATTGATCCATACAGAGAAACTGAAGGAACATTGTCGAACTCTTTTTATGAGGCCACAATCACCCTGATTCCCAAACCACTCAAAGATGCAATAAAGAAAGAAAATTACAGACCAGTCTCCCTCATGAACATTGATGAAAAAATACTCAATAAAATTCTGGCAAACCAAATCCAACATCAAAAAAAAAAAAAAAGTCATCCACCACGATCAGGTAGGATTCATTCCAAAGATGCAGGGATGGTTCAACATACAAAAAACTGAGAATGTCACCCATTATATAAACAAACTGAAATAATCATCCACAAGTCTGTTTTTATGCCAGTACCAGGCTGTTTGTATTACTGTAGCTCTATAGTATAGCTTTAAGTCAGGGATGGTGATTCCTCCTGAAGTTTTTTATTGAACGGGATTGTTTTGGCAATCCTGGGTTTTCTGTTATTCCATATGAAGTTGAGTATTGTTCTTTCAAAGTCTGTAAAAAATTGTGTTGGAATTTTGAAGCCTGTGTAGTTTAACGGCATCAGTAGATAAATTTAGAAGTGTGGGGTTAAAGGTTTTGATACCAGATTGAGAGTTGAAGAGTTAATATTAGACTAGCAATGATCTAATCAACAGTCTAGAGGACGAGCCAGGGGAGGAACAGCTGGGGATATAGAAGAGGCCAGAGTGAGGACTAAAAAGAAAACGGATTGGATGGGATGAAAAGGATTCCAGTATCTGAAGGACTATAGTTTATCCTAGAAGACTCTAGAAAGGCAGCTAGCTTGGGACGCCAGCACTGGTTTTTGAATGTACTGATTATATAGGGAAATTGCTACACAGAAATGCCTGGCAAAGAGAGAAATGAGGCTTAAAACACAAAACTAAGCCACGCCGAGGGGAGAGAGTAGTCGTCCATAGAAGGACAGCTGAACTGAGGAACAGCTGACTCCAAGAACAGATCACACAGCTCAAAAAACAATCACAGGGAGAACACAGTCAAGCTGAGAGAGCAGCCCCCAAGTAAGAAAGGACCGCGTCCTCAGGGTTCTGTGTCCCCTGTAGGTCACAGGGAGAACACAGTCAAGCTGAGAGAGCAGCCCCCAAGTAAGAAAGGACCGCGTCCTCAGGGTTCTGTGTCCCCTGTAGGTCACAGGGAGAACACAGTCAAGCTGAGAGAGCAGCCCCCAAGTAAGAAAGGACCTCGTCCTCAGGGTTCTGTATCCCCTGTAGGTCCCCAAGAAGCTTCACACACAGTCTTTTACTTATCTTCACAACCACCTTCAGAGGAAAGTGGGGCATCGCCCCCTGGCATGGCCCAGAAGTGAGTGATCAGCAGCAGGATGAGCTAGTCTGTATTTTAAGGCCTCACTGCCATCCTTACCAAGCTGTGACTGGAATCCTAGCGCATTTGTGACTTCTTAATGAAGCTTGTCATTTAATATTTGACTTACAGGAAGCTTCAAGTCCATTTGTCCCCTTTACTGACTTCTTACTGTGTTACCTTCTGCCTATTTAGGGGAAAACAGTTTCACAATCACAACAGCAACCGGGCTAGTTTTCCCAGCCAGCTGACTGCATCAGGGAAGTTTCTGGAAACTGGTTGGCACTATAACCAGAACTGCCTTCAGATGTGACTGTCTGGCATGGCTCAACTGGACAGTTAAACCTGTGATGATTTGACTTGAGGCCATTTGTACAAGGGGTATTTTCTTTTCAGGGCAGAAAAGCTATATTCTCTAAGTGTTGATATAGATAACTCTAATATTTGTCAAAATATGTCAGCTTTTTAGCACTGAGAAACAGAATACAATCAATTAAAGTTAAATCTGGGGAGACCTGTAAGGTGAGTCCGTACATAAAGACGCTTGCTACAGAAGCCTGATGACCTGACTACACGCCTGGTGCCCACAGGTGGAATGAGAGAACCAACTCCACATGACTCTGACCTCCACATGAGTGCATGGAAGACACACAAACCATACAAACACACGCGCACACACACACACACAAATACACCCAATTCAGAGCATCAAGAGGCCCTGGGATGGAATGTGGAAGGCACAGGGCAGACGAAAAGCAACTACTAAAATGTATGAAATAACAGACTGAACTAAGGTGTGTGGGTCAGGTTGGGGGAGGGGGCAGGAGTGGGATGGGGGAGGGGACAGTCTGGCCTTTGTAAGTTTAAAATGATGTAAAGACTCTGAGTAAACATAAAAAGAAGTCATTACCTAACAGTTCTATAAGTGAGTGGATAATGGTAGTGAGA
Source organism: Phyllotis vaccarum (assembly GCA_033318265.1). NCBI lineage: Eukaryota > Metazoa > Chordata > Mammalia > Rodentia > Cricetidae > Phyllotis > Phyllotis vaccarum. The sequence goes on from JARWLC010000006.1 coordinate 73,860,396, forward strand.
GCCAGGCAGGAGGCAGAAAAGGCTAGAACGCTCTGTGTAGTATTATACTAGTACCATACTAGAGTTAGACATATCAGTATGAACTCACACTGAACACAAATCCATGCAGATGGACACAGAGAAATTCTTCATAGATGAGCTTAATATGCCAGGATTAGGAGACGTGAATTTTATAGTCTGTTAGCTGAGAAAACTTACAAGCATGATCCCCTAAACACTAGGACACTCAGCTGAACTTGGTTTCTAATACCACTCTCCAATAAGAGAAATTGAGGTCCCTTGAAGAAATGGATGATTTGAAGATGGAGCAGAAAATAAGTCAGTGCAAAGCACCTGGTGGTCTATTTGATCGCCAGCATATACATAAACATGGAACCAGAGAAAACAAACCGTGCTTGAGAAACACACCACAGTAAATCACTCCCACAGTGATGAAGCCAGCTGGGAAAGCTCCGGGGTCAGCATTGGAAAAGTGTAAAGCTGAATGTCTATACTGACACAAATAACTGAGTAAGGGCCTAGGGGTAGCTAAAGCATTTGCCTTACAAACATCAGGATTGGAGTTCAGATCCTTAGCACCCACAAAAATGCCAGGTGGACTTGAGGACCACCGGTAATCGCAGCATTCAAGAACCCAGAGACGGGATTCCCTGGAACAAGCTAGCTAGGTAGTGTTAGTTTCTAAAGCTACACCCTCCTCTGAGCTATAAAGACAAGCCCCACTTTAAAAAGGATTCCTGTTTCTGAATATCTCTCTCTCTCTCTCTCTCTCTCTCTCTCTCTCTCTCTCTCTCTCTCTCTCTCTCTCTCTCTCTCTCTCTCTCTCCTTTTCCTTTCTTCTTCCTTTCTCCTCTTTCCCCTTCCTTTCTCTGCTGACATAATCATAACCTTTTCTGTTCATCATAACCACACCCATCTGACAATAAAGCTCTTTTCTACATAGAAACAGCTTCAAGTGTCTCCTGCTACCTGCCCCAGCCTTCTGCCATGTTCCCATGTTCCCACGTGCATCCACTGTTGTAATGAGGTTTCTTGATCCCGGGGCAGCCAGGGGCCCAGACCCCTTAGCCACCCGCCACTGCTTAGGCCCCCAGAAATGACTCAGATGTTTATATTAAGTTCATGCTTTTGGCCTATGGCTCAGGCACATTGCTAGCTAGCTCTTACATCTTAACTCAACCCATTCTCATTAATCTGTCTGCTACGTGGCCCATGGCTCACCTGTGTTCCTTACATGTTGCTCCTTTGGGCTTCGGGTTCAGTCTCTCTGACTCCACCCTGCTTCTCCTACCTATGCTCTGATTTCTCCTCCTACTTTTTCTATGGTACCTATTATGGGCCAAAACAGCTCCTTTATTTAAAGATTGATATTCACAGCATAGAGAAAGGCATTCCCACATCAATCCACAGAAATTCATGCCAGATAATTGGGTAAATTTGAACCATACCAAATCTGCACAAAATCCTAACAGGTAGATTAGCTGAATTGGTAAGCACTGGGTTTAATTGGGAGACTTGTCTCAATATATAAGGTGAATCACGCTGGAGTAAGATGTGTTACATCAATCTCTGGCCTCCATGTGTATATGTATACACACACATACACATACTTGTGCTCTCATGTGACAGTGTATATACATATATACACACATATATATGCACACAGAGAGAGAGAAAGGGCTGAATGAATAAATAAGTGAGGAAAAGAGATTAGAATACTAAATAACTTATTTATAAACATATTATCTTCCAAGGCAGTAAAGGATAATTTCTACATCTTAAGTGTGGGCTGAGCATAGTGACTTCCTTTCAAAGACTATAATATAGATGGAGGGGGGGAGGGAATAACCATAGGAAATTCCCAACAAGCATCACTGCAGCCAGGAGAGCAACATGAACCTCAGTGGCATCTGGCCGAGTGAGTATATGTATGTACATTCATTGTGTGTGTGTGTGTGTGTGTGTGTGTGTGTGTGTGTGTGTGTGTGTGTGTGTGTGTGTATGTGTGTGTGTGTAAGCACAGGGCAGTACATGGGCACACTGTGATGTCATCAGATCTGTCTTTTGGGCTCTGTTGTTCCTTCCCAAACCCTAGATCCAAAAGAAACACCAGACAAAACAAATAAAGACACTGTACAAAATGCCTGGTTGCTCTATCATCTTCTGGGAAGCACACTGATGCCAAGGAGAGCCTGAGAAACTATAGTATCCTCAGGGGATTCTGACACAGAAAGGGGCCATTAAAAGTAAAATATAAAGAAAGCAAAGAAATTATGGGATTTAATTGGTGCAAGTACCATTATTGGTTCATAAACTGTAAGGCACACCACAGGAAGACACTAGTCATAGAGGAAATGGTGTGAGGTTATGGAATTCTGTGTTATCTTCCAAAATGTTCTGTAACTCCAAATCTATTCTAAAGTGTGCATTTATTTAAGAAATACGACTTTTAACTAAAAACTGCCCCCACAGAGACCCAAGACAACCTCAGAGAAACCTAACTCTCAATTACTTATAAATCACTACCAGTTAGTTATCAACTGCTACAGATGTTCCGCCTGATTCCATCACCAGATGGGTGAAAAGAAGTGCAAAGTGCAGAGTGCAAAAGAAAACCAGACCTTTCCAGCTGTGCGGGTCACATCACCATCCCAGGCTGAGCAAAGTCCACACCAACTGCTAGTTACTTCCCATCCTGAGGAGGGATGGTCTGGCAGAGGAACCAACATGTTTTCCAAAACAACTTCTTTCTCGAAATTGTTCTCAGTCAAGATTGCTGAGGTATCCTTAAGCCAAAAGCCAAAGAAAGGACAAGAGACACACGAGGGGTGGAGGGAGATATTGGGGTGGGGTCAAGCACACATAGAATCAGAAGCACAGCTACAAACTGTCAACGAATGCCTAACATCATGAGTAAGGTTTTGCAGCTAGGGCTGAGTAATAGGGATGACACCATGAACATTACACTATTTGATTTCTTCAAATACAGTGGGAAAATCTGAACAGGAATGCCATATCCCAAAGTGAATGATAGTAGGAGGTTTCCTTTGATTCTTCTCCCCAACATTTGAGGAGTAAGGACTGCCAAAACACTGCCCACCCAGCTCCCCTGGGCCAGAATCTCCTGATGACAGATTAAGGATGTGGACACCCCCCCACACAAACACACACATCAGGCCTCATAGACCAGCAGTCTAGGAAAGTATGCAGGTCAAATATCTCTGATCATAAATGCTGGGGGCCAAAAGAATGTTAAATGTCAGCAGAGTTTTTCAGATACTGGAATATTTGCATCTACTTAATGAGAAGTTGTGGGACTGGTACCCAAGTCTAAATATAAACTTCATTTGTGTTCCAACTATACATTGAAACATATAGCATGGAGGTAATTTTGTGGAAAATTTTGAGCAAACTTGTATTTCAACTACAGGTACAACCTATCACATAAAGTTAGGTGGGGAATTTTCTACAGGACAGGCTCAACATACAAGAGTATATGTAATAAATCAAAATAAATGTGTAAACATGCAAACGGAAAATGAAGTGGGAGAGAAAATGAAAACTTAAATGGTGTAAGTTGTGTTATTTCTAAAGCAAAAGGCAAAGGGAACCAGAGTCAGCAACAAAATTCACTCTGATCATGCTGAAAACACACTAATTTCTCAGGAGAAATATTCCAAGGCCCTTCAGTTAACGGAGGGGTTTCTGATGCAGGGGTTCTCAGAGTGTAATCTCGAGGCCAGCAGGATGGGCATCTCCTGGCAGCCTGCTATAAATAAATACACAGACTTGGAACTCAAGGTGAGAGGCAGCCACCTGTGGAACAAACCCTGCAAATGATGTTATGCCAGCTGCACACAGAGGACTCCTGCTTTGCTTTATCTTCACAAAGCTCACAGCCAGAGTTGGAGACACACCTATTCAGAAGCATCCCAACACTCCGTCTGCTTCAGGGGCTTTTCACACAGCAGAACCTAGTTCATTCTTGAGCAAGAGAAGGCAAAGCTGATCTACAGAGCCTGGAAACATGGGGTCCAGTAGACAGCTGGGTTGTGTAATCCATGTTTCCCAGGGTCTGGCACATGCCAACATGCTTCAGAACATTTTCTGGATAATGGATAAATACATGCATGAATGTACATCCACTCAGCAATAACCAGTGATTGTCCACTGTTTGGGAGTACCTATAAATGTCATTTTCAAAGGCTGTAAAATGATTCCATGAATTTGTTTTGGCTGGAGGCATATTGACAGATATAATCAAACATCTTCCTGTCTTAAATTAGTAAAATAAAATAACATTTGCATAAAAGCCATCTAAAGTAGCTCTGCAGTTTTAGCTCCACAGTCGAGTAAGAAGATATAATTAGTACTAGCCCTGCTTTACAGACAAGAAGTACCCACACCACAGGAGAGTACAGGTGCCTGTAAGGCTCACCACACTTTATCCTCTGTCCCCCCGGCCTACTGTTGCTTGGACTTTCCACAGACATTAGTGTCTGCTGATGGCAGCAAAGCACAGGCAGTTCTGCCTACTACCATTTTCCTTACAATTCAGCCGGGAGAAGTGTGCTGGTCGCATCCCACAGACAGCAGACAGCAGGGCTTTGCTTTTTAAGAAACACACAAGGCTCAAAGACCAGACATCTCTAAGGCCTGTTTCTCTCTTTCAAGTGCTGATAATGAATAAGAGGAAACTAGAGATGGGTTACCAGGGTCTGGAATCTGCAGCAGAAATTGCTGCCATGCTCACTGACCCCAGAAAACCTAGGAAGACTGATCCCAATCAATGTTAATACTTATCACCTGACTTTTCTCCCTGGGAAATCCTGACCTGACATACCATTTTATAAGGTTCTCACACCTGGAAGCTCTTCTAAGCCTCCTGGGTTAAGAGTCAGTTATCCACCTGGGGACACAATATTTATTGTGATTATCAGAAAGTTATAACCAGGGCTTAAATCATCTCTGAGAAGGTCACATTCTTTCTAACTGACTCCAGGACACAGGCTCTTTCAACTAGGCCAGAGTGAAGGAGCTGGCATCAACATTCATTCATCTGGCTATTCATTGAATAAACATGTATCAGACAACACTATGCGCCAGATACCATGCTGGATGCTGAAAATAAGGAAATCCGGGGAGTAGAGCAGAGCCAGTAGGCAGCATAGCTGGGGTGTGCCTCTTTGCACTGTAACCTCACCCATGTGACCTCACCAAGGATGAACTTCTGTGGCTGCTGCAACATAGCTAACATCTGATGCATGGGGTCTCTCCCTCTCTTTCCTGGGGCAGCAGCATCTCTTATTTGTTTCTTGGGCATCGGCTCCCTTAAAGATGCTGGCATCTGAGTTTGGACTGGGGTAGAGGTGGATCTAGACCCCTTTGAGCATTAGCTACTGACTCCATGCATCTCTACAGATATAGTTCACAGTCTCCGTCTGTCTTTCTTCTCTTGATTGCCATCCCTTCTGCTATCTATCAAGCTCTACATCTCTTCTGTGTTGATGTAGGGAAAAACTCTCACTGTTCCAGAAGCTATAGGACATGTAGGGCAGTGGACACAATCAAAAGAACAGAGTTCTTTTTACAGTCAAAACCATTGTTTCCCAAACCTCAAGTTTAGTACCCTTACTGCTCTATTAAAGCAGAGAAGATGCCAGGAGGTCCTGATGGGTATTCAAGGCTGGGGAGATCTGAGGTCCTTGCATCCAGCCCTCAACACCATTAAAGATCTGTGGGAACCCCAAGTACCTCAGAATCCTTTGCAACTGAGCAAGTACAAACACACACACACACCTTGAAACACGGATGGTAAAGTGTATCGCTCGCATAAATCTTTACACTAATTACCAAGTCTGGATACAAGCTTCCTTGCCTAATGAATACCGTTCATATTCTCAAAGCAATTAATGTAAGGTTACAATGACTAGCTCCTATTTCCTCACACCCAGGAAACTGTGAACTCTGAGCTACTTCCTCCAAAGAACCTGATGCCAAGCTGGTCTTCTCCAAAAATGATGATCAACCAACCTACAGTTTATTCTCACTGGCTTTTCTGAAGGAGAGCCAGGACAACAGGCAAAGTCAAAGAACAATTTCCTTTCGAAAGTTTAGATTTTTGTCTGGTGTTGTTTCCTTACTCACTATGACCTTTTCTCAATGAAATAAAGAAATACAATGGGATAAAAAACCATGAGAATATTTTCCTAATCTAACAATTTGCTTAAGTTCTTTCAGGTTTTTTTAATATTACATTCTTTTAAATTTAAAATTATTTCAGTTTTATGAGTCTTTTCTCATTAGAAATGTGGATGTAATATATGGTTATATAATTACTTTTGGATATTACTTGGTAAATATGAACAACAGAAAATCCTATTAACTGAAAATATCATACACCTTCAAAGTGTGCAAATGTTACTCCTACACATGTTGGGAAAACCAGACCTCATTTGCAAGAAGCTTTGCAATCAGTTTCATCAGCCAGCACAGACCAGACTGCCTTCTACAGGTTGAGAAATTGAGGCAAAAAGGCAAGATGTCAGGTGCAGAGCAAAGATGCGGTAATGCCCAAGCTTTAGTCTTTCTATATAACTTTTCTCTCTACTTTAAGCCATTACCACCTTCCTATACTGTCAATCACCCTGAAAAGGATCCTGCCTGCTGACCCTTTATAGCTGCATGTGTCTTTTGGTCCTGCTTGCTTAAATCCTGTATGATTACCTATGTAGTCCTGTATTTGCATCCTGCTTCTTCAACTCAGCTTGAAGTTCTCCAAGAGCCAGAAACAAGATTATTCACTGATGTGCCCTTGCTACTTAATATATCACAGGAAACCACAAAATGCACGCTAACATAATGTGTTTTATCTTTCATCTTAGAAGACACAGGTACCTTCAGCTTAAAAAAATGAATAAAAAGAGAGAGAGATGGAGTGTCAAATAAAACTTTAAATAAAAATAGACAGAAATGCACATAATTTAGCCTTTTTCCATTGCCAACCCCAGCACTGGAAAACACCAAAATAGACTCCACAATTGTCAGTTACTTCTGTTACTAATCCATTATCTACAGAAATTGGTGAAATACATATCCCTTCCCATCCCTTTTACAGAAACTATAAACTAAAAGAGAGGTTTAAATATATTGTCCAGCCAGGTATGGTAGCACATGCCTTTAATCCCAGCACTGGGGAGGCAGAGGCAGGTACACCACTGAGTTTGAGGCCAGCCTGGTCTAACAGAGAGACCCTGTCTTGGAAAAGTACATACAATAAATACACTTCCCAGCACCAATACACTAAACTGACTAGAAAACAAAATGGGGTGACTGAGAAGAGAAATGTAAACATACGAACTATTACCACAATTATATCCAATGTCAAGACTTTTCCTCCTAAAAGACTCAGGAATTCCGACTTTTTTCCATACTCCACACAAATAGACAAGAGTATTCCAAGATGCTGTCCTACAGCTACCTCTGAATCCCAAAGCATTTAGAACCTACAGAACACTAACCTAAACCAGTCAAAGAAAATGTTTTATTCTACACACCAGCCTTGGATTCAACATCAGTGAAAATTGAACCTAAGTTCCACTCTGCCATTTTTCCTGGTGCTGACCTCCAGTCTAGATACCTTTACTGCAGGCCACATCTGCTACCTACTCCTATAGCCACACCCTGGAAAGTCTCTGTCCAGAAACCTGTATTCCTGAACAGCCTCCTGCCCTTCTCCTGGTACACCTGATTTGTCTGAGCTAGGAAATGCCTTCTGCTAGTCCTTTAGACCCCTTTGGGCCCTATATGTACACCCCTCCCACACACCCACTCCTTCCTCTTATCTTGCATTTCAGCCATATCTAACTGGTAAAATTCTACCCGGGGCCAATCTTATCATCTGCTGCTTCTGAGCATATACAAACTAGGGTCACATGGAGCCACCTGTGTGTTCTCTGCATGTGTGCACGTGCACATGTGTGCATAAGTGTGCACATGTTCATGTGTGCATATAGTGTGGACAGGCATGCACACAGGTGTATGTATGCGTCTACCTGCAGAGGCCAGAGGTCAATGTCAGGTGTCTCCCTTATTTGATCCTCTGCCTCATGCTTTCTCTTTGAGACAGGGTATTTACTTTTGCCTGGAACTCATCAATTTGGTCATACTGTTGGCCAGCAAGCCCCAGGTTTCTATGTCACTAGCACTGGGATTGCAAGCATGACCATCACACCTGATTTGGTTTTGTTTTATGTGGCTTCTTGGAATCAAACTCAAGTTGTCCCCATTCTGTGGACTATGCCATCTCTCCAGCCCCGCACAGGAAGATTCAACTCTTGTTGTGTCTTGGCATCTCTCCAAATTTCTTTTGCTTTCCTCTCATTGTCGCATCTCCCTCTTCCATGCCTGCTACAAACATCATCTTCAAGATCTCTACCCACTACACCTTTCTATGAAACTAAGACTGACTTGGACATGACTATCTCAGCTTCAGGCCTTTGAAACCATCTCTTCCCAGCACCTGTGACCCCATGCACTCTACCTTCATGACTATTCTGAGTCTTCTCTGGGACGTCTCCTCCCATCCACCCCTCCACTCTTGCCTCATGTCCCCTGTGACTCCATTCTCTTTCTATCCTTACCTCTTAGTATTCTCCAACATTAAACTATACATGTGGTTCTAATGATCTCCATATATAAGTGACTCTCAGATTCCTGTCTCCATCATCCATCTTGTCAGAGATTCAGACTTGTTCAGCTGTGCAATGGGCACTTCAACCTTGTCTGCCACACCTACCTTTCCCTCTACATAGACTCACACTAGGACCTGAAGAGTCACTCTGGTGTCCTCTCAATGCATGCCTGTGGCCAGTTAAAGTTACACATCCTGGGCACTTCGCAAGCCTGTTTTCTCTCTCGCCTTCTCTTTCCCTGTTTTCCTGCAGGCATGCTCCTTTCACATCTGTCCTGTTATGCCAATAGCCTCCTGGCATCAAGCCTCAGATCTATGACCCACTGAGCTGCCATGGCAACACATCCCAAAGAGAGACTCCTGCTTAAAATTCTTCAGTGGCTCTCTAACACCTACAGCACATGCTCTGAGACCTCACAGCACACACCTTGATCTTTACAGCCATGCCCCTGTCGACATCACTCCCCTAGATCGTTCTCAACCCTCCCCCCACACACATGCTTCCACTCCATGCCATGAAGACACTTGCACTGACAAGTATACAAGGTGGTACATTAGTGGCACTTGGGCTGCTCACTTCAGTTAGAAAGACTCTTTCAAACATGTTTTGAGATTATATTTTCTCTTCTCCTCCTTTGTCTAAACCATTCCATGTTCACGACCCCTTCCTCTCTTTCAAATTCATGGCCTCTTTTTCTTTGCTGTTTCATACACACACACACATAAATACCCGCACACACTCCTAAACACATAAATACAATCTGCTCGTCCATATAAAGTTACTTACATGTATATACTTTCAGGGCTGACCACTTGTAACTACTGTGAGCGCCCTTCCCTGAGGGAGACTACTTCTCCCACTCTGGGTATTCTTTGGTGTTCTGAAGTTCTCTGTCTGTGGCTGAGTCCTCTCGTCAGCATTCACTCTTCCATGTTAGAATTCCCATCAGGTTTATCCTTGTTCTGGTCACGTCTAGGCAGCCATGTTGGTGACATTTTATGGATGTAGCTTCGCTAACATTACAGGAGATACAATCTCACAGAAAGCTTCCTATTCCTCTGGCTCTTACATTTTTTCTGCCCCCTCATCTGCAATGATCCTTGTGCCTTGGTGCAGGAATTATGGCATCAGGGGGGACTTGGCTCCACAATCCTGCATCTTGATTGGCTATGGTTTTCTGTAATGGTTGTAGGACCTCCAAGAACCATAACTTGACTAGCCCTGTACAGGAGTATTTGGCTAGGTTCTCAGCACCAGGCATTACATCCTTCTTGTTGAGTGTTCTCAAGTTCAGTTAGAGACCTGTTGGTTTCCTACCATGCCCTTTTAGGATTAGCACGGCATGCTAGTCATTGTTGTTGATCAGAGGCATCATAGCTGAGTAGGACTATTGGTTGTCTCCCTCCTTTGGAAGACCGTATGGTACTACTAAAGCCGGTCCTCAGGGAGGAAGCTTTCAGACCAGACCCAGTTCAGGTCCTCTGAGCCTTGTGTATAAAGTGCATGGTGTCTTTAGCAAGAGGGACTTACCTTCTGTCTCTGGGTAGAAAAAACAAGGACAACAGCAATAGACTATGTTTTGAGAGTCCCCTGAGTTTAATCCCAAGAATGCACGTAAAAGGCTAGATGTGGTGGCGGGCATCCTTAAAGCCAGCACTCATGGGAAAACAGAAGGCAGAGACAGGAAAATCCCAAGACCAGCTGGCATGGAGGAGTCTGTAGAAATAAGCAAGACCCCACCTTAACTAAGTGGAAGCTAAGAGGCTCCTGAAAGTTGTCTTCTGATCTCCACACATGTGAACATACATCAGGCATACACACCAAGCAAGTGTGTGTGCACGTGAGTGACCAAGTATGGAGCATGGTACTAAAATTTTTTAAAGATGTGTGTGTGTGTGTGTGTGTGTGTGTGTGTGTGTGTGTGTGTGTATGTGTGTGTGTGATAAGCCAGATATAAGTGTCTGACATTCTTACTCTGAGTGTTCCAATCCCCACTTCCCACTACTCCTGTTTCTCTCAGGCACTGGTACCCAAGATATTTGGTATGAAAATAAAATGGCTGCCCCTCAATAAAAGATTCTGGTGTGTTTGTGATGCTTTCTGCCATGGTTCCAGTTGAGATAAGCCTTTGCTTGCTTCTTGATCCTCGGGCCCAGAAGGGAAGGTTGAAACTTTTGCCTTTCTTTTGATGTTAATTTGCAAAGTGTTTCCATGGCATACAACAATACAGATCATTTGTCCAAAGAAAACACACGTGGCTTTTAAAAAAGAAATGTGAATGTTTAATTCCAGGCATCACTTTAGCCTCCAAGCTTTTAATATAAAACAGAGAAAAACAATTTCACTTGCTAGACTTGCATCCCTCCTCTTGCTCTGAGTTGTATAAGAAAGCATTTTCCAAACAGACAACACTACATGATGAATGCCATGTTCATTACTTCCTGAACATCGCTGTCCCTAAAGAGGATCACAAAATACAGTGATACAATGCAATACACTATATAAAATGATTTGGTAACTATATGATGTCCTCGGGGAAGAATTCTTGGGCCATGGCTCTGAGGAACTCTGTGGTAAAGTGGCTTCAGAACTATCTATCAAAAATTCTCACATCCTAAGCAGATGCTAACTAAACACTCTGTACAGAGGGGAATGTCCCACATCTGAGACATCCAATATGGCTGCCACCACCCACGCTGGACATCGAGGAGGAGATGCAATGGGTGTTGGCGTGATAAGGAGCTGAATTTGTTTTTCATTTTGCTTCATTTTAATTTCAGTTCGAACTGAAATAGCCACATATAGCCATAATACTGCACAGCACAAATCTAACATTGCTGCCCCAGATTTTGGGGTCCATTTGTCACCTTTTAAAAATAGAAAATTATTATTTAGGCAGTCCCTCACGTAAATAAGTCTACTTCATATGTCAGTACGTTCTGGGGAAAAGGTTGCACCATGTTTCAACACTTGTCAAAAATAAAATTCTAGCTGTGGGTCCTATCATGGAAGTTCTTATACAAACAGAATATGTTAACATTGCTAGAGGTTCTAACAGTGTCCCAAAGGAGTAAACCTTCAATATAAAATACTTTATCAGTGTCCCAAAGGAGTAAACCTTCAATATAAAATACTTTATTTTGATTATGAACAATTTTCAAGATCACTCTGACATTGTAAATTGACAATCTGCCAGGCCTTCGGACTGGAGAGGCAGTAGAAGGAATATTGGAATGTTAACTTCAATTATGGATGCTCCAGGCACAGCCTGAAGCTCCCAAGACCCAGCCCTGCCTCAGAAACCAATGTCACTCAGAATTTACTTCACTGGTACCCACTACACGTCAATCATGATGCCAGACATATTAAGTTGAGCAATTCAGTTTCTGTCTTTTTGGACTTCAGTGTTTGGAGGAAGGACATATACACACATTAAGATAAGTTCATGATAAGCCCAGAGAATGGTAGATTCTACGGGAGGTCATCTCACCGATCCCTGAAGGATCAGAGAAAAAGGAGGTATCGGCTGGAGAGGTGGTTCAGCAGTTAAGAGCACTGGCTGCTTTTCCAGAGGACCCAGGTTCAATTCCCAGAACCCACATGGTGGCTCACAACTGTCTATAACTCTTTTTACAAGAGATCCAATACCCTCACACAGACATCCATTTGGACAAAAGACCAATGTACATAAAAAACAAATAAACAAATTATAAAACTAAGATGTTTTGTTTTTTTTTTTTTGTAAACAACAGATAAAAGGGTTTAAAGAAAAAGGAGGAGTTAACATCTGAACTGAGTAGTCAGGATGAGGAATTAGTGTGGTAAAAGCAAGAAGGGGGTATCCTAAACCCCGAGGCTCCTCAAGGTGGGAAGCAGGCCGAAGAGCCTGCTGGGAAATGCAGGAAGTGTTACTCAAGTACAAATCTGGAGTCAGGCAGTGGAGAGAAGAAGGGATAAACCAGCATCAAAGAACTTGGTCTTCAGTGTGCGTGCAGTGGGGAGTAGCTGCCTAGTTGCATAACCAAGAGATTTTGAGAGGCAAAGAGACGCAGGAGACTGATTTCATCTTAAAGATCAGTAAGAAAGATCTGCACACAGGCTTCTATAATGGGAATCTAGAGAAGAGAGACCTTAGAAATTTCCAGAGTTAGGAAATAAACTGTAATTATAATCTGACACCCTCCCACCCCCGGACCAGACGGATGTAGGAGCTAAAGAGAACAGGTGTTAGGGTGACTCCCAGATTTTTAGCTATGAATGAGGCTAACTGAGAAAGAACACAGCCAAAAGCCACTCGCCTCTATTCCACTCTTATCTGCACTAGGCATTGTACAAATGCTTTACAGCTATCTCAGAAGACGCTTGTGAGGTAGGCAGTGTTATCTCTATTCCAAAGAGAAGCTGAGGACATTTGCCCACTGACCTGAGTTTGATTCCAGAACCCATGTAAAGATAGAAGGAGAGAATCAATTCCACAGAGTCCTCTGTCCTAGACACACACACACACACACACACACACACACACACACACACACACACACACCACTAATAATAAATTTAAAAGTTTTAAATACAAGACTTGGAAAATAAAAGATTTGCTCAAACATTCAATAAAAGTGAGAGTCACCATTCAGAACCAGTTCTGATTCAAAACCACTGTGTAACCCAGTCTAAACTCAGCAGACAAGACAGGGAAAGAATGGTGATGAGCTCCAGGCATGGAGAGTTTAGAAACCTTTTCAGATATTTGTGTGGTAACCAAAAGATGGCTGGACTCCAGGCTGCTAAGCCACATAGAGACATGGGGCCATCAGCCTGTGCATGGCAATGAAGACCCAGGGCAAAGATGAAGCTCCAAACCTAGGGTGCATGAGAAAAGCACGCACTTTCCCAGAGCTAAACTCCAAAAAATGATGGATGGGCAAAGAACAAGAAGATGGCAGAGTCAATATTGGGCAGAGAGGAGGAAGCATGGCCACGGAATGAGCTAAGCCTCTTCAAGAGCTAACAGTAGGCAGGCCATGCTGACTGGTACAACAGGATTACAGAGCATCCACTGGGTTAAACAAGTTAGAAAGTAATTGCTGAGATTAGAAATTCAGACATGGGAAACACCAACTGTTTCAAGGCCAAGGAAGAAACATTAACCAGTAGAGCAAGGTCTGGGAGAAAGCCAAGCAGATTGGATACCCCTGAAGAAAACCTGGTGACAGAAACTGGGATTACACTTAAATTTACAGAAACCAAACGAGAAATTGGTAGCCACTCCATGTAACCATTCTCAAGTTTCTCAATAATGTGGATACAAAGTCACCTGTGAAGAGTCGGGGGGCTGGAGAGACCTGAAGAAGAACAGTGCTGCATGAAGTAGACACTTGATCGAACAAAGTGTAGAAGGTCACACTGGTAGGTATGTGCTGTCTGTGTTCCAAGGACTCTCTGTTTTACTATGCATTCATCACTGGCTTCCCACTGACAGCTCCCTCTATTCACAGAGAGAGGTCTAGCCATAGAAACAAAGAACCAAGGAAGATAGCATCCTTTTCCCCAGAGATCTCCCAAGACAGCCCTAATAAAGCACCAAACCAACTCTGCTGTGTCAGTTATATACGTTGACTCCTGTTATGTGAGCCTATGGGACAAACATCCGCTGACTTTCAAAACATGTCAGTGATGGGCTGGCAAGAAGGTTCAGAGAGTGAAAGCCCTTGCCTTTAAACATGGCAAGCTGAGTTCAATTTACACTGAGGGAAGAGGCCAACTCCTACAAATTGTCTTATGATCTCCATATGTACAGAATAAAGAAGTGTGTGTGTGTGTGTGTGTGTGTGTGTGTGTGTGAGAGAGAGAGAGAGAGAGAGAGAGAGAGAGAGAGAGAGAGAGAGAGAGAAGTATGTCAGTGAAAAAACTAGAAATGGCCTGTGGAAGCTTCCTGTCTCTTGGCTTTCAGAGTGCACAGCAATTTGGCATAGAAGAATCCTTGTTCCTAAAAGTGAGCCCAAGGCTAAGTGTGAGGGGAATACCCATAACAATGAGCAACCTGGAATATGAAGTGACAAGATGAAACGGGTACCAGTCCCTCCTCCTTGGAAGGTCAACAGGACATCCACATGGGGACTAGCAACAATGGAAAAGCTTGACTCCAGACTCCGGTTCCTCTCAGCCCCCCAACAACCCACCTCACAAGACTGTAGAGCCCACAGAACAATGGAAATGTCAGGTCAACGTCCTGTTCCATGCCCCCAGCTACACTCCCACTTCCTCTTTCACTGTGTGAGCTGTCATCTTTCCATGAAGGAATGCCAAGCGCTCGGCTGTCTGACTGGCACTTCCTGCTCTTCGGGTTCTCCGCATGCTTCAAAAGGGTGGCTAGCAATGTGTAACCGGAAAGACTACGGTCCCCACAGGCTGAACTCCAGGTGTCCGCCCCTTGTGAGTCACCTGCCAGTTTCTATCATACAAAAGATCTATGTTGATAGGAGACTTCATCTGAGCAATTATGGGCTAGAGACAACCTCTCTCACACGTGGTCCTTCTAAATTCACACTGGGTTAGGCTAGGGTTTTGATGGGGCTCACTTAGATGTCCGGTCAGCAAAAGCACAAAGGAAATGATGTAGCAATATTAACAATGTTGTAGCAATATAACAATTACGTAGCAATACGCAACAATACTGCCTGAGATGTCTGGCAGTAAGAAATGGATGCTGAGATCAACTAGGAAATAGTCCATAAGTGGAGTGGTTAAGGTTTTCAGTCATAAGACTACAAAAAGATTCCCTTATTATATAATATATGTATAATATATAATATAGAGTAAAAAATGTAATTTAAATACTTGGACCGAAATTTAAATACTTAACTGATGTTTATCTTTTAAAAAGGGAAACTCCTTCATTTGATCAATTTATGAATTGATCCTTTATTTGATCAATAACTCCTTCATTTGATCAAGAGACAATTTATGGCATATATTTAAAATATATCTTCAAAGTCTTCTGAACCTAGGTTTTAGCATCCCTCCTCCCCAGGACTTGCAATGGACGGTACTGGAGAGGACATCAATCTTCTCTTAAGAATTAAGATTTTAAAGGGTCTTGAAAGCTAGAATAGGAGCAACAGAAAGAGCTGAAGAAAGGGGTTTGTCTACTTAAAAAACATAAAAGAAAGAAAAAGAAAAGGAAAGAGAGGGAGAGAAGAAACCCTAGGTGTCAAAAAAGCAACAGCACTGGACACAATGACTCATGAGTAGGTTTACATAGAAAAGCCAGGTCTGAAGCACGAAAAGAATTAGCAGCTCCAGGTGAGCTGTCCCTATGTACAGTCACAGGTGTCGCATGACAGGTCCCTGGAGCCTTCCAGGGACCTTATTATAATGAAGGAAAGGGAATAGCTGGGAAAGGTTGACTTTGTGTTTTCTATAAATCACATATGCAGAATTGAGACCGTCGATCCAGGCCACTGTTCACTCAGCCTTCTGGGTCTCTCAAAGCAGGGATCACATCCAAATACTTGTTCATTTTGTTCATGGCCCACTATATGCCAACTATGACATGCTAAGCATGATAAGGACAACAAATTGGACACGTTCCTGCTCTTAGCATTGAGAGTCTAACGAGGAAGGCAGAGCTGGAGCAAGGGATCCCAGAGTACAGTGAAAAGCAACAGTGTAAAGATTCGACAGTCACCGAGGCTCTACTGGTAAAGCAGAAGCTAAGGGGTGAATCAGTCTGGTAAATGGGAGAGAAAAGAAGGGGGTTCCAGGACACACATACAGCTTGTGTACTGGGTCCTAAAACCCACCCTAGCTTCAGAAACAAAAGAGAACAGAGAGAGAGAATGACAGGTTCAGGGAGGTGTTATTTGTAACACAGAAAGAATTAGAAACAGCAAGTTATGTAAAGCACTGGGTGAAATCTATCTGCTATTATACAAAACAGTGGCTACAGAGTTACGTGGATAAACCATCACGTGTATTATGATGAGAAATATAGAAAAGTGAAAAGACCAGAGTACTTTGGATCCCTAAGTACTGACTTGTAGAATTACACAATTAGCCATCTCATTTACATTCTACTTATAAAATTGCTAGCCCCTTCCATTTTGAAGGTATTAATCCATCCATACTCCAAAATACCCCGTTCTGCCTGCCTTCTTTCATTTTAGGCCCCTTCAAAAGTGAAACACTGGAGGTGCTTCCACAGTGAAAAACCTTTGCCCTTGCAGAAGACCTGAGTTTGGCTCCCAGCTCATGACCATCTGTAACTCTAGTTTCAAAGAATCTGATGCCTTCTTCTGACCTTCACAGGCAGAGTAGACATGTACATGCAGGCAAAATACACATAGAATAAATAAATACATCCATAAAATAAGTATTAAAAATAAGTGAAACATCACTTCAAAAACACCTTACGACTTCATGAATGATCTCTATATTGTATTTTGAATGCTATCTCCAGCTTCTTGTAGGTAATCCTGAATGTAGCAGGCTAACCTAAGAACCAGCATGGAGCACCAAGGACTAGTGGGACCTTATTTTCCATCACTAACATTTTAATTTGCTGTAAAACCATTTTCATTAATACAAACAGGAAAAATCCAATAAATATAATTCCATTACAAAATTCTAAAACTTTGAGAAAATATCTTGACATCCTAACATTAGAATGTTATAAATTTGCAGTACTACAAATTTATTAAATATAATTTTAAATATAATTCTGCATACTTTTTTTTTTCCAGCATCTCACTCTGTAGGTCTGGTCAGTCTGAAACTCTCTCTCTAGACCAGGCTGACCTTGATTTGTAGCAATTACCTTGTTTCTGCTTCCTGGCTGTTGGGGTGACAATCTGTACCACCTCACCTGCTTTTGAGTGGTTTTTATTTAGTTTGTTTTCATTATACTGGAGAAGGAAGTACTTCTGCCTTCAGGAGGATTGACAGGTGAGATTCTTGCAGTCTTAGGGCAGCTGCTAACAGGCTCTGGGGACTCTTGGAGCTGACCTAAGCATGCCACTTCCCAACTCCTCCTGCAGAGCTCTGCAGCTGCTCTCAGAAAGTATGGTGTAACTGCAAGGGTCTACAGAGAGTGACCATGACCACTGGAACAGCAGCTTTCTCTGGGAGGCACCCATGATTTGCCACACAATTAATGGAAAAGTTGGTGTGCCCAGACCGGGAAGTGATGGTACCCCCCACACACACAACTTCACAGATTACTGATGTATTTTCAGTCATGTTGATGAGTCCCATGTGTACCCAAGTCTCCAAATCCAGAAAATCGAAGGAGAGACTAATGGACCAGTGTCTTCCCCTATCCTTCCTGGGGCGTATGCTCCCCTCACCAAGGATTTCTCGCTCAGAGAGGGAAAGGCAGACAATTCAACTCTACAGGACCTCAGCCAAAAATGTCAACCAGGAGAAGGAAGACTTATAAACACAGTCCTCCAGAATCCATCTTTTCTCATCCCATCTCCAAGAAAGAGGAAATAAATCAGCGATGTATCTCTCTTTTAATGTAGTCTAGCTAGTTAAGAAGAAAAGGAGGTGGAATCATCATTACAATGCTATATTTTAAGTTGAGAATCATTTCCTGGCAGCTCTGCCCCTTCCTAAACAAGCAGGACATAATGTGTACAAACTGGCTGAAGAGGTGAAAGCCATACCTTGGGACCCTACCATGCCAAACAAAGTGGTACTCCAGCAAGCATCAGGAAGAGGAAACAGTGGCTCATTTCCTTGTCTCAGGCCATGTGAGAGGGAATTGGCAGGCACAAAGAGGCCCAAAATAACCTAGAGCCCTCACAGAAACTTTTGCTAGTCTCAGATCCCGAAGGCCAGGTTCCCAACACTACAAGGTCCAAAATCACAGTTCTTAAAGATGTGCAGCACCTGTGTGATAGATGAGCCTTGACATAAAAGACGGCACCTGAAAAAGTGGCTATAACTCTTCTGATGTCCACATGCTCCTATCTTGTCCCATGAAAGAGAACTGAGAGGCCTCTTTCTTATCTTCCATTTTGAGAGTTCACTCCAGCACTGCCAAGAACCACCCAGTGTATCTGTATCCGTAAGAGGAGAAGGGGTATTTGTTCAGTGGGATGCTGGTGAGTCCGTGATGGGGTGTGTGATCCGGTTGCTGAATAGTTCTTCCAGGTAATGAGGTGGTCTGTGTGTCTGGAGCAGTATGGAACAGGCATATTGGCTGACCTCTACAAGTCAACTAGGGTTCATCTCCACAGATGCCTACAGATCTAAGGACCTGTTGGTTCCCGCCTCTGCATTTTTGTGTGATGCTTGTACAGAAACGGGGCAAAGTGGGCAGATACGCTGGTGCTCTAGACGAGCGGCAGCCGACAACCGGTAACTTTTGAACAGGTTAGCATCTCACCCTGAACCCTGGAAAGGCTGGAGGAGAGAATGGAAAGAAAGGCAATGCAAGTTGAAGTGAATCTACAAGTAAGCTGCCACACATAAACCATCACACGAATGCTGGCCACTCGCCCAGCCTATGCCTCTGCTGCACTTGACTCCAACATCTGGGAACATATCAGACACTTTGGTTCATCCCTAAAAAAGTTATTATCTGAGCCTATACATCTTCACCTGTAATATGGGGATAATAATACCTATCTCAACAGAGCTAGTGGGAGATAAAGGTAACAAATGTTAATGATGGGGCACACAGTAGGTGCTCAGCAGTGTGTTAAAGATGGGCACACAGTAGGTGCTTAACAAGTATGGGAGGTAGCATAAGATAGTGGAAAGGCTGACAGAACCTGAAGTCTGAGATCATTCTCTGGGTCCCAACTATGTTCTTAAGTTAACAGCCGCCTGCACAACATCCTGTTTCTCTGAGCACAAAGTCAGTGACGAACTCAGAGAAGCACTACGGGGTTCAAAGCAGAAAATGCACACAAAACGGAATAAACACTCAAACTCTATAAAGAGCTACACAAACAGACTATTTCTTAGGGGTCTAAAGCCTACACTTTAAAGAGCACAAACTGATCTCAATCCTCTCAGGAAGATTCCATTTAAACTGACAATAACCAATAGGACAATTACTAAGTGAGTATCTACTGTGGGCCAAGTACTATGCTGGAAACACAGCAGAGAGAGGCTGCTGAGGAACTATATCCTAGCCTTCACAAAGCTGACAGTCACAGGGGTGAGTGATTGATTGGAAGAAATCTCACACAAATTGCAAATGCCAAAGAGAGCCCATTGCTACAGAACCACATGGTACAATGGTGAAAGCAGAGGATGAGCCCAGAGGATGGGTAAGCATGAAAAAGAAAAGGTCAGAAGTCACATACCAGAGCTGGTGCCCAGCCCATCTTCTCACAGCCAACTACAATTATGAAGCCGCCAATAAAACCCCTGCCTTTTATGGGGCCCATAAAGAACTAAAGAAGCTTCCCTCCATCTAAAATCTGTCTGCATACAAAAAGAAAGAAAGGCAGGGGTACTACCACTGTTTGCCTCCACCCAGTCCCCAGACCCTGTCAGGCCACCTCTCTCTCCAGACACATGTGGTTGATAGGTTTTCATTCACCCAACCCTTTCTGGTCATTCAAAATATTCTTTCCAGAAACAGATCCCCAAAGCATGTAAACCTGGACGACATGGGCAGCCAGGTGCCTGCTCTGGCTGTGTCACACTCCAGGAAGACATGCCCTCTCCCAGGAACATGGCCTCTGAGGAGGCCCTAAGAAGAAATGATGTTGACAGAGTCAGAGAGCTGCTGATCACATGAACTACGGTGGGACCCTCTCTGAGGGAGGATCAGGAAAGGCCTGGGCATTCTTCTGTGGGCTCCTTAGCTCTCTTGGCCCTAGATAAATCAACTTTGTAAAACCATAGAAACACCCTCCTTCCAGGGCCTATTAACTTCCTCTCCTCATGCCACTGCCCCAGCCACGCTTGTTAAAGAGTTCATTCACCTGTTCCCTGGAAACCTGCGTCCTCTCTCCCTTTCTTTTTCAGTAAAAGCAGCTGTCTCCTCCCTCACTGACTGCATGAGTAACACTTGAGGTAGAAGGTAGTTTTAATGTCCAGCGCCTCTGATCTGCCAGTGCTAAGGAGGTCATTAATGGTTCTATTAGGCTTCTGGTATATAAATCAGAGAGTAGCCCAGATATAATGACAGGGACCCAGCACCTCCTCAAGAATCCACAGCAAGTATCTTCAGTATCATCTTTTGCTTGGCACTCACCATTACTTCCAGGTCATTGAGACTAAGCCATGGTACAGAGTTCCACAAAAATGTTATTTGGAGATGAACTATAGTATAGATGTTCCAACTACATCAGCCCCAGAAACAGCACACTAAGACCAGCAAGGCAGGGATGGCTGACACTAGAGCGACCCCGGGATCCTAGGACAACCAAAGAAGGTACAGAAATATGCAGCCTTGAAGGCAATCGGAAGAACTTCACCACACAGAGACTGTTTAGAACCACACAGCCCGTCCAACCATCCCACGGAAAAGAATGAAATTTTTAAAAATGTGTTTTGTAATCTCAGCAGGATTTATTGTCCCCTTTTAGTGACAAAGGCAGTAAGATGACATTTGCCAAACCAAATTCCCTCCACTGCTTTCAGGTGATCTACCCTCGGTTCCTCTTCCCAACAGTCCCTGGTCCTCAGGTCCTCAATGTCCAACCTCAGAAAGACACAATTATCTGTTAGCTGTTTCAAAGACAAGAGCAGCTAAAGTAAAGAGGTGAGTGAATTCCCAAGCCACCTAGACAATGCTAAGCATGATTCATGAACAGGAGGCATCCACAACTCCAGCTAAAGACAGGGGCTGAAAAGCAAGTCACTTAGAATATCCATTTTCATAGCGACTGTTTGGGTGAAGTCCAGGGCTGCAGAAGACTTGAAACCAAGCCCACATTAACAGAATGGGTTCATAAACCACAGGCAGACAGATGCAAAGTGTGTGCTTCTGATCACTGTTGTTGAGAAAGCCTTCCTCCTTCACTGGGCTCAGTATGAATCCCTAGAATACACACAAATTTAAATCTCTGGGCCACCATAGTGGGCATGCATCTGACTCTGCTATAAGACAAGCTCCATCTTTGCATTTTCTCATTTCTATGGCTAGCATAAGCCAGGACAGATACCAGCCAAGCATTGGACGTGGGTCCAGGCTGTAAGTCAGTGTTGTGGTGTGGGTTTAGTATGTGCAAAGCCCTAGTTTTGGTCTCTAACACCAAACAACAGAAGTAGTGAGCCTCTTGGCAACATGACCATTAATTTTGAAATATTTCCAAAGAGAATAAATCAGCCCAGTGCTGCAGGTGGGGGAATTCCATACCACCTCAAGTTATTGTTTGCACAACTTACTCCACACTACACAACTGTTTGTGCTAACCCAGTCCATCATGACTTCACCTGCTTCTTCAATGTTTGATTGTAATGAATGAAATCAAGCTGGAAGTAGTGACGTATGCCTGGAATCCCAACACCTGGAAAGCTGAGACAAGAGGATGATGAATGTGAAGCTTTTCTGGACTAACACAGCTCAAGGCCAGCCTGGGCTACATAGCAATGCTTCATAAATAAAACATAAATTAAAAATAGAAATATTGCTCAGGGCAGTAGTGCACACCTTTAATCCCAGCACTGAGGCGGCAGAAGCAGATAGATGGCTGTGAGTTGAAGGCCAACCTGATTTATATATATATATATAACATATATATCATTCCAGGTCAGGCAGGATTATATAATGAGACCCTGTCTCAAAAGGGGAGGTGGATTGAATAAATGTGGGTAGGGAGGTAGATAGATAGGTAGGCAGGAATGTAGGTAGGTAGGTAGGTGGATAGGTAAGTGCATAGGTGAGTGGGTACATAGGTAGGTGGGTACATAGGTAGGTGGGTAGGTAAGTGGGTAAGTGAGTGGGTAGATAGGTAGATGGATAGGTAGGTGGGTGGGTAGGTAGGTGGGTAGATGTATAGGTAGGTAGGTGGGTAGGTAGGTAGGTGGATAGACGGATAGATAAGTAGGTGGGTAGGTAGGTGGGTAGGTAGGTGGGTAGTTGGATAGGTAAGTAGATGGGTAGGTAGGCAGGTGGGTAGGTATGTAGGTGGGTGGGTAGGTACGTAGGTAGTGAGAATGTGGGTAGGTGGGTAGGTATATAGTATTCCCCCACAGTGTTAAGAGGAAGTATAATTTAATTTGTGTTATACTCTTATTTACTGTTTTAAATTGTTAAGAAAAATTGGCCCTATCCTGCCAAACATTTCTTGAACAAAGCAGGTATGTCAATCTAAGCAATGATCCTATCATCATAGTAGAGACATATGCAGGGAATTTACTGTGTTCTTCTTATCCAAGGCCCCATCCTACAAACTAACCCTGGGGCATGGGTTAGCAGTCCAGTGGTCTGCTCAAATATCCTAGCTCTGGAGCAGGAATCTTACTTGAGCATGTGTGGAATATGCATGTATATGAGTGTGTGAGTGTGTGTGTGTGTATGCACATGCACGTGCTAACACATGTATGTGCGTACACACAAACAAAAGCTTGAGGTTATACTGTGTGTCTTCTTTAATGAGCTCACCTTATTTTGTGAGGCAGGATCTACTAGTGAACTGGAAACTCACTGGGTCTGCTAGTTAGCCAGAGAGAGTCTTAAGAATCTACTTGTCTCTCCCCCAGCTCAGGATTACAGACTCATACCAGCACTCTCGGCTTTCATGAGAGTGCTAGGAACTCAGACTTGGTTCTCATGCTTGCCCAGCAGGCATTGTATCTGTGAGCCATCTCTCCAGTCTTAGGACAAGTATCTTCACCTTCCGGGGCCTCAGCTGCCTTGTGAAGAGGGGGACTAGCACATGATCTGTAGGTCTCCAAGGAACTATGAGGATTAGATGAGTTAATGCATGTGAAGCACTTAGCCTGACACCTAATTAATCTTCCCCCAAGAAGCTACACCATGGCAGACTATCCCTCCCCACACCACCCACCCCATCCATCTCTTTTCTCCACCCTCCTGACATTGCAGAGCTCCAAGGCAGAGGCAATGGCATTGCTGGACATTTCTTCCTCCGCCATGGTCCGTGACTCATCCTCACACAAATACTGAACGGTGTGCTCTCTGCATGGAAACAGGCTACAAATGATGCATTTCTCTTTCCCACTGAAGTCTAAGCCTATGCAGCCCAGACAAGGCAAGCACACCAACGGCTGTGGGAAAGAATACAAGTGACTTAGGAACATCGGTTCCCTCTAGCTTCAAAAGGACAGCAATCACAGAGACTCCTGAGGGACTGTCACTGAACAAGCCTCCTGGAAGGGCATTTGAAGGGAAGCCATTTCTGTGTGAATAATTCAGCACATGGTACCCTAGAAATAGTGGAGAGGGGGAAATGATGAGTTAGGAAATAGACTAGAAAAGGGAACTGAAGGCACATGAGCACAGGGCCTACTGTTGGGACAAAAATAGAAATAAACCCTCTTAGCAAGCTTCATAAGGTCCCTCAAGTAGGAAACTGAGAAACTAGCATATGAGCCAGGACACACTGGAGTCTAGCCTCAGCCATGTACCCAAGAGCTCAGAGCCATCAGTATACTTTAAAAAAAAAAGTCTTGAATATCCAACAAGCTTCCTCCAGCCCATAGAGTTAGCAATCTGGATCACTGAAAGTAGATGGCCACACAAGCAGGCCTTGGGAGAAAGAAGAATCACCCCAGTAAAGGTCAGCAAGTCGTGCCAGGGGTCATAAGTACAAGTGACCATCCCACTTAAGTCATTACAAGCCAACCAGCACTACGCAGACCTGCATCGGACGGTCCCATGGCAGACTCCGCAGCCTGCTCACAAGGCATCCATCCAGCACTCACTCTATGAAACCTGCTCACTTATCTTCTAGTAAGTTTTTCATAAACACTAAGCTCTTGATCAAATGAACAGGGAGAAGGGAAGAGAAGGGATAGAGGCAGGAGATTAAATGTGTCATTAAAATCTGTTTTCAGTATGTCACGCCAATTGCTTGGGTTATTTAATGGGGACACCTAGCACAGTGAGTCTCAAGTCTGCTTTTACTTCCTTGGTAGGACACATCTGTACCGATATGGCTCAAAAATACCAGGTACCACCTAACTGAAACTTCCATTCTGCTTCCCATGGGCTTGTTCACACTAGGTGACATTTATTCCCTCTCATACTAACATCCAGCACCATAAACAACAACTGTGGCAATGGATAGGAATGTCATTAGAAGTCTTGGCACCAAGGAAACTTAAGATCAGCCAGTTCACTGCCCCTGGAAAATCAATATACTGCTCTTCAGTGTCAAACATCTGAGTTACCTCCCTTCAATAACAGGCTCCACGGCATTAGGGAGGTATTCTCACCATTTTGGAATGGGGGGAGGTTTCTGGAAAACACCACTGGGAATCAGTATCCAACAGTGGTAGGTATGATGTCAAGGTTCCAGTGGCACAGGACTCACACTTGAGAACTGACTGTCCTGAACCTCAGAAAAGCCAACAACCCAGACTAGACTTTCACACACAAGATACACACCTTGTGAGCATTTGTTCTGAACACCCCAGATAAGTCTCTTGCTGTTAAGAACAATTCTACTCCTTTCAGCTTGACAAAGCCATAGACAAAACACTAAAACTGTACTCATATATATTTTTAGACAAAATTTTACATTTTTGCAGTGTGCCACGGGATGTTATATAATGAAACATTACTCAAAATATTACTTAATGACAAAAGGCTAGATTTTTAATTCTCACATTGTATTTGATGGAAGGAGAAGGTATAAAGAAATCTGCCATCCATCCTGCATTCTCTACTCTCCACTCAGGAATAAATGAAACCAGACAGTCTAACTCTTTCATAGCTTCTATGAGGAATCAACTGGTAAGTCTTCTCCATCCAGTCCAGTGTCATATTTGGTCACTGCTTTGGTTTTACTTGCTGTGATAAACACCATGACCAAAAGCAGCTTTAGGGAGGATCCAGTTTATTTCATCTTATGCTTCCCTGTCAGCCAATCACAGAGGGAAGTAAATATTGGATCTACAGCAAGAAACCAGAGTCAGGAGCTGGAGCAGAAGTCAGGGAGGAAGGCTGCTCACTGGCTCTTCAGCTGCTGCTGCTTCTTTTTTTTTTTTTTTTTTAATAGAACCCAGGACCACCTCCATAGAGGTGACACTGTTCCAGTGGCCTGGGATCTCCCATACCAATCATTAATCAAGAAAATGTCCCCACAGACAGTGATGGAAGCATTTTCTCAGCTGAGGCAATCTCTTTTCCAGATGCAGCATGTGTTGAGCTTCCAAAACCAACACAGTCACCATTACTCCAAAGGCTCCTTCATTTCTTAATTGAAGTTACATTAAGAGATTCCTAGCCTTACTCTAGGCTCCAAGACCTTTGATTAATCAAGCTCCACAGCACGTCATTTTGGCAACTGCTTCACTACAATTAGTGCTAAATATGAAATCTAGGCACCGGCATCAGACCTGTAATCCCAGTATTTGGGAAGCTGAAGCAAGAGGATTGCAATGTGTAGGCCAGCCTCCACATGGGAGAACCTGCCTGAAAAAATAAAAAATAAAATAATAATAATAATAGTGTTGAGTAGAATCCAGGCCATCTTGTAAGCAGTAGGGAAAAGTAAACACAATGAGTGTATCCAAGGAGGATGAAAGGGGAAAAAATAAAACAAGCACAACAACCTCACTTAGAACAGTGATCCGCAGAGAAACAGGGACAAAACCACCTTCTCCAGAGCTTTTAAGTTCCCTGGCTGTGTTGAGGATGACACCACCCACACTGTCCTTAGACCCCAGTGCCTTATGGCACTCACTGGGGGAAAAAAAACCATGAAGCCATCTTTCTAGATCTCAATCCTCAACAAACCATCAAGGATCTCTCCTTCTGAGTTCTCACGTGGTAACAGGTAAACCCTGGGGTTTAAGACACAGTGGACCCAGAAGACACTGGAAAATTCACACTGAGCAATGGAAAGATCTGTTTTATTTTCAACGGGGACTGTGACGCCTCCGCCCTGTGGGTTCTGTGCACAGCCACAACAGGTGACATGGACAGAGGGCGGAGTTCCTGTGGAAACACTTACAGTGCAATACTTCTGATCAAGTTGGGTCTCAAAAAAAAAAAAAAAAACCCAAGTAGGGAGTAATGAAGCCCAATATTAAAGGCAAATTTAAAACCAGTAAGTCAGATTCCAACTTAGCCAAGCATTAACTGCCCATAGGCAGAGATAAAAAGTCGTCTGTCATTAACTGAAGAACAAAGCCTGAAGATAGGTAGGACACATTCTGGCCTCTTCAGACCTATAGAGAGGTGTCTACTGATTAACTCATTATCCAAGGTAGCTCTCCGAGCAACAATCATGAACATTCATATGAATAAGGAAGGTATCATGATATGCTTTAAAAAATGTGATCCACCTTCATCATCTTTCTAGGTGCATTTAACTGCTAGCTTAGGCTTAAGCAGGGCCTTCCGTTCTCTTGCAAATGAGTTTGGCAATCCTGTTCAGAACTGCTGGACACTTAGAGCTCTCTCTACCCCTTCCCCCATAAATTAGCTAAGCTGTACTACAGAGGTAGGTATCAGAACTCACAGACTCAGAAGTTACCCACACATCTCCCAACTATCACACAGACTTCTGCCAACTCCAGGGAAAAAAGCAAACCCTTTCCCATTTTCCCATGTCTCTCTTCAAGGAATCCAACCAACATCTACTCAGCACAGCCATAGGTACAGCTGTGTCAGGGGCCAAACTTCTGTCTTCAAGAAGCCAGTTCTTATCAACAGTGTGATCTAGGTATGCTCAGCTAGTGTCAGTCTGTTGGAAAGAAAGACAGGTAAAATTCTAGGTGACAAACCCAAATCCTCAAATGAAGAGGAGGAGGTATATGTATCACCTTTTACCTGATCATACCCACTTCCTTCAAGAAGATCCTCCCTGGGCGCTCAGGCTCACAACCCCATTTCTCTATAGACATTTCTATCCTTCACTTAGTCACCTATGATGATGTCATGGGTCTGTGCTGTCCCCAACCACAGGACAACCAGAGAACACTGACTTGTTCTCCCATTCTAGAAAGAACTAAAGCACATGTGGAGATGTGTGTGTGCTCAGGCTTGCCTGTGGGTGTTACAGAGAGTGACATTTTTTCCTACAGAACCCCCTTCACTCCTATCTAACATTATACAAGCCCTCTGCCCTCCTCCTCCAATAGTTACTAAAAATGAAGTGAATGAAACATGAGCAGAGACAAGAAAAGCTTCAACTGGGAAGTCAGACGTGCGGGAGGTGGGAGAGAGGTGGCAAGGGCCAGCCATAGGGATCTTCCCCAGAAGCCTGAGCTTCACAGGGGACAGAAAGCAAGATCTCCAGCAGAAAAGTGGTCAGTGTCACATCTTAGAAAGTTCCTTGGGACAGCACTGAAGATTCATCTGAGATTTTGAGACCATTTTTGTGAAGAACAGTTCTAAGGTGACTTCAATAATCCACACAAAAACTATACTTCAAGGGATCATGATGAACTATGGTTCATCAATAATCTACACAGGTGATAAGGATATCAAAAAAGCACAATACTCACAGAAAATGGAAATTCACACAGGAAATAGTTTGCACTTCAATTCTTCAGAATCTGTCAATAAAATGAACTGTGGGGAGAAGGAAAAGCACACAATGACACCCAGGTGACTGGAATGATGGTGAGTGGGTGGTGATGGGAAGTGGTTAGAGGAGCAGGTTAGGTACGAGGTGCATGTGGGTTTCAACATGGACATGTTGAGTTGGAGATGTCCAAAGGGTGTTGTAGGGGGATTATGTTATTACATTGTAAATAATTGTTCCACCTACTAGTTTAATAAAAATGCTGATTGGCTGACAGCAGACAGGAAGTATGGGTGGGGCTACCAGACTAAGAAAACTCTGGGAACAGGAAGAACAGAGCAGACATGTACAGACAAGCCAGAAAATGCAGAGGACAACTATGCTGCTCTGAGAAAAGGTACCGCATGGCTGAACAGGATAAGAATCATGTGTTAGTTTAAGGGTAAAGAGTTAGAAAGTTATATGTCTGGGCCCCAGGTCAATCAGCATACAATTAATGTAAGTATCTGTGTGTTCCATTGGGACTATGGGACTGTAGGCAGAAAAGTCCAGGACACAAGGCTAGCCCAGAAAGTCCGGTCCAGAAACCTTATACAACAGGGTGTCCAAGTGGACCTATGTATATCATCCCCCTCCAAGTAGTCTGCTCTTGCACCTGTCTCTGGTGGGAAATGCCTGTGCCATCATTTTCCCTTCCTCCTAAGAGACCAGAGAAGACAGAGTGGAAAGCCCTTGACCCTCTCTGGACCTTCTCATTTCTAGAAGCAGCAATCACACTCAGTGAGAAGCATGGAACATGGGGCTTTTGATGTTCCTGGAGCAATGGTAATACAGTAAAGAGGATTTTAAAAAATGACATTATCGGGATGTGTAAGACAATAAAGTTGGAGTAAAACACTAAGGAGTATCAGTACTTATGATGTCTGATTAAAAAGGTGCAAATAAAATAAGGATTTAAAAAAAAAAATCCTAGCAGTAATGGAGAAAGACAGAAGCAAAGACGGCAAAGAACCTGAAAGAGAAACAATCACCAAGACACAGAAGTAGCAACTGACCGGACGCTGTGGGCATGCCTGGGCTCTGCCAGAGCAGAGACCTCATACCTCATCTAGGGAAGGCTGAGTGCTGCAGGAAAGTATTGCAGAGACACATCTCTGAGGCAGTTTCTCTCTGGGAAAAAGATGGAGACACACTGTAGCCCAGCTCTACAGCAAGTCAGGCCTAGACAAGGCTGGCTCATTTGTTCAGCTAAAGCCAGAGTTCAGGAGGCCTGGATATGCTTATAAAGGAAGAAAATAAGTGTTTGGGGGGGGGGAAGCTCAGGCAAAGAGAACACAGAGGGGATCCCACAAAGCAGTGGGGAGGGTTTGCCCAGGAGAGGAAGGTGACCCACCCCAAGACTGCCAGCAACTCAAAGCAGAGCTACAGCAGAGGGCAGTGCACAGGTCAGAGAAGGTGTTCACCCCGTGGACTCCGGCCTTCTCAGAACACTAGCACACTTCCCTACAGAGAACCTGAGTGTCGGGCAAGAAACCTGTTAACTTCTAGCCTGGAACTTTCCTGAACAGTGGCCTGGATAAGAGAAAGGTCAAGAAGTGAAGGATCTGCCTAAGCCTGAGGAAAGTTCACAAGTAGGTGAGTAGCTTGAGCTGAGGAGAGACTGCTAAGTCTTCCAATTCTCTGGGGCAGTTTCTTCCTTATGACATGACCTCTGTGGATACACAGCCGTTTCAAAACTGTAATGGAAGACTACCAGGGGTACGACTCAGCCACCAGGCCTAATGAGCTGAATTCAGTCCCTGAGACCCACATAATGAAAGAAGAGAATGTATTCCCACAAGTTTCTACATGTGTCATGACACACATGGGTACACACACAAACAAAATCCATGGCCCACAGGTATCCATGCGTGCACACACATACCTACAAAATAAACAAATGGATGTAAGTTTTAAAATTTTTAAACAGTAATAATGGAAACACATACTGATGAAAGGCTCATGGAACATCTTGACAGAAATTACTTTCCGGGATCATTATTTTTTCTATTTTAAAACAAAACTGTAGTCACAATGAGTGATGGATCGCTGGAATCCCAGCACTTTTGAGGCTAAGGCAGAAGAATGGCTGCAAACATGGTGCCAATCTGGAAGTCACATAATCAGTATTAGACAAACAGGGACTATATCGCAAGACCCTGCCTAAAAGAATACCCTAATATTATTTTTAAATGAATACATCAAAATTTTATATGCATAAATCCTTCAGGGCCAAATTATAACAAACAGTGTCAAAATGACCCTTGGGGAAAAAATCAGTTCTGAAGGAAAATATAAACTGGAAGACAGAGGAAGCAAATTCAGGACACCTGGGAGACAAGGATGGCTTAAAAACCATGAGTCACTTCACAGCTCACCTCTGTGCAATTTGTGCCTCTCACGGGTGTCCTGTTCTCATGAGGTCCATTAACACATTCTGGACATCTAATGCAATGGGCAGTGTTTAACCTCTCAATGTTTCCTGGTTTGAAATCTATAGCCTAACATTCAAACTAAAGTTATTAACATTTTATTGGAAGAACAGGAATTTAGCAAGTCATTTATGCTCCATTTACACTTATTTACACAGGCAAAGGACTAAAAAAAAACATTCTGGAATCATTCTCTATTAACTATTATTCCTCAAGGTTCTCTGGATGTCACGTGTCCCACCCCCTCCAAAAAATATACTAATGTCAACATCTGAAAGACACGTTCCCAAACGACTCCTTCCAGCTCATGGGATGGAGATGATGGTGCTTAAGTCTCCATTCACAGAATTGAGAGCAATGAAGAATTTTTCCTTCTGCAATTCTTTGCAAAACCTTACCACGTAAAGGATGCTGAGAGGAGGCTGAGGGCCCCCTGTGTTCACACAGAGTGCACTGCTTGGGGGTTGAAAATAGCAGGGTCATTGACCAATGTCAGAGCAAAGAGCCACAAACACATTCTCTTTCGCCCCAGACATCTGCCCCAGCAGCACCAGGCAAATCAATATATCCACAATCCAGGCACAGGACATGCATGATAAGAAGACCAAGAGGCCCAGCAGGGACTCAAAACAATTCACTCACAGAAACTTCTCAACAACCCAACTAAGTATAAGCTTTATTGTACCCTACTGGGGAGCAAATGAACTTTTGTTCTGAAATTCTGAATGAGGACAGGTCAGGAAATCCTAATATAAAATTGACAGAAACACTGAAGACCCAGAACAAGTGTCCGAACAACAGACAAAAAGTACAGATAATCATATTCAAAATGAGGGCTAAAAGCATTTCAAAATTTCTGAAAACTCAATCAGGACTCTTAATGTTCTTGATTACACATAAGACTCACATGGTCCACTTTCTTGACTCGAGTTCTCCTCCTTGAAAGCACTAAACAATGCAGCCCAGTGAACGAACATTAGACTTCAGACTTGAATCAAAAGAAGCATCTTTTATTGTCAAGTGGAAGACAGAATCATATCCCTTAATTGCAAAAATAAAAATGTTTGCTTCAGCTTTTCAAAGGGATCCTTCAGTCTTCTGCAACTAAATATTGCAACTTGATTTCTTCTTGGTTTAGTTCATTTGCACTAACTCTGAGCCTTCAATATGTTCAAAACTAAATAATTAAACCAAGACTCCACTAATAGCTTTCCATCAACTAATTTGGGCCATTTTTGTGGCTATATACAATGGGAACTTTGTTTTCCCATAGTCTTTGCAAGAACTCTGAGTGGACATTTATACAGAATTTACCCCAAATCCCTAGGAAGCCATCTTTCCTTCTAGAGGTAGCCTGAAGTACCTATTGATTTCTATTTCTCAACCTCAACTATAAATCAAAATAAGAAAGTTGCACTCAAAACTCCCTTGTAACTCTAAAGTTCTGTGTAAATATATAAACTGTTTTCAACATAGATGACACAAGAACCAGGGCTCTTGACTTTATATATAAGCACTGAGAATAGAGCAGGGAACAGCGGTGTTAATGATACACCTTGTTTTCTGTACAAAAGGTTTGCATAAGTCCATCCTAAATTCTCAAATGACCTGTGAAGTCGGCGCTGATAGGCTAGAAAGCCAAGGCTAGGGGCTGAGGAGATGGCCCAGTGGCCTACCATAGCATACAAACATGAGGATCTGAATTTGGATCCCCAACACACAGGTAAAAGGCTGTCATATGGCAGTGCACGTGTAATTCAAGGGCTGGGAACCAGAAACAGAAGGCTTCATAGGCTCCCAGACTGGCCAGCCTCACCAATCAGTGAGTTCCAGGTGCACTTAGAGACTGTCTCAAAAAAGAGAAGTGGAGAGGGAGGTACAGAGGGAAGGAAAAAGAGAGAAAAACCACAGGAGATACGAAGGTCAGCTTTTGGTCTCTACAGGAAGACCCGCATATGCATACTCACATGCACACATGCTCACCACAAACACAGATACACACATAAACCACAATACACACATATACACTACACACACATCACAGAGACACACAAAAACCAAGAAAAAGAAAGGAAGAAAGGACGATGGACAGATGGTAGGGCAGACAGATGAGCAGACAGACAAACTGACTTGCAGCTTTAGCTCAGCTAACAGGAAGCAGAACTAACAATGGAGCCTGCATCTGGCTAAAACCTAAGCATCACACCATGATGCATTGCTATTGGTGACAATTGTCTGATAGGACGCTCAAAGCCTGCGTCTGTGTGTTAGTCACAAGGACTCTGCATTCCAACTTAGGTCACTTAGACAAATGCTTGTGTGTTTTATATGTAACATGGACTAAATGAATGTCTCAAGGAGAGGTCAAAAATATTAAGAGGAAGATTATGAAAAATTGACCTTACCCAAAACTATTCAAAATTATTCAGAGCTAATTCATAAAATTATAATCAACCAAGCAAGTACACTTTCAAAGTAAAGAATAAACTATATGCAATTATTAATAAGAATCTTACTTGTGTTGATTAATTATTCTCATCTATAAATTTATTTAGGGCCCTATCAATTGTACCACTCCAACACAAGTATCCCGTGCCTATAAATTACTAAAGACTTCCATTAATACTTATGAGTTCACAGAAAAAAATAAGTGAGAAAAATTAAAAACCTACAACAAGGTTCAGACCCTTGTTTCTCCGCATCTCTAGGCCTTCAGAGATCACGGTACTGAAGCGGGCAGACAGCAGCTGATCGCAGAGTTTGATAAGCAGAAACTTCTCTGATGTCATCTGAGGAACAACCACAAGACTGCACCGCCCCCATCCTGAGAAACTTTCTCATGGCCATTTTGAAGAGCTGATGTCCTAAAAGCAACCTTCTGAGTGACTTTTGCTGGTCCGTGTGATTCCTTTCTGTACACCAAACACCACTGTCGACATACTCATCCCCTCGGCAGATTGAAAGCAGCCGAAGCAATTGTTTCTTGAGGGCCTACTTTGTGCTGGGCATGTTTGAAGTAGGATGTGACATCTGACCCTGACACCAAACCTAGAGGTTAGCAGCATTAGCATGCCTCTCTAGAGAGGATAATTCACTGCCAGAGACAGTAGGGACTTGTCCCTTCTCCCCCTGTGTGAAGCAGCAGTGTTAGATAGAGGCCCTGAGCTGGCAGGCTCCAGCTCCTCTTCACCATCCTGAATTAGATGGCATACACCAGGCTGCTCTGTCTCTGCCTGGAACCCTTTCTCTAACCATTAGTCATGATGTCACCCCCATCGGTTCATTCTTCTCTGATGATCCTGGGCAAAGCAGCATGGCTCTATTTAATACCACTCTGTTTTAATTTTCCAGTGTAAAGCCTCTGTACAATTTGTTATCTCTTAAGTCATTTGCTTCCTTTTTTTTTTAAGTTACTATCTTTGACACAGGGTCTTCTATAGCCCAGACTGGACTTGAACTCAAGATGAAGAACTGAAGATGACGTTGAATGTCTGATCCCCCTGCCTCTATCTCCCCAGGATTGGGATAACAGGCATGTATGACCATGCCCAGTTTCTGATGTGTTTGGGATCTAACAGGGGCTACCTGAATGCTAGGCAAGCTTCTACAGATCAAGCTCCATTCCCCACCCTTCCCTATTATTGATCTCTCTTTGTGCAGACAACAGCTCCATGAACTAAGAATTCTGAGCCAAACATATGGTGCCCTATGAACCCCCACCCCCAGAACATACCTGGGCACACAATAGTGCCTGCCAATGACTGGGCGGGCATTCATGCTGCCTCTCTCCACATTGAGCTGCAGCAGAGAAAGAATGTTGGCCAAAAGTGCAGAAGGCCCACTAGCCAGGGGAGGGTTCCTCAGATGATCTCCATTCCGGTCAATTTGCAACATCATCTTGCTGGGTGAAAGGAGCCCAGGGTATAGAATACCCCAACTCCAAATGTAAGGGAAATGCAAACCCTATTTCATTTCACAGGGGAAAGTTTAGATTTTCAGAAGATACCAAGCCAAGGCCACTCAACATGCCCTAGTTTTACTTTAAAAAAAAACAGAAAGAAGAAAAAGAAAACTTTTACCTGTTGCAAACCTCAAAGTTCCCATTCAAATACAGGTGCTTTTGAAAATACTTAAATAACATGACCAAATAGGGCCTAAATTTGGTTATTCTCTACAATAATCTTCTAGGAACTAGAACTAAGAGAAGACACAGCTTTTAAAGCACAACCTTAAAATGTATAGCTTCTCTCTTTTTGTTAAACTGGCCAACTGTTTCCTAAAAATTAATAGGAGTAGAGGTGTCTTCCAACAAAGGGAAAACACATGAGAACCCACACCGTGAGAGTCAGGATTAATAAAAGCCTGAGTTGTGATACAGTCAATTGGGTGTTTTTACCTGACACACTCTATTACCCAGTCAGGACTTGGGACCACTAATCAGGTGACATTATTCTCAGAATGTGGTCAGAAAAAAAAAATTTTTTAAAAGAACATATTGTGTTTTTAAAAAGCGCATATTGGTTGGTAAAAGCTAAAAGAGTCAATAGCTTTTACCAACCAGGGCACTGAAATGGTTTCTGAGCCATCTGCTAAATCTAAAACCTTCTCTTCCGGCCACCATGAAACACAGACAAACACACTGACATGTCCAAGAGACTAGACGCTGATGAATAAATGAACATCTTTCTATTTAGAAAATCATGCTAACACACACGTGACTTTCAGGTGCTCTTCCCAGAAGAACTTCAAGACCTGAAGCCATTCAGAGCATTGATTGGTAGGTGGATCTCTGGAAGGCAGAATGGAGCATAGTTCATCGTTCAATGGACCTACAAAAGTCACAGGCTGGAAGAAGCATAGTACTCAATCCATCCAGGCTGCAAAGGCCAAGTTCCCCCAGGACTCAGAGGCCACACAATGCTGTAGGTGAGTGCTACAGATGTGCAGGGACAGCACTATGCCTGTACTTGGGTAAATATGAGTTACAAATGAAAACACAGTTTATGGTTTTAGTTTGTGCAGAGAATAAAGACTGGGTCTGAAATTAGGCTCAGAGGGCTGGATACAGAACATGCTCGCACTAGCCCCAAATGACTTGACTTATTAATGCAATTATGAGGAGCTCATGTTGACCATGATTCTATCCTCTGGCAAATTTCTTCTCTTTTAACCACAAGCACAAACCAAACTGCTGGTAACCCGCTGAGCATTCCTCCGCCTGTGAGGTCAAATGTGTACAAGGGTAAAACACAAAACCAAAGGAACTTTCGAGAAGGCAGCAAGTAGTCAAAGCATTTCTGGCGAATCATCTGCGAAGGGTCTCTCTACCATACAAGTCCCCTGTGCTTTGACGGCCAGGGCTCTGATTCATGGGGTCCTATGGAAACAGACTGGTATCACGACTGTGGTGGAAGCTTTTGGATGGTACTCAACAAAAATTCCCGCCTTACAAAATTCTTCAGCACAGCACTGCAGCGCTGCGATAGCCAATACCCTTGGACTCGGACTCCTTCCTCCATCTATGTAAAGCATTTGTCCCGAAAGTGATTTATTGTTATTCACCTGGGGTGGATATATGGACTAGTGGATATAGGCACTTGGAGTCTGCTAAGCTATGAGATCTCATAAATTAAATTACCCTGCTAACAAGAGTGACTTCTATCAAAATCTTAAACTGTGTGATATTCTCTCTCTTCCCTCCCTACCTCCCTCTGCACTCAGTCGCTCTTTGTCTTTCTATCTCTGTGTGTATGTCTCTCTCTTTTCCTCTCTCTCTCTCTCTCTCTCTCTCTCTCTCTCTCTCTCTCTCTCTCTCTCACACACACACACACACACACACACACACACACACACAGAGACTAACAGAGGCATAACTTACAACCGCCCCATAGAACAAGAAGTGCATTAGCATAAATTAAGAAATACAACCATATGGCTTGATAATTACTACAGTCTGATTTTAAGCCAAGGAAATGACACCAGCATCACTGTTGATACCAGACAGATCATTCATACACAAGCTAAATCCTCTCTAAGCCTGAGTAACTTAGATTTGGGGTCAATTTAATTCTTAGGAATCACTAATATTGATGAGACATAATTCATATCAAATACTCAAAACCAACCCAGTTACTCCTAAGGGAGGAAATGACCTAATGGCATAAAGCATGGAGGCAAAGGCTACACAGATGAAAGGGTCCTCGGGGCTAGCCTGGTGCAATCCTCTGGTGAAACAAGCCAGAAAACTGAGACTCTGATAAGTTGAGACTTGCCTGAGATCCCAGGACAAAGTCACATGCTGAGCCTAGCTCTCCTGATCCCCATTACAGCACAGTCCTCACATATGCTGTAAGCTATGGGCTAAAACACAAAGTGATACTTGTCTAATATGTGCAAACACTGGGTTCACTCCTCCACACGAGGATAACATGATAAAATTAAATGCAAAGAATTTTCTAATGGCATAGTTTATCCAATACTAATTTCCCAACATAATTACTGGGAAGCCAGCTTCCCTGAACAGGACACAACTCTACAGATCTAAAGAGGTATCTAGATAAATATAATTGTAGTATATTCATAAATTAATAAATGTCTTAATAAACTAAGTAAGTAATCCATATACATAGTATGCAGATATAGAATGTACTCAAGTTTGTGTGTCACACTTCCTGTGAGCCACCAAGGCTTGGGCTGGCACTTTGGTTCCCACATTCCAAAAATAAAGGTATAGGCTATAGTGTCACAAACTCAGACCCTCCCAGGACTGAGAAGGCACTGAGTCAAAGCTCGCTTTCATAACAGGGAGTGGTGGAGTCCGTGGTAAACTGGAGCATTACAGCACTCAATGGCTTCCATTTCTGTGTAAAAAATATTTGTGCCGAGTGAGTACACGCGCAGGCTGTGTGCAGGCCTGTCAGGTGCCAAGCTCACTCTGGCAGGTTGGAACCAGGTCATTCTTCAGCTTGACTGCTAGAACTCTCTTAAGACACATACAGAACACCAGGTGCTTTAGGATTCAAACTCAGTGTTGACTGCTCCTCTGCCTGTGGGAGTTAGAAATGTTTGCAGATTATCTGCAAATAACAGAACATAATTCCTTCCTCTAGTTCCGAAGATGTAAACTCTGAGGGATGAGAGGTACTGAAGGCCTTTCACCTGTGATGTCACCTGGAGAACATCATCTGGTCAGAAATTCCTGTTCCTTTTGAGGGAAGATTTTTCTGTCATTTAAGCAAAGCAGGAATGGGCCACATGTGTTTCACCCTCTGACTCTCAAAGGTACAACACTCCATGGTGGGCATGCACAGCTGGGCCTTGTCATTTCAGACAGAAATGTGTCTCTTATCCTAGCTACCTCAAGACCAGAGAAGATGCTTAGTCACTTGTCCACTATGACCTTGAAGCCACGGGGGATCGAAGGGGCAAGGAACCGGAACTGGGCAAATCAGAGGAGGTTCTCGGTCACAGTAGTGTCTGTGGTGAGGCCCGAGGCATGGGTAGGAATGGTACAGTGAATGCCCCGGGCAGAACTGAAAGGTTCTCACTCTGAAGAATGTGGACTAGAAAGAGGGGACTCATGGCTCAGGAAAACGGCATCAAAACAAAGGGGCACATCCCAAACCAAATTAGAGACTTTAGGTTTCTCTAATCCCACTTTAGAAACCAAGGAAGGGTTTCAAGTTTCC
This sequence comes from Phyllotis vaccarum, assembly GCA_033318265.1. Taxonomy (NCBI): domain Eukaryota; kingdom Metazoa; phylum Chordata; class Mammalia; order Rodentia; family Cricetidae; genus Phyllotis; species Phyllotis vaccarum. Next base: position 73,898,876 of record JARWLC010000006.1, read on the forward strand.
AGGTGGCAACTGGGATGGGCCACTCTGGATACAGTAACAATGGAAAGCGGTGGGTGAAACTGTTGCTGCTCAGGCTGCATTTTTGCTTACTTCCTGACAGGAGGGACCTTAACCATCAACACACAAGGTGGACATGATGGCCAACTATCACATTGCATAAAACAGAAGGTCCCAAGTCTTCCCTTACTCTGACTGTTCCCTACCTCATAAAAATGTACCCACTTCTGCTACCACTAGTCTCTTTTCCAGATGCTCTCTAGATACCACACTACACCAGGCCATGGCTCAGGCTCCACCCACCAACTTCAGTAACTCTCCAAGGCTGAAGATATGCACTTCTTGCCTATGCCTCCAGATGTAATACTGGGATCAAAAATTGCAACTGGAAGAAACTTCTAGGCATGCAAAAAATACAGAATGGATAAAGCAAGGAATTTTCTACCTGTGTTGACTTGCCTTCCGCTGCTGTGATAAAGACCATTACCAAAAGCAGTCTAGGGAGGGAAGGGTCTGCGTCACCTTGCAGGTGACCTCACTGAGGGAAACCAAGGCAGAAATAGGGAAACAGGAACTGAGCATGGGCCAGAGGAGTTCTTGCTGGTTAGTTTTCTTATAAAACTCTGGAGCACCTGCTCAGGAGTAGCTGGGCCTTATACACCAGAAAACTTGTAGGCACCATGCATAACATTTTCCATTCTACTAACATATTCAATGGGCATGAACATCCAAGTCAATCTTTCAAGCTCAAGCGGGAATGCCATTGCTTACATGTGGGTACACCATTGCTTGGGTCTAAAAAATGAATGACATATGTTTAAAGAAAAAAATAATACCAAAATTCATATACTCTATTTGCCCCAAGTCATATGAAACTTCTTTCTTTTGCATATTTGTTTGATTTCTTGACAAATATATAGTGTTTCATACCACAAACTGTTCACAAAGCTGGGATAGAATAGTAGGCTATTTCCCAGGAGATTGTGCTCTATAGGAGGGTGGTAGGATGGCTAGCAGTTTAGCTCAGTGATGGAGAGATTGGCTAGCCTGGGTGAAGCCCTGGGTTCAATCCCCAATACTGGAGGGAAAGGGGTATAATAAAGAGACTGACTAACACAGTGATCTCAGAGAGTGATGAGAGTGGTGTAATTAAGAGTGAGAAAACCACATGACTAGGAATGTGCTCTTGAGACGAGTAGATAACATGCGTGACAACGCAGCCAGCCCTCCCAGAGAGAAATTCAGCTTTCAGTGAAATGGAAGGACTAGACAGCTAACCCAGACACTGAAACAGACCTCCCTCGAGATTCTAAACCACATTCCCCTACAACACTGCAAGCCAGTCCTCCTAACAGCTGGCTCAGAGGGGGAAAATCAATCATAAGAATTAATAAAAGAGAATAAACCCAGTGGCAGAAAATATAGAAAAATTGGGGTGTAAAAAAATCCCCGCCCCTGGATCCAGCAATCAAGTTAAAAGATAATCAATGATGGCCTGTGGGTAACCAGGCAGCTTCACCTGAGAGGACCACCAAATGAGTGTCTCAAAGAGAAACCGAGAAAACGGTCCTTCATGGCCACTCAGAACAGAATGTCTTCAGGAGACTGAACAGGAAAATGGGCTGGGATCCTGCCAAGCAGGTCCTTCCTTCCTGAGGGGGTGCCAAGGTCTTTCCATGACGAAGCCTCCAGCTCCCCCTGCCTCCTTTAATTCCTCTACACCCAGTATCGAGTTTTGATACCAGGCTCTATTTGAAAAGTCAGAAAACAAAAGCAAGTACCAGAGGATTAGGAAACAATTCCTTGAGCAAACTTTGAATATTCTGAAGTCCAAGAAATTATACAAAACAAGCAAGTTCTGGAAGAAGCATTAAAAAAAAAAAAAAAACCTGAGTGACAACTTAGAAAATGAAACTGTCCAAAAATCAGAAATTAATGAAATGAATTTGTCTTATTAAGTTTGGGTTTTCAGGCTCCTACTCTGAGGAGCTCTTTCCCAGAGTCAGAGCTGGCTCAATTGCATCATCATTAGCACCCTTTTTACACTTTCAGCAAAATAAAGATGATAAATCTTGACTGTGTTGCTACAGTCTTCCTGAAGCATGAAATATAACATGAGGCATGTCTGTCAAGTGAACTACCTGATAAGCTTTGGCGTATGTAGGTAAGTGTGAACTCATCATTACTGTCGAAATAATAAATTCACCTGTGCCTCCATTATATTCTCCTTCCCTCATCCCCAGACACCCATGGGTATGCTTCCTGTCACCATGGACTTCATTTTCCAGAACTTTGCATAAATGTAATCATACAATATATGTTTTTTTGGGATAGGGTGGGTGTGAGAGAAGTTGGTCTGGCTGGTCCACAGAGCAGAATTCCTTGGAGATTCAGCCATGTTGCTACATGTAGCGCTGATTCAGTCTTCCTTGGTATGGATACACCACAATTTACTTAAACATTTCTGTTTGATGCATATGAGTTTCCAGTTTGAGAGGCACCAAAGATGAACTACTGTGAACGGCCATGCACAAGCCTTAATATAAATGGTTTTATCTCTCTTGGTAAACACTTAAGAGTAGATAAATCATACAGTAAGTACATGGTCGCTGTTTTTAAAAAGACGGCCATCCTGTTTCCAACAGGACTGCAGCATTTGTCATTCCCAAGAGCTGTGTGAGAAAGTGACATCCATCCCCTTCCTAACCTACACTTGTTATGGGCAGGACTACTGACATTGGCCTTTCCAGTGGGAACACTGGTATTTTCTGTGTTTTGTTTTCTTTGCATTTCCTTAGCGACCAGGATGGTGGAATATATTACAATATGCTATTTCCTACAAAGGTACTTATCCGAATACTATAGTCCACTTTTAAACTGCACAAACTTGGATTTTCTCATTCCTGTTGAGATTTTAGAGTGAGTATTGCATTGCTTTGCCTAACTAATATTATGCAGTTATTTACTCCCAGACAATGGCTTGTGTTTTCACACTCTGGAGCATCTTTTCAGAAGCCATTTTTTAAATTTTTCAAAGATCGATCTTCTTAATAATTGGGACTTTGAGGGTATTACCCTTCCTCTTTTTATTTTGCTGAACTCGAGATTAAGATTTTCTGATATAATTTTTTAAAGATATGTGACAGGCTCTTTATGTCTAGACCATTTTGAGTTAACTTTGTACATGGTATGGGTTAAAGGTCAAGGCTTCTACTCCTCCACATGGCTACACAGCCCAGCCACTTGAGAAGATTGACATATTCCCTACTGAACGGTCCTCTCGGCACTAAAATCCTACTGATGGTTCACATGCAGATCTGTTTTTAGACTCTTGTGTCCCACTGCTAACACTGCAATAAACTCTAAAATCAGATAGTGCAAATTCTTCAGTGTGCTCATTTGAAAAGTAATTCTTAGACCAATATAGGTCCTTTATACTTTTATATAAATTAGCACCAGTCTATCAATTTCTAGACAAGCCTTACTGAGATCATGATTAAGACTGCTATAAATCTACTGAATATTTTGGAAGAACAGAGTTCTTAATAATTCAGAGTTCTCCCAGCCATGAATACATCATGCTCTCCATTTACTTAGATCTTTATTTCAGCGATGCTTTAGCATTCCCACTGAAAAAAGTCTTGCATCTATTCTAATTCATCCAATTTCGTCTTTGAGTTTCTTACAAATAATATTTTTAACCTGAGTTTTCAGTAGTTGGCTGCCAATAATATAGAAACCCAATTAATTTGTGTGCGTTAGTTTGGAAACTACTGCAAACCAGCTAAGCTTTATTGTTGATAGTCGATCCCTCTAAACTTTTTTTTTTTTTTTTGGCCTGCAAATAAAGATGGTTTTACTTCTTCCTCTGTGATCTGTGCACATTTTTTTTTTCTTGAAACGTCCTTATTGTACCTTCGGATGGTGTGGAAAAGCAGAAAGAACAGTGTTCTTGCCTTGTTCCTGATCACAGGGAAATATTATTCACTCTATCACCACTAAGACCATTCCTGAAGGTTTGCATAGATGGCCTTTAATGGGTTAAGGAAGTTTCTTCCTGCTTTTAACTTGCTGAGAAACTTTATCCTAAATGCATTGTACATTTTCTCAAATGCTTTTTCTGTATCTATTGAGGTGATCATACAAGCCTTCACTTTGACACTGTCCACACTAGGAGTCCACAGCCAGTACAACAAACATGAAAACAGCCTTAGAGTCCTGGATATAGCCCTTATTTGGTTATGACGTACTATGTGCTTGCTATGGTATTTGATCTAATCGACTACAATTTAAAGCTTTTGCATCTGAGATAATGAAGGACAAATCTTGCCTGCAGTTGTCTTGGTTTGGAATGCTTTCGTTGTGTTTTGGTATTATTTCAAATAATGAATTAAGGTGTTTCTATTTTCTGAAAGAATATCTGTAAAGCAGGTAATGCATCCTTAAGTACATAATACAAGTTACGAGTAAAGCCATCTGGGACACTGAGTTATAGCATTGAAGACTTCTAACTATAAACACAATTAGTTTAATGGTTATAAAACTACTTAAGTTATTTGAGAGGAATTGAGCAGTTTATATATTTTAGAGCAATCTGTGTGTTTCATCTAAACTGTAGAGTATACTGGCATAACCATGTTTATAACTTATGTGTATCTTCCTATATAATATCGGTAGGATCCGTAGTGATGTTCCCATTCCAAACAGTGATAGTTTATACACTGTACTTTCTCATCTTCATCATTCTGGCTTGACGCCTATCAATTGGAAGAGAATAAGAATCTGCTTTTTCTTTATTGGGTTCCTGTTTTCTACTTGGCCAATTTCTTGTTATCTTTACAAACTTCCTTGTTCTTAGCTCAATTTACTCTTTGGGTTCAAAATGAAAGCACAGATCCTGTGATTTGAGATCTTACTAATTTCAGTGTCTGATGTGATTAATACACATTTAAGAAAACATTTACCTGTTTCTTGCCACCTTCATTTACTTATATATGCTGAGCGAAATGAGCATACAATTAATAAAAAATGTGAGGTCTATTTTATGTCAGACACTGGTCTGGGCACCAGGCATACATTTTCTTAAAATAGAACTTTCCCCTTCTCCTGCCACTGAACACCAATAAGGCTGTACTGAAGCCAGTGTTACTGGTAACCTTCTTGATACTTGGAATGTATCTGTCAATGAAGCATGGAGGATTCCTTGGTTTATTCTAATGGGAAAAGTTGTTTTATAATAAACTCATAGTTACACCCTTTATTATGATCCAGCAGTTGTTGGATTTTGTTTTAAGGCCAGTAATTTGTAACACCACTTGCAACCAGAATAATTTTTCTTCTCCCAACTGAACTGTAAATAAATTACACAGTTGGATTTAATAGGCAAATGTAGGTATTTCTACAGTGCATAAGAGATAATATGTAGTAATTTCTTTTTTTCCTTTAAAGATATTTTATTTGTATTTTTATATGCATTGGTGTTTTGCCATGGGTGTTTGGTTTCCTGAAACTGGAATTACAAACAGGTATGAGCTGCCGTATGGGTGCTGGGAATTGATTCCAGGTCCTCTAGAAGGGCAGTCGGTGCTCTTAACCACTGAACCATCCCTCATATAGATTCTTAACAAGAAAAAAAACATTCTAGTAATTCTATCCTCAGTTTCAAACACTTAGAACAGACACACACACACATACATACACACACGCATGCATACATAAATACACACACATGCATACATACATGCACCTAAGTAAATATAACTCATGACAAATCACTGGTTCTAGCATCATTTCAGTGTTGGCCCTATCTACCCATTGAAGTTTTCTAGAATGATATCAGTGGGTCCTATTAAATGTCTAGGCATAATTTTTAAGCAAATATAGATTTTGAACTTTAATTTACATTTAATCTTCGTTCACCCCCTGCAACAGTAAACAAACCTGAGCCCTGGCTAACTAACTCTGTGCTGATGTTTTATCACGGCCTCGTGTCTTCATTTCTGCTCCATGTTCTCGGCCTTAACTAATTTTTCTGTCACCTAGAAAGTCTGTGAGCTCTGGTACTGGTGCCCCACTCCCAGAGGTTCCTCTCTGGCATATTTAAAAGCAGAGGTGTTTAAAAGCTCCCACGGGACTCAAACCTTCAGACTAACCTGAGCTGTCTCCAGTAAGACATGCTTATCATGGCTAACGGCCAGCTTGTACCACTGTACCCCACACCTAATTCCTCTAGAGATTTACCCAACCTAACTCTTAACCAAAGCCTAGCTCAAGATTCTCATGCTCAAATCAATTCTATGTCCAGAAATTCAGTCAACACATAAACTTATTTGAAAAGCTGAAGCAAAAGGACTGACCCAAGTTCAAGCCAGCCTGGGCTACTGTGTAAGAACCTGTCTCAAACCCACAACAAAGTTGATTTTTAACTGTATTTTATCGGATCCTATCTAGCCCACTACTAAATTTCAAAAAGAAAGTTAGGCTGGGTGAAATTAGCCCCATAATTTGAGAACTGAGGTTAAAAAGTCATGGATTCTTTTTCCTACTTCCATTTAAAAGACAAGCCTTTCAAAAAAGCCTTTGGTGCTATTACAAAACATATGGTAAAATTAACAACACCCCGAAGCACAAAATACATATCTCAAGGAATGTTTGTCACACTATCCATCTCACCTCGGGTTCCAAACCTACTTCTGTCAGAACGGAGACCATTATTAAACCTACCTAGAGTCTCCCCCAGCATCCTCCGTTTTGCTAGACCACCACTGTAATTATCATCTCAGCATCTCAGAGTGAGTACAATAACCCCGACATCACAGAGACAGAGTGAGGATTAAGAAATAAGGGCGTTTTGGCACGGTGTGAGGCACTCTAGAAATTTACAGTAGAAATTCTGTCTCCAGGGAACTGTGGGAACGGCCGCAGCCTGTAAGAAGCTACTCGCAACTACATGTCATGTCATCGCAGAGAGAGGACACACTAACCTAAGGTGCTCTGACCACTTCTTCCCAGAGGAATAGTTTGGAAACAATCTTGCAGCATCCATGCTGCCCAGGCTGATTAAACTTAATACCAAACACAGAGAAGTATCACCCCACCACCACCACCACCACAACCACCCCCAGGGGAAAAAAAAAAAAAACTAAACGAAACTCTGCCAGGGTGCAAAGCCACGCACTCACTCTGATCCCTGCCAGTGTAGCTTTTGTATGGGATGTAATGGATATACATGCTGAAACACGTGTGCACGTCTGTGTGGCTGAACCAACATGCATCCATAAACACTATGAATAATACTCGCGAGAATGTATGGCTTTCTCCTAACGAGCTTTCATATCACTGCTTTCTTGCTTTTCTTTACTATCTACCCTTGGGATGAGAGCTGAGATGCCTAAACCCCTTCCTCTGAGAGGAGGAGGATGAGGATGGCGATCTATATCACTGCAGGGCTTCCCCTAAGCGCAAAGTCCAGATCCACAGAGACTGTGGCCAGGCAGGCTTCCCTGCGCCCCCACACACCCTCGGTTGTCCGGTCAACAGTGCAGGTCACCTCGGAGAGGACCAAAGTCTAGAAGGAATTCCCTCCGGTGCAGAGAGAGAAGAAAGTGGGACCCTGACAATAAATAAAAGAAAGGTCCAGCCGACGTGAAGGGGTGAGGCGGTCGCTACTCACCCAGCCCTCGAAGGTGTCCGAGGTGCCAGCCGTGCGCAAAAGCTCCTGGAACTGCAGCGTGCAGTTGGCCACAAAGTGGTCATAGCCCAGGGGTGTCTCATGGAAGACGGCTAGCTCCAGGTGGCCGCCGTCGGTGACATTGGCGCAGAACTCCTCATTGTAGGTGGGTTTGTTGGTCTTCTGTTTGGTGCTGGTCTGGCCCACGCGCACCTGGTCCACGCTCACCGTCAGGTAGGGGTCCAGCAGCTGGTGGCCTTTTTTGAAAAGCGAGTGTCGCAGGGACCAGCGGGTGGGCTGAAGCCCTACAGCCTCTCCGATGCGGACTCTCAGATAGCCATTGAACTTCATTGTGCCGGACGACATGCCGGCGCTGCTGCCGGGGACCCGTGGGGGCCGCGCTAGAAGACACCGGGGAGCGAGGAGCCCGGGCTCAGGGCAGCCCTCGCCGCAGCCACCGGCGTGAAGGCAGCTCCCGGGAGAAGCAGCACCCGAGACCCCCGCGACCGGCCATTCCGCCTCCTCCGAGGGATCTTCCCCTCCCCTCCTTCCCTCCCGCCCTTTCTCCAGAGGTGGAAAGGAGGGGAGCCGGGCTCCGAGCCCTGGGCGGGCTGGTGGGTTCCCGACCGTCTCTCTGGAGCGCGCGGGGTTTGCCCCTTCTCCGGGGCCGGGCAGATCCTCTCCCCGGAGAGCAGGAGCGACCCGTCCGGCTAGCTCCAGCCTTGGCGTCTCTGCCCCCGCCTCCGCCCGCCCCTCCTGCCCCCGCCTCCGCGGGCTCACGCTCTCCCCCACTCGGCGAGCTGCGAACCAGGAAGCTGCCGCTGCCGCATCCCCAGCCGGAGCCGCGCGCTATCAGGTTCCAAGTTCTCAGAAGCCCAGCGCGGGCTGCTGTGCCTTCCGGACCCCGGGGGCGTGGCGCGCCGCCCGTAGCTCTGCCTTGAGGGGTGGGTGTTGGGGCGCACCCGGTGGAGGAAGCCTGCACCCCCGCGGGCAGCCCTGGCCCTGAGCGCGTTGGAATTCCTGCCCCAGGCTGCCGGGTTGGGGGTTCGTTTCGGGCAGCTGGAGGCTGCCCTTAGAGGCTGGACAAAAGGTTCGTGGTCCCCTGCCAGCAAACACCTGAGGCGTGGCAAACCCAGAGAGAGTTAGCAAGCCCGCAAGATTCGGAAGATCAGCAGCAGGGAGTCCTACCCCCCACCCTCAGCGGTGGCCTGGAGCCCTAGCCCCAGGCGGGGGCATGATGGGGCGGTACCTTTCCTAATCTTTAGAAGGGTGGCTCTTCCCAAGGTTCAGCCTAGACTCATCCTGTTTATGTGCCTTTCCTGCTGAGAGTAATTAGTTGTTTATGTGTTGTTTTAATAAGGCAATGATAATGATGGAAATCTTGTACTCCTCCTTCTTCAGAGAGGTGTGTCACTGCACAAAGAGCAGGAAAGATTGGTTCTGCTGAAGACAAACATGGCCAGGGTGTAATAAGTCCCTTCCTCCGCGAGAGGTGGTGGCTGGTCCACCCAGTCCTGCATCGTAGGGACAGAAAGTGTTCACATGCACCACCCTGAGGCACAGGGGCCTTAGAATCTGCCTCTTCTAGGAACACCTTAGGTTATTACTGACGGAGTGGGCAGACTCTGAACTTATCTATCTCTTGGCTTCAGCAGGTTTTTGTCCCCTCGGAAAACCTTTTGGTCTAATCCATTCTACCCAGAGGACCAGCCACAACCAATTTGTCTCCCATAAAGTCTAGGCCATTCTTAAAATATTAAATACCCCTCTCGCACTACTGCTTCTCATGGAACAGGTTGGTCTTTCAAGCGCCCTTTGTAGCATTTGACTCTCTGAGAAGGTTCTCGGCCATTTCACATTAGTGAATTGGGCTTCACCAGCCACAATTTCACAGTACAGGATGAAAGCAAGAACAATAGGCTGATGGGAAGGGCCTCTCTTGGAAATACCAAGGCTTCCTGAAAGAGTGAAGCAAGGATGTAGCAGGTCACTTCAGTTCAGGCAGAGCTATGTAAAGTATGCTGGTGAACGAAGGGGGAACTCCTAGGTAAGAGGTCAAATCTACCCAGTGAATCAACTCTGTCACCTCCCGCAAAAAAACCGGACCTGGTTCTTCCAGAGAGCTGGCTCACCTTAAGAACCACTGAAGTTGTGACTGTTCAGCTTTGGCAGAATAAAAAGACTGTCCCCAAATGAAGAGGAACGACACAGCTGACCTGGAGTAGGGGTCCGAGGAACACTAGATATTTCTTGGTAATCCTATCAAGCAGCAGGGTGGGCGGTAGACAGGACAGCAAGAGCCTGCCGTGCCTGGGGGGCTAGAAACAGATAGAAAACATCATTCATAGCTAGGGTAGGGAAGGAAAAGCCCTGATACACGTGATCACTGTGAATGGGTAGGGGAAGTCCTCTGAGGAAGTAATCAGTGGCTGGTTTGGGTCCAACTCTCTGAGAAGGGGTGTGACTTGACTAGGACTGAGATGCTGGAGAAGGGAAAAGTGAGACTGCAGGACTGAGGGAGGGAGTGGGGAGAATGTCTACGGACATTCCCTATGGGCAACCTTAGAAGGTGGGAGGCACAGGTAAGAGAGAATGAAATGTGTGTTTTAAAAATTATTTCTTCGACTGGAGAGATGGCTCAGTGGTTAAGAGCACTGACTGCTCTTCCAAAGGACTCTGGTTCAATTCCCAGCACCCACATGGCAGTTAACAACTGTTTGTAACTCCAAGATCTGACACCCTCACATAGGCATAAATGCAGGCAAGACACCAATGCACATAAAATGAAAATACGTAAATAAATAATAAAAATAATTATTGGATGTGGCAAATATGTTGGAAGAACACTCTGGGTGGGGAGGGGCCCTGTGAGGGGGTTTCTGTTGGCTGGGATTTTTGGAGTGTTAATGGAGACCAACAGATTAATTGGAGAAGTATGAAGGAGGTAAAACTGACAGGCTTGGGAGCTAGATTGAATGGAGAGAATGAGGGAAGGGAAGCATGTGGCATGACTTGCAGAAAGCAGCTTCAGCTACTAGGTCCACTGGGGAGCCATTAAGGAGTTAAGAAACATTGTTAGAGAAAAAAAAAGATTTGTGGGAGGAGATGAAGATTTCAATTTGAAACTTGTCAAGTTTGATGTATGTTTGATACATTTAAGTGGAAATCTGAAGCTGGGCAATTGGCAATTGTGATACTCCTAGGGACAGTCTGGGCTAAAGACATAAATTTGGGAGCCAAGGTATACAGATAGTAAGGGAAGCCAGAATACTGGTTGAGGTTCTGCTATGGGAAAAAGACGATACGGACAATAAAAAGAACAAAGGCAGAGCTACTCAGAAACCCCAACATTTATAGGTGGAGGAGCTGAGGGCAGGGGTGCCAGGAAGCAGGCATGAAAGGAGGGGAAGGCAGGCCAGAGGGTGTCACGGACAGGTGTGTGGAAGCCACAGGGGAAGAGATCAGAGAGGAGAGAGAGGTCAGCTGGGTCCAGTGAGGCCTGCCAGGGTCACATCAGCACAGAGGAAAGGTGCCCTGTGGTTTGGGCAGTGGACAAGGGTTTGGTATCTTTGTGCTGTTTTGGTAGTGGGAAGGCAGCAGAAGAGCATCCGAGGTGGGTTAAGGTGGAAAAAAAAAAAATGAAGAAGTAAAGATTGTGAGATAATACCACAAGGGCAGGATCACCCAGCCCTGAGAATATGGGAGGGATGAAGGGATGGGCCTTGTTTTAAAAGAAGTATCTAGATGAACTTGTGCAGTGGCAGCTAGACCCAGCTACTGAAAAGGCTAAGGTAGAAGGATGACCTAAACCCAAGTTCAAGTCCAGCCTGGAGACTACAATCAGACATTGGCTCAGGAGGGAGAGAAGCATCTATGTTTGTGTTTTAGTCTGCTGGCTAATATTGTCTGATTAAAGTCACATATTAGAGTGAGATAGTTAGATCCAAAAAACGCCACAGGCAAAGTTCAGGTCACCTCTGGTATTACTCAGACTATTTCTTAGTGTAGTTTCTTACCTTCTTCACCTCTTTTATCACATGACAGGGTCTTTCTATGTAGCCTTGGCTGGCCTGGAATTCTCTACACAGACCAGGCTAGCCTCAAACTCAGAGATCCATCAGTTTCTGCCTCTAGAGTACTGAGATTAAAGGCATGAGCCATTTCGTTGGCTTTCTCTTCCCTTAATGCCTTCCAGAGTTCCTCTTCCAGAAGCTGGCCCTTGTGTACAACCTGAGGAGATAGCTGTCAACAGCTCCAACTTCCCAGATTTGTGCCTTAGCAGCCCTGGAAGAACAAAGATTTTCCATGCCAGCATCTTCAAGACTGGCTTCCCGGAGACACTAGACTGGTCCAAGGTCTCTGTAAGACGGGACTCTTTGGTAACCCAAGCCTCACCTGTACAAGAGATTTTATCCCTATCTGGCCCTGATATAGAAGGCAGGCAGGGGAAGAAGCCCTTTCTGTCTGTGCATCCCACCCAGCTCACTAGTTGTATATAATGCAATAAAGTAACCAGTGTAACAGAGTCCCATGTGTGTGGCCGCTTTGACATCTGCGCTACCCAGGCTTTGTAAACTGAAGAACTTTTCTTGTAACTGCTAGTGCCCCTTAGCCACACAGAAACTGGGTTTCTCTGTGGTTCTTAGCACACTTTTTTTATTTTTTCTTTTTAATTATGAGCTTCTGGGTTGATTGAATCACTGCCAATTTTCTGATTACTTAAGGAAGGTTTCACATGATGCTCATTCCACTTTTAAAACAGACTAAGAGAGCTTTGCAAATGTCACAGCCAGGTCAAAACTTACTGAGTGTCACTATAAGATATCACACAGCCTTTGGGGAGCTATCTGACATCAATGAATCTAATGCTGGGTCTCACACTGCAAATATCTAGAAATATTTGGATCTGTAAGTAAATCCTAGAGTAACAAGTCAACCGGCCTCTATGCAGCTATTAGAACTACATATAATTAACAGCAAAAAAGCAGGGTATAAAACTATATATAATTAACAGCAAGAAAACAGGGTAAATAACATTTAAACTAGACTACGACATTTAAATAGTTATAAAGTGCACAAAATATATATAATAAAATATTATATTGCAAAATAAATAAGATCAGGTATTAGACTGTTGTGCTTATGAGCAAGTAATAAGTCTACTTATCTCAAAAGGTTCTTAAGATAAACCAAGTCATATAAAGCATATGATCCATTGCTGGGTGGACAGAGTACTTGGGCCATGGTGTTGACTGCTATATTGTGATGTATTGAGCATCCACCATTCTAACAAGACACTTGACAAACTTTGATTACTATGATGGTACCAGTGTTATTAAACTCTGTGCTTTACAAATAAGGGAGTCCAGGGTCAAAAGATTTCTATGGATTTGATCATAGTTAATGCATAGTTAAGCTAGTTTTTTAAATGCATATCTAAGTCTTGTGCTAAAGTGATTCCAATCCAAACAGGTTAGAAAACTAACTGGTTCTGAATGTGAGATTCTCCACAGACAGGACACAGTGGTATGGGGCAGGGGTGTCAATGCAGCGCTGTTCTGTATCCAGTTCTAAACATGCAAAGATACATCTAAATAAGAGGACCCATAATGTCTGGCTTCTGAATGTTCCAAAAAGAACAGAAAATGCTAGATATTTCACAGAAATGGTAAAATTTCTCAGAATGAAAGAATAACACTAGCCACATATCGAAAAGTGATACACAAATTATAGGGAATGAATAAAAAGACCCGCACCTGGGTATGTCATCGTGAAGTCTCTGAATGTGACAGTGAATTCAGGGAATGGTGTCAGGGGAAGAAGAACTGAGGCAGAGTCGAGACTGGAAAGAATGTTGAGATCAGAGTGGCTCGGATTTGTTAGCTGTGGGGTCCTGACAAGACAGTCAGTAAGGGTGTCTGAAGGACAGACCGGTCCATGAGGAGAAAGGAGATCGGGAAAGGAAGTAGGAAGCACAGGCTGTGAGAGAGAGGGTGACTCCATGTCCTCTGAGGACACAAAAGAAAGAGCCTTAAACCCTAACCCAAGGAAGACGGTCTCCAGGCAGAGAGCACAACAGGCCATGAAAACAAGTTCATAAAGAACCGTCAAGTTAGTAACACTGTGTCCTGTGTCCTGGCCCAGTGATCAAGAGCCGCAACCCCATAAAATACCGTGCCAGTTTCCTAACAGGAAAATCAAGTGAGGCCAAATATTTGATGTGCCTAAGAGAATGAATGCAAATCTCTGTCATGATCAATTTACTTCTTGACATAACTCACCCAGCTGAATCTACAGAGATTAGAATGTTACATTTGGAATCGTCTGCATGCATTTCTAGAGGCTGGGTGTCACCCCTAGAAAACCTATGACAGTGAAGAAACAGACTCGTAAAGGCCTGATTACAGCTTTATCAATTACGAAAACATATTGCATATACAATAAAAACAGGGATAGTTTAGGGGAGTCAAAGCTAATTGCATATCGTCACCCCAAACTTCTTGTCTCTAACTGTAAAATAACAAGAAATTAAAACATCTCATGTAAAGCAAGAATATCCCTTCAAATTAAAATTTAAAACTTACTGTATGTCTTCATTTTTAATATTTTACTTGGCACATAAAAAGGGTATTTGTGAAAGAAGCAAGTGAACATGTATTAAAATACTAAACATTTTCCTCTAAACCTATTATTAATACAGCCCATGGTCAGCTTATCCCAGTAACTCCGTGTGGTTTGGTTCTGATCCATTAACAAGCCACATGGTTATTAATGGCAAGTGTCAACCAAGTTGTTAGCTGGTGTCACTTGTGTGAGAAACTAAAAATGTCCACCTGTTGTACCGGTACCCTCTCCCTCCCTTCACTGGCTTTTCTCAAGCCCAGTCAGCAAGTGACTCTCCACATAATCAATCACTAATTCCATTCTGGCCAACACCATCATACTTGGGTTGTTAAGGTCTCCAGAATTACCTTTACTTTAGGTTATTTAAAAGAACTTTACACATGCATACACACATGTGCATGTGCACGCATGCACACACACACACACACAAAACCCTTCGATTGAATCATTTCATAGTGATAAAATTTAACACACAAAATATTTTTCGTCACTTCAGATAACTGTACCATCAAAGTCGCTTGAGAGTGAATAGGCTAAAGCCATAACTGATGCTACATTAGCCCTCTTAAAAATGTTCATGATATCTAGTTAATAAACAGCATACAATACAAATGGTACAATTCACTGGAATCCTATGTGGAATCATACTGGAAATATGTATAGGTGGTGTGTGGTTATGACTTTGGAAGGGTGTAGTTCTAAATGTGAACAGTGGTTTTCAGGGGGCACGAGTGGATTCCGGTAGCCCATCCTAACAGTAGGAATGTAGGCTCTGCCTACCTTTACTCCTCTTCCCTTTTCCTATCTACTCTAGAAGTTATTCTGTGCACTTGGAATAGTGCCTGATAAACAGAAAGTAGCTATATAAGTGTTCATATCGCTAGAGGGATCTTTTTCAATTATCTCTATTTTGTGTTTTTCCGTAATGAAAACTTTAACAGGTATAATAAAGGGTTTCGAGCTCCTATTAAAATTTCTAAGACTGCACAAATCACAAGAAGACCAGCTTTGATCATTTTACATTTTGTTTCCTGTCATCTTTCTGGTAAAACTTTAATATTTTCTTGTTTTTAGTCATTGAAGACCCAAATTGAGACCTGTTCCAGAGCTTATAGTTCACAAGTAGAATGTGCACCTACTCCTGTCCTTGAAATCCTGACTACCTGTGAAGCTCTTACATCACCCCATCGTCTTTCTTCTGGGAAACAATAACAACAGTAACACAAACATCTCTATAACTGGCCCAGGCATGTTCCTAAATTGAAATCTTCCAAATTCCTGCTTATCTGTCACCTCTTTTAGAACTTGGTAGCCAGAAGGATCATTCAGTAGTCAAGAGCATCTGCTTCTCTTTTTCAGAGAACTGACCATGTTTCCCATGCACACACACACACAATAAATACACACACACACACACACACACACACACACACACACACACACACACACTAAAACAAGCAAAGCTGGTCTTGGTGGCACACACCTTTAACCCTAGCATTCATGAGACAGAGGCAGGTGGATCTCTGTGAGTTCTGGTCCAGCCTGGTCTATCTAATGTGACCTTGACTAAAAAACAAAATAAAAAAAACAAAACCCCTGACCAAACAAATAAAAAGATAAAATAGAGTTGAGACTTTTGTCCTTTGAGTTTTGGGGGGGTGATGACCCCCTAGGGGTCACATATCAGATATCCTGGATATCATATATTTATGTTATAATTCATAATACCAGAAAATTACATTTATAAAGTATCAATGAAATTATTTTGTGGTTGGGGGTCACCACAACATGAGGAACTGTATTAAAGGGTTGCAGCATTAGGAAGGTTGAGAGCCGCCTCAGTAAGCAGTTGAATTTTAGCTCTAGAAGCTGGTAAGCTATTCAGACAGTATTTCTGACAACACTTTCAGAGCTTCATGGGGAGCTGTATGACCCAGTAATTGGCACTGGGGACAGTGTTTAACAAGCCAGCATGATCCTCCTGAACACCAGAGGCAATGGCATTCAGACATATGGGTTTGCACCCTCCAAAGTTGTTGGCTGAATTGGACGAATGATAACTTCTCCATAGAAATAAATGAGAAACCAAAGTTTATTTTAAGGAGGCAGCCTTATGGAAGTACTGCAAATCCTGCCTCCTGGGAGCACTCTTTTCTCCCACCCAACCCATCCTTACTGTATTGTGTTCAAGGCCCTGTGCCCTCAGATAAGAAAGAGCAAGTCACAGACTAAAACCATTAAGAGACCCATCAAGTCAGAGAGAGGCCCTGAAATCCCATATTCTCCTTTGTCAGAACATACTCACCAATTGTGAGTCAAAGGCAAGCTACAGAGACATTCTAAAGCAATAACCAGACACAAAGGGGAGGAGAGACCTCTGGAAAATATCACAAGAAAGGGACAGGGCAAACTCCAGGGCAATGTGGGCCTGGGAACACAAAACCTACCAGCACACTAAGCTGAAGCATGGGTTTGATGCACAGAAAGGAAGCCCTCAAAGGAATTTTACATGTTTCCCTGAGTTACTCATTTTTTTTTTCTGAGTCAGAACAAATGAAATCAGGAAACACCTGGGACTGTTAGCATTAGTTAGGAAATGACTTTAAAAGCTTGGACTCCATTTGAGATAACGGATGGCAGGCTCTACATCTTAGAGTCAAGGAAAATGCTCAAGCTGTCTCTCTTCGTTTGGGTTCATTTTCATAACTGAACCTAGAGACTCAATGTGTTATGATTATATTTTTTAGATTTAAAATGGCCTAGCTACATTTTTGTTCCTATAAATAATTACATGAAAATGTTATAACTGACATGAAAATAAATGCATGGGATAATTTTCTGAAGATAAAAGACTTTTTAAAATGGTGTTGGAGAGATGGCTTAGTGGTTAAGAGCACTGGCTGCTCTTCTAGAGGACCCTGGTTCAATTCCCAGCACCCACATGGAAGCTCATGACTGTCTGTAACTCCAGTTCCAGGGGATTCAACACCCTTATACAGCCAAAACTCCAATGCACATGAAATAAAAATAAATCATTAATATATTTTTATATGTTTAAATATATTTATATTTACTATATATTTTTAAAATATTTACATATTTACTGTATATACAGTATTATATGTATATATGTGCATATATATATATATATATATATATATATTATATACAGTATTTCAGTAGGAAGATGGGCCAGAAAGTAAAATTAAGAACCTGCAGAAGGATTGATTGTGTGGGAGACTTGCTGACAGTTTCAGATCAAAGCTGTTTTAGTGCTTGGAAGCTGGGATTGGAAGGCAGGCACTTGTCAAACAGATGATGTGCTTTCTCTGAGTTCTTGGGACCTGGAGCCTGAGCCCTCTAGGCTCTACTTTCAAGTAAACCTCTGCCTAGCAGGCCTTATCACCGATTGATTTACATAACAGCATTATTGTTTACATAGCTTTGACATGCTTTGTTAAGCAATAAGGCAAAACACACATGTTACAACACAATCATTTATATCAGCATTCTTAAAACATACAGTGCTGGGCAAGTTTGTTTCTGATGTTTTCCTTGGATGTGTCATTTTAATAATTAATTGTGAAAAGGATTGTTTTTGTTGTTTTAAAGAAAGTAAGATTTATTTTATATTAGATAACAAACTTTATATAGAATATCTTGTTTATATCTCATGTTTTGAATGAGTGTGTGTGTGTGTGTGTGTGTGCGCGCGCGCGCGTTCAGGTTCACATATATGTGTGTAGAGACCAGAGGGTGACACTGTGTATCCCTTCCCCTATTGCTCTCCACGTGGGTTTGTTTGCTTGAGACACAGTTTCTCCTGGACCTACGGTCTAGCAATTTAGCTCAACTGGCTGGCTCCTCCCATCTCTGTGGTAGCCTAAATGCAAATGCTCATGTATTTGAATACTTGGTCCCCAGTTGGTGAAACTATTTGGAAAGAATCAGGGGGCGTGGCCTTGGAGGAGGTGTGACACTGGGGTGAGAGCTTTGAGGCTTCAAGATTTGTCAAGATTTCCAGTTGGCTCTCAGCTATTGCTCTAGCATCATGTGGACCTAGCTGTATGGCCACCATGGTGGACATGAATTCTCACCCTCTAGAACTGTGAGTTCCTGAGTTAAATGCTTTCTTTTATAAATTGCCTTGGTCATAGTGTTTTGTCAGAGCGGTAGAAAGGTAATAAAGACAGTGCTTTACACTGCTGCTTTATATCCTTATATATGTATATGGATCTGTATATGCTCAGGGTTTTATACTTCACAGCAGGCACTCTACCAACTGAGCTATCTCCCAGCCCTAGATCTCAATTTTAAAATAGAAGCATACTAGAATACACATTTTTCCACCCAAAGTTTGCACTAAACTCTTGACAAATGTTTCCCAGTGTTTTGTTAAATGAGCTTCACAAATGTAATTTATGTTAATTATTAACCATTGTCATTTATACAAACTAGTTGTAATAATTTAAGCGAACTCCAGTAAACCACTTTTTTTTTAGTACTAGGAATTGAACCCAGGGCCTATAAATGTTAGGCAAGCATTATACCATGGAACTGTTCTATACTAATTATTATTAAGGTCCGATTAAGAATAATCATCAAGAACAATGGATACAGGCGTGAGATAAAGCTTTTTCAGGTTAGGGTGGAACTTAATAATAGACTGTGAGCTTAGCATGCAGGAGGCTTTTTGTTAAATCCCCACTTAAAAGGGGTGAAGAGAGAGGTGGGGAAGGAGAAATAAGGGAGACAAGGAGGGGGCAATAATGAAGTAGAGGAAGAGGAGGAGGAAGTGGGTAAGGAGAAAGAGATAGAAGGAGAAGAGGAAAATGAAGAGAATGTGGAGGAGGAACAGCACTCCTGAGGCTGAGGCAGAAGGATCCTGTGGTAGTTTGAATGTGATTGGCCCCAGTAAGTTCACAGGGAGTGGCACTATTGGGAGATATAGATGTATCTTGTTGGAGGAAGTGTGTCACTGTGGGGGTGGGCTTTGAGGCCTCCTTTGCTGAAGATTCCCTTGGTGTGATACCATTTTGTATCATGTTTGTCCATTTCCTGTTGCCTCCTGATAAAGACGTAGCCAGCACTACGTCTGCCTGCATGCCACCATGCTACCACCATGATGATAATGGACTGAACCTCTGAACTGTAAACAGTCACCTCAGTTAAATGTTTTCCTTTATAAGAGTTGCCACGGCCATGGTGTCTTTTCACAGCAATGGAAACCCTAACTAAGGCAGAACTTAAGTTTGAAGTTAGTCAGAGTTACATGGTGAAACTTTGCCTCCAACACAACACAAGAACAAAATCTTGAAATAGAGCTGCCCTGACAAGTAATATTGCTACTACTATGTAGTGGGATTATGATGTTACATTGTAAATGATTGTCCCACCTACTGGCTTAATAAAAACGCTGATTGGCCAAAGGCAGACAAGAAGTGTGGGTGGGGCTACCAGGCCAAGAAAACTCTGGTAACAAGAAGAACAGGGCAGAAGTGCCAGAGAGAAGCCAGAAGAAGCAGAGGACAACTATGCTGCTCTGAGAAAGGTACCGAGCCGCATGGCTGAACAAGACAAGAGTGGTGGGGTAGTTTAAGAGCAAGAGCTAGCAAGTTATATGTCTGGGCCCCAGGTCAGTCAGCGTACAATTAATACAAGTGTCTGTGTGTTTCAGTGGGACTATGGGACTGTGGGTCTAAAAATCTGGGCCACGAGGCTAGACGGGAAAGTCTGAGCCAAGAGGTTCGGCTGGAAAGTCCAGGCCAGAAACCAAATACAACACTACTACGACTAATAATAATAATAAGGCTTGGTAGAGTAAAGCTCAGCAAATTTTAAAAGAAAGTAAGAAAATCTAATATTTATAACTTCTACAATAATGTTCAACAAATGAATCCTGGGCATGGTGGGAAAGGTCAGTAGAACCAACTATGTGAAAGTCTAGAGTATAATCCATGAAACTCCAGGAAGAATAAATAGAAACACACAGTAACAACAAAAATCTATACTTAACTATATCACTGACAAAAGTCTAAAGCACAAAGATAAAGTATTAATGGTGAATCCAGAGAACAAATATGTTCAGGGGAGAACAATATTATGAATGACAGTTCATATCTCATTAGAAACAGGAAGGTATATAGGATGGAAATGGGATGGAAATCAGCCTGGAATTCCATTCAGAATTGATATATTATTCAGAAGTGAAAACAGGGCTGGAGAAGATGGTTCAGAGGTTATAATTGCATAGTGTTCTTTCAGAAGACCCACATTCTGTTCCCAGCACCACATCAGGTGGATCCCATCTCCTGACTCCAGCTCCAAGGGATTTAATGGTCTGTACTCTTCTGAAGGTACCTGCACTTGACACATACACAATATAAAAATAAATCGTTTTTAAAAATAAAAACCACAAAAGATAACTTTGGATAAATGATGTCGTGAGAAGTCATAGTAAAGCAGAAGAAAAATGAGTAGGAGAACATTTAGCATAACAGGAAATGTTAGCAGGGAGAAACCGAAGCCACAGAAGCAAACAACTCCACAAATAACCTTTTCCCCATATATATATGCATGTGTGTATGTATGTCTATATGTATATGTGTGTATACACATACTTACCACACACACACACATATACACTACAACCAGCTCTTGAAAGGTAATCTATTGTAGGGCCTTTTGCTCATGAACAACTAAAATATTAATAAAAAGGACAGAGTTAATAAAATTGTACTGTGTTTAAGTTTTTAAACATTTGTATAACATTTATTTAGTGTGTGTGCACATGTGCACATGTACCACAATCCATGTGTATGGGAAACGACAACCTGAAGACATTGGTTCTCCCCTTCCACTATGTGGGTTCCAGGCATCACACTCACAGCATTAGGCTTGAAACACCTTGCCAACCCCAACTATAACTTTTAAAATAAATGAATTTATTTGTTTTACATCCCAGCTCCTATTTCCCCTCCATTCTCTCCTTCCAGTCCCTCCCCCATCTCTGTTCCCACCTCGGAATCCACTCCTCTGTTTCTCTTTAGGAAAGGGCAGGTCTCCCATGAGTATTAATAAAACATGGAATATCAAGTTGCAGTAAGATTAAACCCCTCCCCAAGTATTAAAGCTGGACAAGGAGACCCAGTATGAAGAGTAGGGTCCCAAAAGCCACTAAAAGAGTTGGAGTCAGCCCTTATTCCCACTCTTAGGAGACTCACAAGAGGGCTTGTCATAGGGCATTCTATTTGGGCGCCTCTTGGGAGAAGGGGTGAGAAGGCCAGGATTCTATGACACAGACCCCCCATAAGTTGGTTGAGAAGCAAACTGCAGGCTCATAAAGCAATCAGCAGACTCGACTCATTATTGCAGATATGGGGCAAGCTACCTACCCCTTCCTGATTTCCCATTGGCAGCTGGAGACTAATCAAGCAAGTGAAAGCCTGTATGACAAGAACTTCAAGCCTTTGAAGAACGAAGTTGAAGAAGATACCAAGGGATGGAAAACTCTCCCATACTCACGGATTGATAGGATTAACATAGAAAAATGACCATCTTACCAAAAGCAGTCTACAGATTTAGTGGAATCCTCATCAAAATTCCAACACAATTCTTTACAGAGCTTGAAAAAATAATACTCAACTTCATTTGTAAAAACAAAAATCCCAGGGTAGCTAAAAAATCTGAAGGCATCACCATCTCTGATTTCAAGCTCTATTATGGAGCTCTAGTGATAAAAAAAACCGGCTTGGTATTAAAATAAAGACAGACAGGTGCATTAGTGGAATCAAATCAAAAACCCAAACATAAATCCACACACCTATGGACACCTGATTTTTGACAAAGAAGCCAAATTATAAATTGGAAAAAAAAATAAAGCATCTTCAACAAATGGGTGCTGGTCTAGCTATATGCTGGCATGTAGAAGAATACAAATAGATATCAAAAAACTTCCTAAATATTTGGAAACCCTTCAACATGATTATAACTCTTGACTTAAAAAAAAAACAAAATTTGGGATACAGATAACAGTGTTTGAAAGGAAATGTAAATATTTACATGCAGAAAAAGAACACTCTTAAAAAACTATGGAAAAGAGCAAATTAAACACAAAATAAGTAGAAGGGGGACATTGTTAAGATAGATAAAAACCAGGTAAATCTTGACTCTGAAAGATTAATAGTATTTCCAACACCCAGTAAAGCTAGCCGGTGTAATTCTTATGAAATCACCAAGAGGGTATATGCGCTACTTCTCTGTTCTCTTTCTCAGCACACACACACACACACACACACACACACACACACACACACACATATATATACACATAGTAATGCATACATGTGTGCACCTATACATACATGTCACATACATATATGCATAGACATACATATATACATGTATATATGCATATACATATACACACATATACACATGTATGCATTCATAGGTACATGCATAAATGAACACATGCATATACATGCACTCAGATACATATGCATACACACATCTTACACATGTACACATACACACACACACACACACACACACACACACACACACACACACACACACGCAACCTTAGCTGCTAGTGATACATGAGCAGAAACAGCAGTGAAGCAGGCTGTTAGCTTGTGAGAAGTCTGCTTGCCCCAGGATGAGAAAGATAGCAGCGACTGGAAGTTTACTTTAGGGCTCTGGGCAAAGATGCTCATGTGGGGGGGGGGGGGCTGAGGAAAGAGGGACTGTGGACACGGACTCCCCTTGGTCACAGACAACAAACAACATGCTGAAATAAGCCTTCAGGTTTTGTTACATGAAACCATAGCCTCCGTGAGAATAGTAGGAGTGTGGCACTGTCACATTCTCTGTGTTGCTGATGAGGGTCACCACTGGAGACAAAGATCCTCTCCTCATCCCTGGGTAAGATGATAAACCTCTTTGCATAGCGATTTTCTTGTCTCTGAAATGGGAGTGACAACTGATGGCCCCTACTTCAAAGGGCTGTCTTATAGAATAAATTGACGCATGCAAATTGCTTATAAAGCATGTGCTTGAATACTGAGGTTTTTACGCTTACTGGAGAAAAATGGATTCAAATACTTGAGGTTTCCTGATGAGGCCAAGATGCCCACCTGAAAGACCAGCAAATGTATTCAGCACAGACCTTGACATGCTCAAATGATAGGGTACATTTTGTTTTTTTCCAAGTAAATGTTTGAGGTTTTCAAACCCTTAAATTCTAAATAAGATATTTTTCAAGCACTAAAATGGAAGGGTTGGACTAGCAAACCAAAACAAAGCTTAAACCCTCAAATCAAGTGAAAACTTTCTTTTGCCTTAACCACAATTTGCTGCATGATTCTTAGAAGCAGGAGAAGTGTTCTGTGAACACCAACAGAGTGCAGCTGAGGAGGCTGTGCAGGCCATGGGGAAGGTTTACAGGGTTTCCACAGAAACTGCATGTTCCCACTTGTTCTGTAGAAAGTGTCAGAGCTGTCACAGATGTGGTCTCATGTCCCTGGATCAGCTAGGACAGTCTACCTGCCTTAGGAGGAGTGAGTGAAAGAACTGGGCGTGCAGCTCAGTGGTGGAGCACTTGACTGTGCCTGAAAAGCCTTGAGTTCTCGGATTGCAACATGAACTGCAAATATAAAATATATTCAACGAATAGAGAGGAGACGGTGTGGTCTGCTGGTGGAGTAGGAGGTCTTCAGTCATACAAAAGGAATTCACTGAGTTCCTACCGCGTGTTTAACACTAGGCTCTGTGGTGGGGACATGGAGAGCAGGATAGATGTGCCTCTTCTAGTCAAAAGAAGAAACAGCCTACAACAGCTGTGGCCCAGTGTGATGAGGGTCCCAAGGGCCTCAGAGAACCCACCCTAAGTAAAGACAGTCATGAGAGGGAGACGATGGTAATGAAGCAGGGAAGGGAGACATAGACTTTGAAAACCAAGAGACATGTGCAGAGCCCAGAGACCAGAGTGCTGGAAAGCTTGTCCTACAACAGAGTATTGAGGCAGTAGGGACGGGGCAGAGATGCAGGGCTGGCCCAGTGCCTTACAACTGTCTTCAGAAGGCGTTTCTGTCAGGTGCCCAACACGGTACATGCCTTATACGAGATCACAGTGGCTACAGTGAGTTGTGAGACCAAAATCCAGCAGACATTTGACCAGTTAGTATCCACATGATCTAATCCATGACCTGGATAGTGCAGCGTGAATGCAGAAAACTGGAGAGCATGTGAGCTGGAGGGCGGGCAGACCCGGAACAGTGTCACACTGCAGAAGGTGAAGAGCAGAAGGTGGGGCTCCCTCTCAGGTCTCAGCCTAAGGCAGCTGCATGTCAAACACTGGCAACTCCCAGAGACAGGAAGAACATGAGTGGGGCCTCAGGCATGAGTCTCTCTTCAGATGACCGAACTTCCAGAATGCCCAGGACTTCCAAACTGAAGAAGTGGACACTTGGTCTGAAATACCAAGTGAGAAACAGCAGCACCAGGGAGGTTACGCAGTTCTGGCCGCAGAGGAGGCGGCTGAGGGAGTAGAGGGAAGAGAGGGCATGTGTCTGGTCCAGAGCTCTGGAGTGAATGGAGACAAGACGTGAGATGGGGGGGGAGGGGGAGTGCAGGGAGACTTCTGGCATCGTAAGGCAGAGTGGTACCTAAGGGGGGGGCGCTAGGGGGAAACGTCATTTCAGCATCTTCCAATAACTGGTTACAGGTGAGACTAACGAAGCTACCTCTGGAGGTCAGTTCCTAGCAAAGCTACTGATTTTAGTCTTTCCAAAGTTCAGACTTCACCTCAGATCCTTGGTAAATGAATTTGTACCCTCTTTGCAAGTAGACACTTCAGATAGTAAAAACCTCAGGGTAGCAGGATTTGGCTAAAGTACACAAACTAATCAACCTCCGTAAAATGTCAACAGCACAAGACTCAGAAGGGAGGGAACATGTGGCCCTAAAATTAGGGAGTCGGTTTAGTTTATAGAGGCATTTTCCTAATGTCTCACAGAAGAAATTTTCTATGCAGTTTTCTAAACCTCATTTGAGATTGTATGATTGTTCTGGGTTTCTGTTAAAGATGCCATGAAATACTGGAAATTTTGTATTAAAATTAAAGTGTTTATATCTTCATTGAGACAATAGCACAGAAAAGTTAACTAATAATAACGCCTGTGACTACCATGCAGCCAAGAATTTCCAGCGCTTTTCTTATTTGGAAATGTATAGCGCCATCTAGTGGTCACAAACCATAAAGGGAAAAAGGAAGAAAACCAATGAACAAAGTAAAATCTAATACATTTCAAGTATCAAAGTTGTTCGGTTAGCTGGTTTTGTAGACAATAATTTTTACCTTTTCCAGAATCACTGTCGTGTGGGTGACACATTACCCTCCACATGCAAAGTAACTGCGTCACATTTTAAGTTGAAGTACTTCCTGTCAAGCCATAATATTTATATACCTTTTTAAAAATCATAAAATCATTATCAATACCTTGGATAAAACAGTATGTTCAGTTAGGATCATTTTATTTTTTAAAGTGTGATTAAACTGAAGAGTTCCATAGAAAGCTTTATCTTGGTTTTTGTAAGATTAAAATGTGGCCCATCTTCTGCATAGACTGTAATTATTGACACCATGGTGGTCCCTGAAGCTCCTCCAGACTAGGGGATGACGGTGTGATTTAATGAAGCTTATCTCTGATGCTTCTATTTTTGCAAAGCGGCAGCTCTGTGGCACGGCCCTTCTACTACTCAGCCGCAGGGTCAAAGGAATTTTCCTTTGCTCGTTCATGCCTCTTAACTCTGGGCGTAAGTGAGAAAAATGTCAGTGACATAGAGAAGGGGCGGGAAGGACATGGCTGTTCACTATCTTCATGGATCTGCCCCAGGAGCAGCCTACCTTGTCCCCCCCACCCCCTACCCCCACCCCTGCCCCCCCTACCCTCCTACCCCTGCCCCCCCAAACAAAGCTAAACTTTGCCTCCCAGCTCGATGGCATTCTCAAAACTTTTGTATCTACCCTTCTCACACAGTTTGAATCAGACTCCACACAGATTGATAGCCCCACATAAGAACCGATTATAAAATATAATGCTCTAGAAGGGATATAAAAAAGAGTAAAGGGGACAGAACCAGATCAAAGTACACTGTATCCATGTATGAAACTGTCCAAAAGAACTAATAAAATGATTTTTAAATTAATTTTAAGGAACTTTAAAAAAAAATCAGTATGCTATTTGACCCTCCTCCATGGTATAAGGCGTACTGAACAACAAAAATCTCCTAAAATATGATGTGCAAAGCTGACATGTTTGTTGGTTGTTTATTCTTGACTGTATCTGGAGTACATGTCATGTGTTGCCTAGCAGATTGTTTGTGCACAACTGAACATAAATCTTAAGTTAACTTCTAGGCCTATCAGACTTACGAGGGGGTTTCCATGCTGGGAAAGTTAAAAAAAAAAAAAAAAAAAAAAAAAAAGAGACGATAATAAAAGGAAGAAACGGACCGAACAGAGGAGAGGAACAGCGGACAGTTTAAAGGTAAGCCGTTTATTGAGGGCGTGGTCATTTGCCTGTTGAGTGTTAGAAACAATTGTTTTCACAGAGTGGCAGCAGCGGGGTGCCAGCCCCACTATCGCAGGGGTGGAGGAGAGGGAGAGGCACATGGGGACAGGACACACTGACTGTGGCTGCATGCTGTGTTGTGGTTGAGTGTGAAATGTCCACGGCCCATGTGTTTGAATACTTACAGGGTCTTCAGCTGGCGGCTGACGGGAAAGGCTGTGCAGCTCTAGAAGCAGAGCTGCCATCTTCTCCTGGCTCCTGAACGCAGACTCATAGCCAGCCACCTTGTGCCCCTGCTGCTCTGCCTTCCCTTCATACAGTTTCACTTCAAACTGTGACCAAAATAAAGCTCCCCTCAAGCGAGTAGATCCCCCTCCTGCTACCTGGTCACATATACAAGAAAAGCAACAGACACACAGGCGCTCTCTCCACTAAGCCTCTCCACCATCTTTTAGGGGCGCTCTTGACACTCAGTGGAGCTGCTTTCAAGAAAACCAAAACAATTTTCCCGTCTCAAACTTAAGTCTCCTGAGGTCCCACGGTAAGCAGAGATGCAAGCCTGAATACATGCATGATTGGTTCATTCTCAGCACTATGTATTCCAGGGATGGTGGTGTGAACCTGTAATCCCAAGTAGCAGAGGCAGGAGGATCAGCTCAAGACTGGCTCTGGCTACAGAGTGAGTATAAGGCTAGCCTGGGATACACAAGACCCTGTCTCAAAGAGAGAAGGGAGACACAAGCTAAGTTTCACGATAATTAAGCTTCTTCATCCTCTAGCTGACCAAGAATTAACAGTCATTATCACTGGGGAGATTTTTTAAATGTATTATTCATTCATTTATTGTTTTGATGTACATGTATGATGTGGATGCGTATGCATATGTGCATGTGTGTGCTGTAGCATGTACATAGATGTCAGAAGGCAACTTAAGGTGTTAGTCCTCACCTGTCACCTTGTTGAAGGCTGGGTCTCATGTTCTCTATCACATAGTAGTCAACTTTCAGGCCAGGAGCTGGGAAGAATTCTGTCTCTGTCTCCCATCTCTCAGTAGGCATGTGCTACCTCACCCATCTTGACCAGAGTTCTGGAAATCCAAACTCCTGTCCTCATACTTGCACAGGAGTGAACCACAGTTCAGAGGGAGGCTCCTGTGTGGGAGATGCCTTCACACAGCTGCTTAGCGGAGATGGCTGCTCTGTGGGCCAGAGACTGAGATTTGTAAGTACTTTACTCGGCACATTTTGAAAACTGATCTTAACAAAGGAGAAAAACACTTGAATTACACTCATCCACAGGCCCCTTCTGAGAGAGAGATAGGATCTTAGCAAGTTCACTAAAATGTTTGCATTGGCCTTTGGCCTGTGTTTTTATCTTCAGGTGTTTGGGGAACTGGGTTATTTGGTCCCTCTGGCTAGTGTTACCTGTTTCTATGTACCAGCAGAGGGCGCTCTGCTGCCCTACTGTTAGGATGAAGAATAGCGAGAGGCGGGATATGCAGACTCAGGAGAGCGTTGGGGAGAGAAAGAACTCCACTTCTGAAGTGAGTGGGTCGGGTGTCCTAGGACCCCCTTCACAAGCCTGTTTATGGTTGCGGTTTTGCTAGCTTCCAAGCCTACAAAGCTCTTAGGCTCTGGAGTGCTGTTCTTGCCATGGTAGTTTAGGGTGGAGTGACAAGGGTCACATGATAGTCGCAGTTTCTGTTTGGGGCAACAGGCCCTCTACAGAGGTGGGAAAGTCAGTCCACACAGTTGTGACCAACCCTGCACTTGGGAAGGGGGGTTGTCCTAATAGAAACTTGACACTTCATTATCTATGATGTGTGTGTGTAATGTGTCCATGTGTGACCTACCATTGCCGTCTAGGAGGTCACGGGCATTACCTTGTATTTCATTCCCTTTACAACTTTCCTCGCACTTGGGTTACAGCCATAACAAATTCGACTCCAGACATACACACTCCTCCCCAATTCTCAACACAGAGCTTGGAACAACTGTGACTTCATAAATGGACAGAGAAGGCATCTCTCTTGCTGTTTGTGTTTTTAGTGATAAATAATGTCTTCTTGATTGAACAGTCTGGTCTATCCCATTTTTCTACTATATGGCCCATTGATAGATAATGCATGCAGTTTTCTCACTAACTTGTTGGTTCCTGGGGCCAATGTTCTGTGACTAGCCTTAAACATAGCTATGTCGCCACCCATTATTATTCTTTATTATTCTTGTGCAGCAATCTAGTGAGAAAAAGCCAAGGATGCTTGTGTCTTTTAATCAGTCTTTCTGTAATCTTTGATTCTGGGGACTGAAATCAGTTACAGGCCAAAATACATGTGATAATTCGAATGGCTGTCCTTTGGCCCCCATAATCTCACAGGGAGTGGCACCATTAGGAGGTATGGCTTTGTTGGAGTGGGTGTGGTCTTGTTAGAGGAAGCATGTCACTATGGGGGTGGGCTTTGAGGTTTCCTACACTTAGGATACCGCCTAATGTCTCAGATGGCTTCCTGCTGCTTGCAAGATGTAGGACTCTCAGCTACTACTCCAGCTGCCTATCTACCACCATGCTCCCTGCCATGCTAATAATGGACTAAACCTCTGAAACTGTAAGTGAGCCACGCAAATTAAATGTTTTCATTTATACAGATGCTGTGGTCATAGTGTCTCTTTACAGCAATAAAAAACCAAACTAAGACAATACACAACCTCAATATAGATTTCCCAGCCCCCACCTCACCAATGGCTTAAAAGAATCATGTATGTAATAAAACTGTACTTCATGGTTCAGAATAACTAATGGATCAGATATGGTGCTCATTCTAATTATGAGAAATATAGAGATAAGCCTCCTCTGGTTTATTTTCACAAAGAAGGGCCAGGAGTTTTTAATTCAATCATCAACTTCTTAACACACACACAAAAATACAAACATACATATACTCACAAAGACACCCCCCATGATTTTATTAAATATGTAATATATCAGCACATATAGTCTTATTCTATGGGAGGCTTTACTGAGATTAGTTTATGGGTTAAATAGGTAATTGATTATATAAAAGACTTAAAATATTTGCAGAATAAAATTAAGGCTGTTCATTGTATATTGTCTTGTTAAAACCGATAGCAAATTATTTTTTGTGAAGAAACTGAGCATGTCAGACCTTCCAAGTCCAGATCTTCTGTCCACCATAGGTAACCCGGGTTGTCGATCGCTCTCTGGCTTGCGTGTGTAGTAAACACATGGTAGAAGATCTAAATGACCACCCAGCAACACTATGCCCTAGAAGCCTATTAGATGCTTAATCCTGGAGCTTGGGACTACTCCACAGTGTTTAAAACCCGAAAAGTGGGGCTGAAAGGAGGCTCAGCAACTAAGCACACTTGTTGCTTTTACAGAGGACCCAGGTTTAGAAAATTCATATGATGGCTCACAACAGACTGGAACTCCAGTCCCAGGGGATCCAGTGCTCTTTTCCAGACTCCATAGGCACCAGAGATACATGTGGTGCACATTCAGACACAAAGGAAAAACACCCATACACATCGAATGAAAATAGAGATGCTGAGTCATTTAACCATTACCACAGACATAAGAGCTAAGACCCAGAGATGCTCCAAGACTGGACCATGGGACCTCTGTAGGGGTATTAAGTTGTTCCATTGTAAATATTTTGTCCCTGCTTATGAATTCAATAAAAATGCTGATTGGCCAAAGGCAGACAGGAAGTGTGGGTGGGGCTACCAGACTAGAAAAACTCTGAGAACAGGAAGCACAGAGCAGAATGCCAGAGAGAAGCGAGAAGAAGCAGAGGACAACTATGCTGCTCTGAGAAAAGGTACCGAGCCGCATGGCTGAACAGGATAAGAGACATGGGTCAGATTAAGGGTAAAGAGTTAGCAAGTGATATGCCTGGGCCTCAGACGGATCAGCCTAAAACTACTGTATGCATCTGTGTGTCTCTGTGGGACTGTGGGTCTGTGGGTCCCAACCTTGAGGCTAGGCCTGTAAGTCTGGAACAGAAACCTCATACTACAGAGCTCCCTGGCATGGTCTTGTTCTTCTCCGCCCCTTTTCTCTCTGCATTACTAACAGGGAAGTCACTACAGTACTTATTGTGAGGCCTATACTGTGGAAAGATGTTTAGGGTTTTGTTTTGTTTTTTAAATACCTATATCACATCCTTTCAGAAAAGACTCCAAGGAGAATGTTTCTTCTGGTGTTTATAGCAGAAATTAACATTCTTCAGAGACAGCGTTTTGTTTTCTGTTGTGAACGCAGTGATGAATCTTCCCCTTTCCCCCACTAAGCTGAAGAAGCCACACAGCTGGCTCCCACGAGGAAGGCCTCTTCACATCCTGCTCACCTTACTCTAAGAACCAGATGCCTCTGCTTTCATTCTTGGGCCCTATTGCATGAATTCCAATTGTTCTTATAATAAAACCCTGGAACCAGACATTGGGGGAAAGCCAAAAAATCAGAGAGACAGAGGAACAAGCCACAATCACTCTTCTCAAATCCTCAGACTGAATGCCCCTGAGTCCTCAGCTGAAAGGAAGTGAGGTCGTAGGTGAAGGGCTGAACTTCTGCTTCCTCTTTCCCTGCCCAGCTCTCTCACCTCCTCATTCAACTTTCCTAGAGCTAACATTAAAGGTGTGTGCCACCACTGCCTGGCTGTTTGGTCTTGAACTCACAGAGATCCAGAGGACCTCTTCTTCCTGAGTGCTAAGATTAAAGGTGTGGGTCACCACTCCCTGACCTTTCTGACTCTGTCTTCTGATTTCCAGGCAAACTTTATTAATATATCACCACAGGGCCCTGAAGTATTTGTTATGTTGCTTTACCAATTGTTTAAAGCCACCAGAAATCATTTTGAAACATTAAAGACTAGTAAATAATTTCTATTTAAGAGAGAGAGAGAGGGAGGAAGAGAGAGAGAGAGAGAGAGAGAGAGAGAGAGAGAGAGAGAGAGAGAGAGAGAGAGAGAGAATCTACCAACTCAAACCATGTTCAAAGATAGAGAATCAGAACCATGAGTTGCTGCAAAGAGGGATGGGAATTTGTCCTACCTGGGCTAGCCATAAATCTCTCAAGGTAACAGCCTCTGTAGTTATGGAGAGTAGACAGATGCTGAGACCTGCTGGTCCAGAATCTCCCCTAAACTTCAGGGAATCATCAGAGAGGGTTTTTCACCCTGCAGGACTGCGGGTAATGACCCAGGGTGTAGCCAGAAGTCACAATGTGCATGAAGGGCTGCATCCAGAACACCCTGAAGTTGGTGTACACAGACCAAGCATAAGCATCCACACTGATCAGCTGGGCTGTGTCAGTGCTGCTGTGTAGTATGAGATTTCTGGCCCGGACTTTTGTGCCTTGCCTCTTTGTTTAGACCCGCAGATCCCCAGATGCACGGACCTGCAGTCCCACAGTCCCACAGTGACACACAGATGCTTTCAATAGTTTTAGGCTGATCGATCTAAGGCCCAGGCATATCACTTGCTAGCTCTCTACCCTTCATCTAACCCATGACTCTTCTTCAGTCATGCGGCTGGGTACCTTTTCTTAGAGCAGCATGGTTGTCCTCTGCTTCTTTCAGCTTCTCTCTGGCATTCTGCTCTGAGCTTCCTGTTCTCAGAGTTCTATTAGTCTGGTAGCCCCGCCCACACTTCCTGCCTGCCTTTGGCCAATCAGCGCTTTTTATTAAACCAGTGGGTGGGACATAATCTCCCACACTGCTGGGTCTGTGGGAGCTGGTCAGCACCTCTTACTTCCATCAGTGCTGAACTTGAGGCCCTGGGTGCTTCACTTACACAAAAATTTAAACACAAAAGAACACCCTCTCCTCTGACAGACAATTTGATCCTGCAACAACTGCTCAAGCAGTTGTGTCTAAAGTCTAAAAGAATCATCTGAGTGAATAACTAAGAACTAGAAAATAAATAGATCAAGCTTTCTCATATTCTAGCACCAAACAGTAAGAAAACATCCAGCAATCTGAGACAAAGGCAGGAAGAGTGTCACAAGTTCAAGCCAGGCAGAGCTACAAAGTAAGACAGAGAGAGGGAGGGGAAGAGGAGAAGGATAAACATAATAGAGAGAAAAAACAATTTACAGTAGAAACTATGTAAATATGGAATAAATAACAATGAACAACTCACATAGAGAAGACAGGCTTTTCTGAAAGACAAATTATTGAAGATCTATTCTGCTGGATTGAACCAACAACGTCATAATACTAGGTACTGTCACTGAGTTAGATGACTTTCCTAAACTAGCAAGTGTCACTCCATCAGGGACCAAAGAGACAGCCTCCTGCAGACTGGCTCTACAGATGCTGTTCTGTCTTGGTGACCCTGTCCCATTTCCAGTCCTCACCCTGGGTGCTGAGTCCCTCTTGCCTGAGGCCCAGGACAGCCTATTTCAGTTTTAATTCAATTCCATTTCCTCTTTCCAGACAGTTCTTCCTATCTTGATGCTGTTTCTCCTACCAATTCACCAATCCTATCCCCGTAGGCAAATTCTTTACACAGTTTAAGACCAATCCCATATTCACGGGTTAATCTGATGTCTTTTAACCTGGCCATTGCATACCCAATGAGTCTGTCATTTATTTTCTTCTTATACTGCCCCCTGCTGTTCAGCCCATGCAACTGTCCTCACAGTTGTGCCTTTGACCTCCAGTAGATATTAACAAAGAATTGCCCCAAGGGGGAAAGAAGTTGTGTTTGTGTTTTGAACTCCTTTGTGGCTAACTGAAATTTCTGTAGAACTTCCACTAGGGGGTACCACCCCATAACATTTGAGAGAGGAAGGCTGCTGAGTGCAATTCTTAATGAAAATTGAAGTCCAGACACATGGAATTTTAGAAACTTTTCTGAACGCATGCTGTAATTTTATGAAGCAATTTAATTTGAATCCTTTTAAATAAAAGTTGCCCCATGGGCAGAGTAATAGGCAACACTCTTAAGCAGTATAAACCTATATAAGGGAACACCAATTAAAAACCCAGACTCCATTACTGTAACATAAATAGTCATGAATTAAATAAAAGTGGTAGAGCCAGACAAGTGAAGTTATTTTCACATTAGCAAGGGAAATAGATATGTAAAAGTTGGCTTTAAAACGAAGGCTTTCCAAAAAACAAGGCAGCTCAGATGTTCTGGGACTCCTGGCATAAGTAAAATGGAATGATGCCATTATCTCTGGGGCTTAAAATTTTACCAGCAATACTGCAAACTGGTTCAAAGTTGGAGTATTCTGAGTTCTTTTAGGAGAAAGTAAGCCAAGGAATGATAGTGGAGTGGTTGACCTTTGAACCCTTTATCTCTTGCTCACTCCTCTGAAAACATGGGCAATATCCATCATATTAGTTCTGCATCCCTTCATTGGGAATGACAATTGAACCCACCTTATTGGTTTGTGTTCTGAAGTAGATAAACAATTAACTGACCTACAGGGGATAATACATGGTAGCTTTTTATGCAATGAATGATTGTAATGAAGCTCTTTTAAGATGATGTCTTAGTTAGGGTTACTATTGCTGTGATGAAACACCAGGACCAAAAGTGACTTGGGGAGTTTATATAAGGGAGCAGTTCCATAGAACAGTTCATCACCAAAAGAGTGATGGCAGGAATCTGGAGGCAGAAGCTGATGCTGAGGCCATGGAGGGCCTGCATCCTTATAAACTCCAGGACCACCAGCCTAGGGATGGCACCACCTACAATGGCCTGGGCATTCAATCAATCAATAACTAAGAAGGTGCTTTACAGGCTTGCCTGGGTACAGCTGGATCTTATGGAGGTGGTTTCTCAATTGAGGCTCCCTCCTCTCAGACTTTAGCTTATATCAAGATGACATAAAATTAGTCAGCACCGATGACGAGAAACAGAAATCATCTCATGGAAAGAGATATTAACTATCATTCTGATAAACACATTCATATAGGTAAGCAATTATAAGGCTAGGAAAAAAAGAAAGCATTTTGACCTTAATCACATAGTTATTCCCTTACTTTAGAATAAAACTGATTTCCTTAATGCCCAGCCAGCATTCTTTCCCTAATATCATATGATTCTTCCAGAATCTGATGGCTAAATATACAGACTAAATATATTCCTTAGTTAAAAAAGATTTTTAGGACAATTTTGCTAAGGCAACAAAATAAATGCATTGCATAACAGTTTGAAGGGATCTTATTGCATGTGTATCAAGACTTTGAATTTTAGGACCATCTTACTTTAGAAATTTACCTCTCGGAAATAATTTTTTCATTATGTGCCAAACACTCACTAACTGCCTATCCTGGAACACTGGAAAAGTAATACTCCATATGTTCACACTAGGAGAACAATTAAAGACGACAGCCTATGCGTTATGGAAGTACTGAAGAGGCCTGGGCTGTATCTCAGGGGAAAGCCCGCTCTGCATGTGCAAAGCCCTGAGCTAGACCCCAGCACTGGAGAAAAGGGAAGCTGGGGAGGGAGTTAGTAGAGAGAAAGAAGAAAGGGGGAAGGAGAGCAAAGAAGACAAAACACCAGGAGCATAGGAAATATTTATTTTATTATAATCATAACCAATTAAAATTAAACATGTACTTGGTTAAAACCCAAGAGGGGGAAGGATAGAGTGAAGTAATTTTAAGAGTATTTAAATGAGAGATTTCTTTTTTCTCTCTTTGAGGTCTCTTAAGATGGATACAATAAAGAATCATGCAGAATGAATGAATGCACTTCTTCATGTGATGGGTACTAAAATGAGTTTACATGATCCAAGCATCCTTTAATACATCATGATAACATGTGTCATGAAAGGAAAGGCCGAAGACCAGAGCCTTGGTCATGCCATGAGTCCTGAGGGGCACAGGTGTATATCAGTCCCTAGCCTCTCTGAATTCCCCAGCTGGTACAGGAAATAGGACCCATACAGCCATCCCTTCAAATCCTAGGGATGCTGGATCCAGGAACCTTGAAGGATGCCAAAATCTGCAGATGCCCAAGTACCCAACATAAACCGGTGTGGTACTTACATATAACAAACACATATAGCTACCTGAATACTTTAAACCACCTCTAAGTTTCTTGCTATACAAGAAATGTTCTATATTGTCTAGGGAAGAACACAAAAATGTCTAAACATATTCAGCAAGACAAAATTGTTTTCCCTAAATATTTTCCAATTAACTTGGTTGAATCTGCAGACATGGATCTCAGCATCACTTTACCTTGGTCTTCACTATCCCATCGCAGACAGGCACTCTGTCTTATCTTTCTTCTCATTAGCCCATTAACTTCACTAGGACTGCCAGTCCAGTGGAACCAGCAGCTTGGCTCAATTTTCCTTATTATGCTTGGATCCATCACTAAGATCCATCACTTCAGCTGCCCTTCCACGGGGGTGTTGATCATTTTCTTTTCTGATCCATTTATCCAGAAAACCCCCTTAAGCTGGGGTGTCCCAAGCCTGAGTTACATTATTCCCTGGTATCACTGACAGGGCACCTTCTCCTCAACCCCTCAACCCTCCCCTCAACCCACTCACACCAGCCCTTCCTTCTGCTAGGCAGGTGGTATTACAATTTACTGTGCAGAAAGAAATTCCTGGCCTCTCCCATGACTGAAGCTACAGTGTTACCAGCTCTAGCCAGAAATAATGCTAAAATGAGAACTTGCTCAGCCTAAAGCCCTGCTGTATTCTACCTCTGTTCTTACTCCCCACACTCTGGCTCTGCAGCCGACAAGGCCCTTGCTTACTGGGCTGAGGACCCTCAGCCTACTCCTGACTTAGTACATCATCTTCCCCCAAAATAGCATGCCTCTGCCAGCTAGAAGAGGTCTCTCCTTTAGGATATAAGTTTTTCTCGGTCATTATATGGCTTTCTCCTCTTTTTACAAATAACTAAAGAGCTGGTTTTCCCCCTGCCTATTTCCGTCTGGCTGCAGCTAACTCCTCCCACACCTGAAATGGTACCTCAGAAACAAAAGCCCTTCTCCATCTTTCTTTCATATGACTTTTTAGCTGTGTTCAATCCTTGGGCCATTTTATGCCCTGAAATATTCTCCTCTTTTTGCTATTGTTATCTTAATCCTCAGAATGAGTAAACTATTGCCTTTCGGCCATCAGGGAGAAGAGACGTGGACGAAAGGCCCTGAGTTTCTCAAGTGAACTTTTCAGGGGTGTGGTGGCCATGCAGTTGCAGACTAAAGATCCATTAGATAAAGTTGTGAGAACCAGATTCCTTCCTGCAGCCTGAATCAGACAGAAGGGTGGAAGTCATCAGTAGGGTAAAGAGGTCTGCTTATTCCTGTGTCAGAAAAAAACAAAACAAAACAAAACATAGAATAAGGGAGAATGGAGCATACTGTGGGGCCCTGTTGATAGTCTGGAACTCCCTCTCTTGGGGTCTAAGGAGCAGAAGTAGAATTGAAGACCACTTGGCCTTCTGTAGTATTCTCTAACAGCTGTCTCTTTCAAGCTACATTCATTTAACAGAAGAAAGTCAACTTTCCACTGTGAAAGTATTCTGTTTTTTAATTTTAGTGTCAGATTTGTGTGTACAGCTTGACATGTGATTATATGCTAGCGACTAGCTACTTACTCCTAAGTAACATACGCCTCTCTTAGTTTCCTGCCCCTCTGATAAAATGCCATGACAACTTGGGGGAAAGATGGGCTTATTCACATCACCCTTCCACACCGCAGTCCCTCATCAGAAGGCAGGGCAGGAACCTGGAGACTGGAACTGAAGCAGAAATCATGGAGGAACATTGCTTCCTGGCTTTCGTCCCATGGCTTGCTAGACCTGTTTTCCCAGGGGTGGCACCAACCACATCAATCATTAACCAAACAATACCAGCCCACCGGCTTGCCTACAGGCCCGTCTTATGGAGATGTCTTCTTGGGTATGATTTCTTCGCAGATAATTCCAGTTTGTGCCAAGTTGACAACAACAACATACTGGACAGCGCCATATTTAACTACAAAGGTTCCGGTTTGGTCTAATTTCCTTTGATCTTCTATATAGTTCAGTGGAGGGCTGAAAACTTGGAAGACAATTTTTAAACCTATTTTTAAAAAAAATTTTTAATTTTCTGTGTTTCAACAGATTTTGAGTACTGCATGCAATACATAATGCAGGTGTGTATGTGTCATAGAGAAAACATTGAAGTTGTTTGCACTTTATGAGCTAGAGAAGTGATGCACTTCAGTAGCTAAGGAGGATTTAATAACACATGAAATAGGCTCTTGTGTATTCTAATCAACCTAAATACACAAGGTACAAAACAAACAAACAGATAAAGAATCCCCGACAAACCTTAGAGCTAATTAGTTTTTATATGGTATATAAATCCTGCTAGTTCAACTTTCTTAGGCCAATGGGGGACTTGTGGATTTCAGCCTCGGATCAGGCTGTTCAAGCTGGTAATCTGAAAAGAACATCACATGCAGTCCACAGCATCCCTCCCCTCCCCTTTTTGGTGGTTCCTCCCCCCAGCTAGAGAAACCATTCAAGGCTGCAAACTCTCCCAGTATTTGATTCTTTTTTAAAATATCATTTTATTTTTACAGAACTTTCCATCTTTCTTAGTTATTAAATCAGACTGGAACATCTGGCTAGAAAATAATTGTTCCTTCAATAAAGGGGGTGGTGGTGGTAAGAACCAATGTTGAAATAGTTTCCATAATGTAATTCCCAGGACAGTGCAATTTGTGCTTGAAAACTAAGTGAAATCCTACTAAGACTCTTCCTGTTCCTTAAATACCGACGATTAACAACCTTAAGGTAATTCATAATCAAGCCAACAGAACCCCAGCCTGGAGTGAGCTCTGGGGTGGAACTTTCACATGGGAAAAGTAGCTCAAGCCCAGGAGAAGTTAAGGAACCTGACTCGCTGAGCAAAGGTAAGAGCTACTCAGATCTCATCACTCACAGTGGAATGGGGGAATGGGGGTGGGGGACGCTCTTAGAGGCCAGAGGAGGCGAGGCAGCCCGGTGAGTTGAGGAACCCCGCCCTGCTCACCTGGGAAGGGCGCTAAGCAGGGGCGGAGCCGTCCCGGGTCACCTGGGCGGTGGCGGAACCGAGAAGTCTGGGCAGGCGCCGGGGCACCAGAGGATCCAGCTCACCTGCGTGGAAGGCGGGACCTGAGCATCTGCGCGGGCGGGAGGCGGGGCGGGCGTGCAACCGTCGAGCTGGGAGAGCACCCGGGGGTGGGAGGCTAGCCTCGGGCTCTGGGCTGAGACCCTGCAGCAGGCCCCTGGCTGAGAGCCAGCCATGACCTGGAGCGCATCGGCGCGGGGCGCGCACCAGCCGGACAACACCGCCTTCACGCAGCAGCGCCTCCCCGCTTGGCAGCCGCTGCTCTCGGCCGGCATCACGCTGCCGCTCTTCTTCTGCGCCGGCCTGGCTTTCATCGGCCTGGGCCTGGGCCTCTTCTACTCGTCCAACGGCATCAAGGAGCTGGAGTACGACTACACCGGCAACCCCGGCACCGGCAACTGCTCGCTGTGCGCCGCCGAGGGCCAGGGCCGCGCGCCGCCGCCCAATTGCTCGTGCGCCTGGTACTTCTCGCTGCCCGAGCTCTTCCCGGGCCCCGTGTACCTCTACTACGAGCTGTCTAACTTCTACCAGAACAACCGGCGCTACGGCGTGTCCCGCGACGACGCGCAGCTCAGCGGCTTCGCCAGCGCGCTGCGCCACCCCGCCAACGAGTGCGCCCCCTACCAGCTCAGCGCCACCGGTTTGCCCATCGCGCCCTGCGGCGCCATCGCCAACAGCCTCTTCAATGACACCTTCTCGCTGTGGCACCAACGCCGGCCCGGGGGACCCTACGTCGAGGTGCCTCTCGATCGTACCGCCATCGCCTGGTGGACCGACTACCACGTCAAGTTCCGCAACCCGCCGCTGGTGAACGGCAGTCTGGCGCTGGCCTTCCGTGGCACGGCGCGGCCGCCCAACTGGCACAAGCCGGTTTATGATCTCAGTCCGGATCCCAACAACACCGGCTTCATCAACCAGGACTTCGTGGTGTGGATGCGTACGGCGGCGCTGCCCACGTTCCGCAAGCTGTATGCGCGCATCCGTCAGGGAAACTATTCGGCCGGCTTGCCCCGGGGTGCCTACCGGGTCAACATCACCTACAACTACCCGGTGCGTGCCTTCGGTGGCCACAAGCTCATCATCTTTAGCAACATCTCATGGATGGGTGGCAAGAACCCTTTCCTGGGCATCGCCTACCTGGTCGTAGGCTCCCTCTGTATTCTCGTGGGCTTTGTTATGCTGGTCGTCTACATTCGTTACCAGGACCAGGATGACGACGACAACGATGACGAATGATAGTATTTCTCAAAGAACACCCTCCCCCACGACCCCGGGACTGCAGAATGCCAGATCTTGCGATTTCTCTCCCATCTCCTCCATGGCTTACCGAGTTGACCCATGTCAGGTCTTTAAAGTCGATAGCATTCCAGAGCAAAGGACAGAGGAGATTCCTGGACTGGAACTCAGTAAGACCAGCAGCCAGCAGAAGGATCCTGATTCTGTGTCAGTTTTTTTGTTCCTTCAGTAACACGGTTTTTTGGGAGTGATGTATAGGTGGGAAGAGATGGACAGTGGTGCCCACTGATGGCTTACAGAAGCTTGGAAGAGTGGGGAAAGCATACTTGTTCAATTTTTGCGACGAAAAAGAGGCCTCTCAGGTTCTGACCCAGGAAGGCCAAGATGAGCAACCTTCACTGAAGGGGATTTTAAGCCAGTCCGAGTCTGAAGCACTCACCTGAGTTGGGGGGGGGGGGTTGTTGGGTTTTTTCCCCCAGTAATAATTTGTTCCTATGAACAGTGACAATCACAGTGCTCAGGTTTGGTCTAAGCATGGGAAGCTTGCAATTTGTGGAATGAATGAGAAAAATTGCTAGCTCAGGAAACTAGCACTCAGATGTGCAGGGCAGGGTGTGCCAACTCATAATTAAATGTAAAAGCAAACTTCCCAAGACACGATATAAAAACTTGAAAACGCAAGTCCAGTTTGCATGGCTCAGGGTGTGGTGTCTTAGCCTTAGGAACTGGGGTGAAAATGATTTTAGTGAAGCTGTTTTTCTGGAACTCCGAGTGCCCCTTTGCTCTGTCCCTTTTGAATCATCATTATTTTCTAAATGTTTAGAGGAATCATTTAATTTAATCATATCATTTTCATGAAGATCTATTTTAAAATGCAGTTTTCACTTACATGTTTAAAGAATGCAGAAGATTATATTCTTATATGCAAAGCAGACTCTTGGGATTATTTCAGCCTTAAAGTTAAAATCACTTAACTGATTTTATTTGTTTACCCACAACTGATATAAAGCTATTCTCAGAGGAAATTAGGACATTTTTATTTTAACCCCCCTTTTATGGAGCAGTAACATAAAAGAACTTAAAAATAAAATTTCCCATGATACCATCTTCAGGTTCCCTGAAGAAAAGTTATCTAGTATTTGCCAGGGTCCTCTGGTCCCTGCTCCCCAGCCTTCCAGTGCAGTTATTTTCTGGTTATTGCTCTATTTTCATTTCTCAAGGGCAGTGCAAGGTCTTGAAGTGTATTTTATTTTTATGGCAGTCAAATATTGAGTTATATTGAAAATTGTCCATTCATTCACTTATCCTGGTCTAGTTGACACTTGTTGTGGGATGCACAGTCTGTCTGTCTAGGATTGTCTGGGGCAAAGGTGGCAAAATAATCTTGTCTCATTTTTACGTACATCAGAAAATTCTATAATAATTCCAGGGAGGTATGACTTCTGAATGTGATAACATTTATTATCAGATCACATGCTGTGCATTTTGACTACAAGAAGCTGATCGTGACATGTACTTTGAGAAATTTTTATTTATTGTAAATGGTTGATCAGCTGTCTTCTGTGTCAGCTAATGGAGTTTGTTTCTTATTTTCTCCAGTATGTAACTGAGTGTAATTATATGTTTTGTTATCATGTGAGACCATGAAACCTCAAGTCCTGTGATTAAATTGTACTTCCAGACCTTGTTTTCCAGGTTTGGAAAGAGAATAAAGGTTGTGTTTGTCTTTCTCTGTTATCACATTACTTAGCTCTTGTGAACTGTGATCTTAAAGGCACAAACAGTACCTGCCATTTGCCTCATGTTACTAGCAGAGCTGAAGCCAGGACACCACCTTTCGGAATAAGATCCAGTCAGTGTGAACTCATTCTTTGATTGCTTACTTCCCTAAAACAACATTTGAACTTACACCAGCACCCTGTGTTTGGATTCCATGGTCTTCAATTGTTGTTTAGATTCGGTAAATGGTGATCTCTTTGAAATTTTAGTTTAATCACAGCAGCCTTACCTCTGTATTTTACTCAGACTGTAAATTATAGCCAGTGGTTGATGTTAGAGGCTGCAAAAGAGCAGAAAGCTTAGAACAAAATTGTCAGGCCTTCGCCTTAGTGACCCCTGTGCTGTGTAGCGTTTTTGTCCAGTTATCAGGATTTTAATCGATTATATCCTCTTATTTCCTAGCTGGAGGTATGCCTTCTAAGAGTGAGACACAAGGATGAACCTCAGCAGTTGGACTAGAAATAAATGTTGACCTACTTTATGAAATAAAGGTACAAACAAAAGTGCTCGGTGAGACACCCACCTCCATAAAATTTTTTAAAATCAAAAAACCAGTGAAGCTGAGGGATCCAGCATCTCCACAGCTGAAGTCAACAATCTGCTGACTAGGCAATTGTTAAAAAAATAAAAATCAAGGAGAAACTTTCCTTTGGAACAAACTTTACTTAGTAGGATATAACTGCAGCTCCTCTGCCACACCCAGGAGATCTCGGTGGGTCTCTGTTATCACCCAGCTCCTTATATGTACTTGGAGAAAAGTCATCAGTCACTGTAAATGTAATTAAATTCTTTTTTATTTGCGCTGACATTCATTTGCACACCACATTTTGGCTATAGGTAAAACAGCTGGTTAATTTTAGTTGGCAATTTAAAAAAAATCCCCCCTTAGGGGAATTTTTCTTAATTCTCTAACAAGAGTCACTTAGAGGGCCTTCCCAAGTCTGACTGAAACTCATTAAGGCCCTACGAGATCTCACAGAATAGCTTCCTTTTGTAAGAACTGGCTACATTTTTCTTAACCGCTTTCCAGTTGTTGGTGTTGTTCACTAGTATCCTTTTCAGTTTTCCCACCAAGAATGGCAGTGTGCAGTACCCACACTGCTCTGTCACCTTGGATGAAGATAGACATCGTCAGTGCTCCTGGTGTTGGGGAAATCTCCAGAGCATGCTAAACTTCAGATACATACCTGTGGTTCTAGTACAGAGAAAACTCCTAGGTTATAAGAGCACACACTGGGGTCATAGACAGGAAGGGAAGGATGGAAGGGGAAGGTGACCAGATATATCTCTAGGGTAAGAGGGTGCCCACAGGGCATGGGGTCAGTAGCCACCAGCAATGTGGGTTTCGGAGAAGACAGGGCTGGCTCAGCCACAAAACCCACTAATGACAGGGCTTTGTGGAGACAGATGTAGTGGGCAAATAGTGCCTCACCCTCTTCTTTACCCCTTGTCTTGTTAATCAATTTGGGTGCAATTTAT
Source organism: Phyllotis vaccarum (assembly GCA_033318265.1). Taxonomy (NCBI): domain Eukaryota; kingdom Metazoa; phylum Chordata; class Mammalia; order Rodentia; family Cricetidae; genus Phyllotis; species Phyllotis vaccarum. The sequence continues at coordinate 73,942,333 of JARWLC010000006.1, forward strand.
CTTTTCTTTAGAAGCAAAGGTATTGTTGTCAGGGCCTTCATGGGTCTGCCCTCCACACTGACTCCTCACTAAACTCATATGGTAAATGACACCTTACATAACCAGTGACAACTGTAAATGATGTGCATTAACACCGACATTCTGTTTTTCTGAAAGGGCTTTGTTCTGGAAGCCCAAGGTGCTTAGCACTGTGTGATCTTGTTCATCATGTCCATCATAATGCCTGGGCTTCTACAAAGCTATTAAGACCAGTGAGGTAGAAATAGATTACATTTTTTTTTCTATTTTGTTTGAAACGCTATAAAATAAGCAGTGCCAGCTGGGGACACTACTCAGTAGGTAAAGGCACTTGTGGCCAAGTCTGACAACCCAAGTTCTAGTCCCAGGACCAATGTAATGGAAAGAGAAAGGTGTTCTCTGACCTCCACACTGGAGCTCTTGCACATGCATGCCTACACACAGCACATACAATAAATAGGTATGGAAATAGTTTAAGTAATATTCCTTGGGAACAAAAGAAGCCTGATACTGAATGAAGTTGTGACAGTCACTGAAATGGATTGCTTAATTATTTTTAGATATTATTACATTTGCTGGATAGGGGTGGTGTACATCTTTAATCCCAGCACTCAGAAGACAGAGATAGTTGAATGTCTGTGAGTTCGAGCCCAGCCTCATCTACAGAGTGAGTTCCAGCGGGGCCTGTTATATAGAGAAATTCTGTCTTCAAAAATGGGGGCGGGGAGAGAAACACATTCCATTATTTATTTACTTACATTCATTGGTCATTTTTCAGATCTATCTTATCTTATGTGTGTGTTTGCCTGCATATTTGTATGTGCACCATGTACAATGCCTGGTGCCTGAGGTCAGGAGAAGGCACTGGATCCTCTGAAACTGGAGTTATCAGTGGTTGTGAGCTATCATTTGAGTACTAGGAGTTGAAACCAGGTCCTTTGCAAGAGCAGCAAGTGCTTGCAACAGCTGAGCCATCTCTCTCTCCAGCCTCAGGAGTCTATTCTATCTTCTACCACGTAGATCCTAGGGTGCAAACTCATATCAACAGGCTTAGTGGTCAGCAACTTACCTGCTTCTGTCTTGCTATCTTCCCAGCTTCACCATTTAAAGGAACTAATTTTGTTGTGAGATGATTCAGACACACACACACACACACACACACACACACACACACACACACGCGCACATATTATTTCCTCTAAAGCCCTCTCTTATTTCTTCCTGATCCCTATTACTGACTTCCCCTCCCTCATCCCTACCAAAACTTTTCCTATATTTATGACTTAGTTTTGTTTTGTTACCTGTTTAATTTAGCCAGGGCCATCATGTAACCATTTAATTGGAAGTGTCTATTGGAGCTCAATGGGGCCATCCATGACTGGACAAGTGAAGGTAATGATGTCCCCACTGCTGAATCTATGAGCAGCAAACAGATGAGTTAGGGTGCTCTGGGTCTCTGCTCCATCCGTGCCTGACTGCTGATGGGTCCGTTTTGCCCCAGCCCCAGTGCTGTTGTAATTACAACCACGGTGTCTTTCCCTGAAAATGACACCGGGTAGCTCTTCTCCCCATCTTCTGACTCTTCTGTTGTTTCCACGATGTTCCCTGAGCCTCAGAGGGGATGAGGTAAATGTCCTGTTTGGGACTGAGCACTCATCTGTCATTTATTCTTAGTACCTTGTGCTACCATGAGTTTCTGAATTCTCCATCCTGCTTCATCATTTAAATTCATTCTTGTTATGAGTTAGAAAAACATTTCCCATTGTGTTTTTCTTCCCTTTTCTCTTCATGTGTATATGCATGGGTATGCATGCCTGTGTATGTGTATGTTTTGGGGTGTGGGTTAGAGGCCTTTATGCATGCCTGTGTATGTGAATGCTTTGGGGTGTGGGTTAGAGGCCTTTATGCATGCCTGTGTATGTGTATGTTTTGTGGTGTGGGTTAGAGGACTTTATGCATGCCTGTGTATGTGTATGGGGTTAGAGGCCTTTATGCATGCCTGTGCATGTGTATGTTTTGGGGTGTGGGTTAGAGGCCTTTATGCATGCCTTTGTATGTGTATGTTTTGGGGTGCAGGTTAGAGGACTTTATGCATGCCTGTGTATGTTTTGGGGTGTGGGTTAGAGGCCTTTATGCATGCCTGTGTATGTGTATGTTTTGGGGTGCGGGTTAGAGGCCTTTATGCATGCCTGTGTATGTGTATGTTTTGGGGTGCGGGTTAGAGGCCTTTATGCATGCCTGTGTATGTGTATGTTTTGGGGTGCAGGTTAGAGGCCTTTATGCATGCCTAAGAAGGCCCAAAGTTGTTGGCAATCTTCATCCACTGTACTCAATTCTATTCACTAGGGCAGGAGTTCTCAATCAAACCCAGAGCTCACTAATATGGCTAGCCTTGTTAGCCAGTTTGCAGCTGGTATTTCCTGAGTCCTCTTTCTAAAGTCTGAAGCAGGCTGCCATGCCCACCTGGGATTTGCATGGTTGCCTTTCTTTCAGAAAGCTTTAATCACTGAGCCCACATTTATTGTTTCTGTTAACACATCTAAAATGGGAGATACAATGCTTCCTACTCAGATTGAGTGATACAATTTAAAACTGATATTTTCACTATTTTCCTGCAAGTCTTTAGAGCTTAAGACTTACTTCAACACAATTTCCAAATAACTGAATATCATATTTGTCAAGTTTTCCTGAGAGGAGCCAAGCAGTGCTTGTGTTCACTTGGATGACTCTTTAAAACATTACCGAATGATGGATATATAATGGCAAGTCACCTGTCTCCAATCCTATCTTCTCTCCTAACTCACATTTCCAACCACATCTTTGATACACCTGAAGGGCCCCCAGATGCCACCTGTCTAGGTGGTCAGAGCCAAATTGACTATAGTCTGTGTCAAGCTTTGTATTTCGATCTTAGTTATGTCTTTATTGCTGTGAAGAAACACCATGACCCAGGAAATTTGTAAAGAAAGCACTTAGTTGAAGGCTTGTTTACAGTTTCAGAAGGTTAGACTGTGGCCAGTATGGTGGGGAGCGTGAAGCAGGCAGACGTGGTGCTGGAGCAGTAGCTGAGAGTCTTCATCCTCAACAGGCAGAGAGAGAGAGAGAGAGAGAGACTCAGCATGAAATGGGCTTTTGAAACCTCAAAACTCACTCCCAGTGACACACCTTCTTCAACAAGGCCACACCTAATCCTGTCCCAAAAGTTGCACCCACCGGGGACCAAGCATGCAAACATATGAGTCTTCACGGCCATTCCACTCAGATCACCACACAACTATGGGAGATTGTGTTGTTTCATTGTAAATAATTATCCCACCCACTGGTTTAATAAAAAGTGCTGATTGGCCAAAGGCAGGCAGGAAGTATGGGCAGGGCTACCAGACTAAGAAAAACTCTGAGAACAGGAAGCACAGAGCAGAATGCCAGAGAGAAGCCAGAAGAAGCAGAGGACAACCATGCTTCTCTAAAGAAAGGTACCGAGCCGCATGGCTGAACAGGAAGAGTCATGGGTTAGATGAAGGGTAGAGTTATCAAGTGATATGCCTGGGCCTGAGGTCGATCAGCCTAAAACTATCGTATGTATCTGTGTGTCTCTGCGGGTCTGCGGGTCTGTGGATCCTAAACCTTGAGGTTAGGCCTGGAAGTCCGGGCCAGAAACCTCCTACTATACACAATGAATTCCTAAGTCCAAGGATCATTCCTTGTTCTTAACCCGACTCCTCCAACCCATCATCCGAACCATTTGCTTTGCTGGTCTGTTTCTGTTTTCTCTTGCTTCCAACTGTTGACAGCTACTGTGGCCTCTGTGCCCCAAAGGCCTTCTAGTCCAGCTCAGCTTCCACATGGCCTGGCTTTGTTGTTTCTCACCTGGAAGCTGGAGGAGCCTCCTAATCAGGAGTCCAGTTGGTTTTCCCCATTATGGTCACAATCCAAAGAACAAACCTGGAGTATTAGCCTTCCACTTACAGTCACTCGGATCTGTGCATGGCCTTCTGCAGGGAGTCTCTTCAAGACCTTCACGGTCAGTCGGCTTTGCTCTGGATCTTCAGGCATTTGCCACTTCCTGTCCTCAGCCTAGCCTTCCTTAGGGTATTTGCCTTGATGCATAAGATGTCTGCTGGTCCTCTTTCCATCTTCATGCCCAGGCTGTTGACTTCGGGGGAGTTAACATGTTCCCGCCCTTATTATTTTATTGCCAATCCCTGGCACGCACAGATCCTTACATAGTTGTTATGACATCTGGGAAACTGATAATTCCGTTGCTTTACCACCATGGAACAGTTCTTTTCCTATAATTGAATGTGTTGAAAATAATTCAGAAAACAAATGAGATGCAGAAAAGACACAGTAAAAACTGGCAAATTTTAGGATGAAGAGTGCTGTAAACACACATATATTCACAACAGCATGGAAACACTAAAGTTCCCATCTGGATAACTTAAATATTCGGTCAGGGTTTCCTTCATAAAACAATTTGCCAAAATGAGTAGCAGATGGGTTACATCAGCCCTCGATAGTGGGCCGGTTCATTTGTGCTCACAGGTCTTTGCTAGTAAACTCCAGTATGTTAATGGAATATTTACATTTCTGCGGTGCTTCCTTATAGAGAATTTTTTTACTCACTGAAATATTTAATAATAAAATATAAAATGAACATTGCTTCCCTCTACTGTGTAACTACCTCAGAAGCCTTTTAAGCAAAAATAGCTTCATGGCGAACTACCCTAAAAAGATGAAATAAATACAGTAGTAGCTTCGCCGTTTGCTGGCTGGTGCCGGTTTATAATGGTTGGCACATCTTGATATCTCCATGATAGCAATTCTAGAGCTATAAGTGATACCTTACAGAGGTCACACCATAGTTTTTAAGTTCAGGGTTGATTTCTCTGAGCATTAAGTAGCTGTGAATGAATTATGTTTAGTCTGATCTGCCACAGAAGGGTCATAAACCTCCAAGTCATCAAAAACCATAGAATGTCACTTTAATACGTCAGGAAAATTGTACATGGAAAAGAATAATGCAGGACAAGAGGAAGGTATTTTATGTTTTAAAAGTAGCATATGTTTCTGTGAAGGAGTTATAAAATTTTGTTATATTGAACTTGCCTCTGATTCTGGAAAGTCTGAAGGTCCCACAATGATGTCACCGGCTTCCCTCTATCCCAGTATGTGCCCCCCACCCCCCAGTGGCTCTAGGCAAGTGTTTCTGCGGCTGCTAAGCAATGAGTATTGGGGAAACTTTCAGAAATAAGATAAAATTCACTTTAAAATTAAACCCAGTGGAATAGCTTATAGGAAAATGTGTCCATAGGACATAGTAGGTGAACTACCCTGGCTTTCAGCTTGATCTTACAAGTTCAATGTTTCCTCCATTTTGTTAATGCAGAAACAAAACTTTGGAGAAAGAAACTGGTCCAAGGTGGAAGGTAGTTGAGAAACAGCGTGGATCCCAGACAGCCCAGTTACTTCAGACTCTGGCTCCTGGGAGTCCATTGACTGGCGTTTGTCAGTAAGTTCCCAGGCCACCCGACAAGCACACTCCTGTCTGGCAACTGCTGTGCTGTCTTCACTGTTCCTAGGAGGAAGCTGAAGTTATGTGAAGTTAAATAATGGCTCATGCAGTATAGACCCAGAGTTGGGATTTAAATCGGGCCCTCAGGCTGAGGGGACAATTCAGAGACTCAGTCTCACTGTCTATTTTTCTTTTGATTTTTGTGCTTGTAGTGATGGATTAAAGTGTCAAGACTATTCAATGAAAGAAGAGGGTTTGGGGGAGGGGTCAATAGTTAGGAGGTAGAAAGGCTCCTTAGAAGGAAGCCTTACTATTTATTTATCATCAGTAACTTGGATAGGATAATTTTAGTACAGGGACAGACAGGTAGGCTGATGGAACAGAATAGATTGAGACAGAAAGGAGATAACACAGAAGGCACAGAGGGGCATGTGGGGCGGGCACACATCTCTCCATTCTTCTCCTTTCTTCCTAGGTGTTCCATATAGACTATACACTCTTTAATACTGAAAAACAAAGTCACAGCTGGATTATTGACTCGGTGCTAATGATAAACTCATGGGGCCTCTAAATTCTACACACTCAAGATATGTTCAGGTGTCTCTCAGTGCCATGGATACAAGTCAGAGACAAAGTTACAATAATTCATCCATAAACATTTGGTACCTTGTTAAAGAACTTGGGGGAGAGAAAAAAACAAAACAAAACCCTAACTCACCATTGTCTTTAAATCCAGCAATAAAAACAGATGAATGGCTGCCCAGGGCACTCTAATGGAAAGTTAAAGGGTCCAGTCCCGGGCAGTCCTAGTGAGGCTGGCACACCTAAGTTGTGTGAATGAAGCAAAGCCCTGGGCAGTGTTGGTGTGGGAAGTGACTTTTGTGTCAGATGACATGTCAGATGCCCCGACTCCTCCATTTTTTTCATCAGAGAGGAGACCAAGGAAACTCAGTTCTTTTATGCACAACTCAAGTGCTTGCATTTTTGCAGCTAGGCACATAACAAACCTGGGAAGAGAAAGCTGCAGATCTCTTCGGTCTCCTGGGTGTGGGCTCCCTGATCCCTGAGATCAGAACCTAACCAACAGATCTTAGCTTAAGGTTTCTAGGGCACTTCTAATAGAGTCAAGAATCCGTTCCAAAGACGTACGCTACTGCCCTCTTCTGGAAGTAGACGGAACCACCGGAGACCAGAGGGAAGGACAAGCGCTGCTCCTTCTAGATTGCTTTAAGTCCACGAGAAAATGCCTGCTGGGTGTTATAGCCCAGCCTGTAATTTCAGAGCTTTGGAGATTACGGTAAAGAGTGCTCTGAGTTACAGGTCATCCTGTGCTAAAGGAAAACCCTGTCTCAGAAAGTAAAACAGGTTATCGAGATGACTCCGAAGTTAAAGGAGATGGCGACCGGAGTTTGATCCCTGACCTTTGTAAAGGTTGAAATACAGAACCGATTCCACAAAGTGGTCCCCTGACTTCCATCTATGCTCTATAGAACGGACGTGCCTCCCCCCAAAAATAAATTTAAAATTTAAAACAAACAATAAACACATTGATAGACAGATTTTTGATAGGAAAAAATGAGTACTTATAAATTGAATGATTATTCTGTGAGTTTTCAAACATTCCAATTACTTGACTGGAAAAGACACAGAACTTTTACTCAAATAATATAGATTATTTCTTCAATAGACTTCAAATGGTTGCTACCAATTTTTCCTCTGAAACACTATTTTTTTCTAGAACAAATAAAGATTCAAAACTATGTCATGAAGACTAGATTTACACTCTAATGCTGGAGAAGTATTAGTTATCGGACATATTGTTGTAAGCATAGACACAATGAATGGGGAGCGTCACTACTGTTCTTTTCCCAAAAGATTTTGAAAAACAAATATATATTTTTTCCTTCGTCTCCCCTAAACCCCAGGGGTGGAACTCTAGGCCTGCTAGACAAATTTTCTGAACCAATCTATAGTCTGCAGTCCCTGGGTTTTTGAGACAGCATCTCACTATGTAGCTAAGGCTGGCCTTAAGTAACAATTTTCCTGCTTCACCCTCCTGGGAAGTGAGATTACAAACATATACCATCCTGCCTGACTCCAAGTCTTTTTCTATTAGAAGCTCCATTTTTTTAAAAAATAAAAGACTGATGGATATTGGTGGATGCCTTCCCCAGGAGATGTATGAATTTGCCTTCCAGCATGATGGCTGGCTGTTAGAAATGTCTACAGCTATTTCTTTCCAGAAAGAAATGCTGGCACCTTTTACCAGTGGGAACATGAGTTTGCTCACTTGGGGTTCTAGAAATTGCTTACCCTGGAGTGATCAAAACAAAATGTGTCTGGTGTGAAAGATTTTAAACCTTAATAGCTTTCTGAGGTTAGAATTATAAGTGAAGAAATAGAAATTTTCATAAAAGTGTTGGAATTTTTGTGTGAGGGAACCAGGTACTATGATTCCATGCAAGTTGCACATCCCCCGCTCCCCACTCACATTTTAACATCTTTAAAATCAAGGCATACCTTAAGTTTTTGGCTTCTCCTAATCTCTGGTCTCTCACACCCAGGGGACTGGCACCCAGACTTACTGTCAGCCAAATGACAGTCATGAATCACTTGATATTGTGCCCAACCATCCTGAATTGGGGCGAAACAGTGCATTATGCTCTGTAAAGTAAGCACCGAAGCTTCTCTCACTAAAGAAACAGTTGGCCCAGTAGAAGGAACTTTCAGAAGAACTTCAGCCAATTTACTCTTTTAAGTCAATCTCCTATATCCTGGACCAGCCTTGAATTTGTTATTTAGTTAAGGATGACCGTAAACTCCTGATCCTCCTGCCTCAGTGGTGTGCATCACCATGCTGGGTTATTTTTCCTTTGCGTGTCTTCTAAGCATGATCTATCAAAGAACTCTGAAAATAAATCCAAAAGAGTCCTTTAAAGGAGGTAAAATACAAAAGTTTAAATGTAAGAAATGACCAAGTTGGATTCTAACTGTTAACTTTTTTTTTCTTAGTACAGTGAAGGCACATGTTATGATTAATGCCATCTTCCAGTCAATGCATCACATAGTATGATCACAGAGCCGTGGAAAGAATGTCTCTGAGTTTAAAAGCAGATGTCATACAATGGCAGCAACCAAAAAGCACATCACTCAATTCACACTGCCCAAAGCATCGATCAATTTGGAGAAGAAAATGGAATTTTCAGAACTCTCTCCCTCCTCTGATGTACCTAGATATTGGAAGGGTAAAATAATGCACCAGATGCCAACAGGGATAAACCCCGCAGCAGGCGGCATCTCACTGCAGCTGCTGGCTGCAGGCCAGGCAACTTTGTGCATGAGACAGATAGGTGAGGTGCTCAGAGATCAAAGCCTGGGTGATGTATCTCACTGAAAAGATGCACAGGAAGATTGAGTGTCAGCAGAGTGAGAACACTGATGTCTTTCCCAATCCCCGAGGTCTCCTTTGGTCCAGAAAGCATTGCTGGAAAGACATACATCAGGGGCTTGAGTATTACATCTCTCTATGAGTTCTCAGTATGAGTGGGACAAGAGTGTGTGAAGTTGATGATCCAATATAAATCAGAGTCATTTCTGCTGACAGGAAATAAAGTTAGACTATCAGACATACTCAGAGCCAATATCTGCTTTCATGTTTTTTCAAGTTATGAGGAAAAGATGTCTTCCATTATTGTAAACGTGTCAGAGCTGATACTGGGCCAGGCTGTTTCTCCAGCTTCATTTCTCAGCCAAGATTGGAAACCACACTGTGATAAACATCACCAAGGGAAGGTCTGAGTAAAGGCTCCTTCTTAGACTGGCCCAGCTAAGAGCATCTTCCTCTCATCCTCTGCCTCTCTACTCAAGGAATTAGGCTTCTGCTTTGTCACTGAACATTACTTCTAGCCCCCAGTCACCTGTCCCAAGCTTCATTTTAATAAAGCTTGAGGAATCAGAGTTTTTTTTTTTTTCATATGCGCAAACTCCTGGGTGAAAGTGTGGGCCCACTGTGTGTGATGTACAGTATGGTTACTGGGTTATACATAACTAACATGTATACAGGGCCATTTCCAGGTCCACATTCTATGAGACTTATTTGGGCCTTTCCTAAGGCAAGTGTCCCCAAGTCTTCCCTTGAGTCCCCACCGCTGACTGGAGAGGTTCATGAAGGACTCTTCCTTCAAGTTTCCCCAAAGTGCCTACCACTGTTCCTGTAACTGTCAAAGTTCTGAAAATGTTTCTTTTTCATCAGACAGCTGCAGGATCTGACCATTTTCTGCCTATGCCCTGTAACTTTCCTAAACTCCTTAGTCAGCATGAAGCCTCTCCCAACTCCAAACTCAAGTCTTTGTCAAGTTCGAGCACCCTCATTTGGACCTCTGTCTAGAGCCCGCTCTCTGGCTTAATATCTCCCCAGGCAAACGCCAACACAGAACAACCACATGACAACCGTGTCACTGCCACAGATGATTTTTGGATGGGACACTATTAAAAATGGCAGAATGATGAGCAGCCTGCACTGACTCAGGAAACAGTGATTCTGAAGACAGTCACTTTCTCTTGCCTCCTGACCATGTGATGTACTTATTTATTTATTTATTCATTCATTCATTCATTCATTCATTTATTTATTTATTTCCCTTTGCTTCCTTTTCTATAAATGTGGAGACTTGGTCTGACCTACTGGATCCTTCCTAGTGGTATAATTCTGTGCCTGAGGCTTTAGACAGAACTTCTTATAGCTGGTATAGATTTTTTTCTTTGTTTAATATTAAATGATTACTCGATTCTCAGAAATATCTCCATTACTTCTATTTTTTTTTTATGAGAGGTTATATAGTGTTGTTTTGTTGCATCAAAGGCCACCATGGCCTTTGATTTCTTCCATGCAAGACTATTTGGGCTTGCTAAAGTGATGGCATGCTTGTAAGTCTCCAGGAAGACCAAGCACCTCTTATTCCTTCTATTACCAACTGCCAAGTTATAGAACATGTCTCATGAGGCTTCCTGGAGAATGCTCCCCCAGAAATGGTTTCTTGAGAAATACAATTGACAGATTTTAAGAGTTTATAACAGAGGGTAGTGCTATTATCTTTCACTGAGGAGTGTGTGTGTGTGTGTGTGTGTGTGTGCGCGCACACACACACACACTCCCCTCATATATATAAGTACATGAATTATCATGGCCATGCCTACACACATTAGGAGAACAGAAAAAGACATCAGGTATCTTTCTATATGATTGCATTGCTTGAGACAAGGTATATCACTGGGCTGGAGACATATTTGGGTTAAGCTTGTTGGTCAGCAAGCACTCAGGATCCATCCTATCCCTGTGCCCAACGCTGGGGTTACAGGCAAGTGTAGCCATGGCAAGCTTTAATGTGAGTGATGGAGAGTGAAACTTGAGTCCTCATGATCTCAGGGCAAACGTTCTTACCCTGTAAGCTGTGCCTCCAGCCCTTTCACGGAAGGCTTTTTAAAAGTTACATTAAGGTTTGACATTTAGGGAAAAAAAATGACATGCTTTTGATAGTGAACAACATGCAGCAGGGAAGGAACCCTTGATGCGTACACTGCTCCTAATGTCTCACTACTTCAATCCCAGCCCTCCCTTCCCTCTCAATCTCTCGCTACTCTCAACACAAACAACACAGACTTTTCCAGCATGTTTTCTGAACCTGCGTCATGGAGCCCAATAGCCATACTCTAAGGAATTTAAGCCTGTATGTTTCATTGCCAGACACTATCCCAGAAGGTCACTGGCCTTTGAAATCTGCCAGCCTCTAAACCCACTGAAGGGGCTTGAGAGGGCTAAAAGGTTCCAGATGTGGATGGAGTAGCCTCTCCGATTTCTTCTGCCTCTGTTGCTGATTCAGGGTGTGACCTGTACAGGTCATGGAATCTCTATGTGCTTTCAACTCCCCATTTATAAAATGTAGCCGATACATATGGGTCCCGGGGGTATTGATAGGTGCCTGAATTGAGTGAGCACAAAAAGAAAACTTTCTACCTGACTGTGTTGTTGCTGATGAAGACCTCAGGAGCCACCTCACCACCAGAAAACCGCCCTTGAGGGGGACATGCTGCCTCTGGACAGTTGAACTCTCTAAACTCTGGAACCCCCTGCTGCCCTATTCAATCTGCCCTTTCACATCAGACAACATCTAGTTTATAAAGGCAAATATTTAATTAACAGGGCCCTGGGGCTGGTAATGCTACTTCTCAAATGTAACAAGATCCTTGAAACTCAAAAGGCAGCCCTGAAAACTTAAACTACTGTAAAATTATAAACTTTAACTTAAAACGGGAAATCTTTAAATGGCTGTTCTGTTCCATGTTCTTAACAGACAAGATCGCTACACAATGGAACTATGTAACTGCTAGCAGCAGGCACTCCAGGAAGATAAAATAAACTGGCTTTATGGACCCAAGGAATTGATTTTTAATGAGATTCTGCTTGGCTGTAATGGCATCCTGAGAGGGTGATCCAGTTTCCATGGCCTCTGGTTATAAGGTGAAGAGAAGGACCTGGCTAAACAATGTCTGTGCGTTTACCCGTTTAGTATATGAGATTAAATAAAATAAGGATGCTGTTCTGAGACATTCTCCAGAAAGTGCACATGAACACACACACACACACACACACACACACACACACACACACACACACACACATTTTCCCAAGACAATTCCTGCTTGGATAGTCTGAGTTTTAGAGGATTAAATAATTAAGTTAAATACACATTTATATTTATCTCCCAGAGTACAATGATCTCTAAAGTTATTAGATGGATTTGGATGGTTCTGTCGCATACTCATAACCTGGATTCCCTGATGACTTTTATATTTACATATAAATGTGTAAAGCAGTGGGTACACATAGATAGCCATGTGTTACAGACCAGAGAGTGGAGTGCATAAGATATCATCTTGGTAGAGAGCTTTAGAGATGAATCTTTCTTCTGACATTGGACATGTTAATTAAATTATCTGAGCTCCACCTTCAACTTCTATAAATATGAACAATACCTGTCTCACAGCTTTGTAGCAAACATTAAATGATACAAAAGTACATAATAACTTTCATAAACCATAGCAATGTCGTATTAAAGAAAAAGAAGTCTCCCCCAAGATTATGTATAATATTTTACCAAAAAAGTTAGAGCTAAATAACATTGAACTCTATGTTTATGTGCTCATGTGGCACCAATAAAATCATACATAAGATTGGATATGATGGCATGTATGGAGTCTGGTGTTTGAGCATCTGCTCAGAGTGTGCGTGTTTAAAAGATCAGACACTGACACAGGCTTTAGGTAGGAAGATGAGAGAGTGGAAGGGAGGCTCAAAGTGTGGTAGCAGATTATAGTCAAGCTATTTGTGTCTGAGTGATGGCCTAGGAGGACACGTTGTGATTAAAATAACTAGTTAGCTAAATAAATCTAGCTATGCAAAAGTCAGAGATGTTTCTATATCATGAAACATCGACCACAATTAATCCATACCTGAACTAGAGGATAAAAAATATGGAGTCAATGAAAAAAGGGAAAGTGATAAAGTGATCAGCACAGTATTTGCTGCCCAGCAAGCAATCAGGGATGTAAAAATAGTTGTGGGTAGCTGGCTAGGGATCTCTACGTGCACTCAATAAGTTTAGCTCCCCTTAGCATTACCAGCAGCTTCGCATTTCTATTGCCATGATTTCTTTGCTCTCTCTTTGGTCCTATTGTATTTCCAGGCACCTAATTTCTGGCTTTACCTTGAGATATGACATATAACAATATCAAAAACAAACCTTGGTAGTTTTGCTTTAAAAACTTGACCATAATTTAATATAAGATACCGAATGCATGTGTTTACATGTGCGCACGCATGTGCACACACACACACACACACACACACACACACACACACACATGCAGCCTGTGCCTGTTCACATGCATATTGGACCATGCATGTATATATGGAAGCCAGAGACCAACCTCAGGTTACCATCCACTTGGCGGTTTTTTGGTCTCCCACTGTGTTCTAAGGCTAAATAAGCTAGGCTCCCTAACCAGAGCCCCAGAGCTCCTCCTGTCTCCCCTTGCCCAGCTTTGGAATCATAAACCCATGTTCCTATGCCCCACTTATTATGTGAGTTCTGGGGATCAAACTCAAGTAATTGACCTTGCACTGCAAACATGTTACTGATCCCATTATCTCCACATTCCCAGATTCAGGAAATTCCCAACATCCCCAAAAGTTTCTTTGTATCTATCACAGTTGATCAATTCCCTGTTATTTGAGACTCTTCCTTTATTATATACTAGCTCTGATTGTTGGTGGGCTTCCTAGAAATAAATCTTATCAGCTTCTTTTGATGAACATATGTTTTAGGGATTCTCTCTACTGTGCTGTATCAGTGGCCCATTCCTTTTCTTACTAGTTACAGTCTCACATAGAGATATTCAGTCTACTGTCCTGCCTTTCTTCCTTGGATGAATAATTTGTTGTTTTCCAATCTAAAATTATTATGAAAAAGACTGCAACAAGTACTCCTGCATGATCACTACTGTGGAGCTATCTTTCCGCTTCCAGAAGTGAAACTGTTGAAGCAGATGCCTGTTTATTTTCTCGAGAAACTGCCAGTTTTTGAAAGTGGCTGGGGGTCATTCGGCAACCTGAACTCTGTAAGATCTAACCATGCTTAAGAGACCCAACAAGGATCCATTGTTCCAGGTCCATGCTTTTTACCAACTCTAAAAGGATGCCTGGGCTGGGCAAAATAAAAATTCTGAAACAATATGGATGTAAATGGCAACAGATGAATTTTTACTTGTCTGATGGCAGAATGTATAGAGCCAGAGTATAAGGGAAGAACTTCCCTATTGATTCAAACCACAACATGAATCATGGTGAAGAATCCCACTTGGGTGAACCTAAATCACAGGTTCTCTAGCTGGATGGATGCCTCTTTCTGCTCCTGGGCTCAACATCCAGATGGGACTGTCATTTGGCAGTTTGGGGTGGGGGATGCTTGGTGAATGGTAGTAAGGACATGAATTGCTTCCAATTGGATGGTTGATTTGGTTGTAAAGACAATGGCCTGCCCTGGTCCCAGAGAGCTTTACATCTGTTTCTCATACAGCTCAGCCACCCATGCTGCCTCAGCCAGCTCCTCTTGCAGGCCAGGCCAGCACTTTATTGATTTTTCTCTCGCCCTCTTAAAAAGATGAAGGTTTCTAAAAAGCTTTTTGTATGCATCGTGTGCGTGTTTGTGTGTGAAAAGGTATTGGTGACTGTAGTGATTTCAGCCTCAACACCCCTGGGCCCCAGCTGTGCAGTGAGCCACACTGCTGTTGGGTGTGTATTTTTGGAGGCAGTTACTCTGGGTTTGGGCTCCCACAGAAGCATAACAGTTAAGTGATGACAACAACTGAAAGATAATTAGTTGACAATGAGTTAGGACCTCATTAACCCCTTTAACACCTCATGGGTTGTGATCAGGGTGAAACACATGAAGGTCTTCTCAAGAGCATCTTGTCTAACACAAGAAATTGATTAGGTATTGGCAAACTATTTGATTTTTCCCTGCTACTGTCTTCCATTATTTTCTATCTACTAACAATGATTACTCCCAACGGTTATATTTTCTTTGACAACCAAGGGTTTGAAAGTTTATGCTTATATTTATTTTGATGGGTTTACATTATAAAGCCCAGGCAGGACTTGAACTCACAACTCTCTGCCTTAGGTTCGCAAAATAAATAAGTAAATAAATAAACAAATAATCTATTGTTATTGTTGCTCCTCTAGATTTTGTGCATCAATAGAGTTCACAAATATTTTTAGTGAACTAACAGTAACTGGACTAGAAACTCCCACAATTTAGATAAATCTTGGGTATTTCAAAACTATACCAGCTTCAAGTACCAGGAAAGACGACAGTTCTCACTGTCCGGATGGACCCTTACTAAAGGTTTAATAGAACAATAACGACGAAGAGATACCTAAGTCCCCTAGAACTGGTTCCGTCTCATTCTGCTTCTAAAGCTTCTCTCCATTTAAAACACGGTCCCCCAATCCTGGAGGTTTCTTGCTGCTCTTATGTTTCTTATGAAAATTTTTGTGCTTTTGGGAAAGTGCAACTAAACTGCTTGTAGATCACAAACACTAGAAAATATGCTAATACTTCAGAATGGCAAAGACAAGTTTTATTGTAAATTATTAATTTGTGATAAAGCTATAGTCTTCTTCGATTTTTCTTTTGTGTGTGTGTAAGTGTGCTCACGCCCATGTGGAGGTCAGAGGATAACTTTCAGGAGTTCATTCTTGCCTTCCACTTTGCTTTGAGGCAGGTTCCCAGCCAAGCACATTTTAACAATAAGGTTCATATTAATGATGCCCGGACTGCTGAGTCTGTACTTTTTGAGGATAGTGGTCCTTGCTCTTTTGTGGACGATGGACTCACTTCAGGAATGTGGTGGCTTCTAGGCCTTTTATTGCAGATGGGAGCTCCAAGTTAATTACAAACCAAACTTACTGGATTGGGAGGGGGCAGATCTGTGGGTTACAGGTTGGTATCTTCCTCATCAGCAACAGAATGATGGCTTTACTCTGTTAGACATGTTGTTGACTCTTACTTTATAAAACAAACAAAGGAAGAATGGACTGATGCTGACTAGACCATCTTCTTCAGATGGGAACTTGGATTTGAGAGAATCACCTTACTTTCTAACAAATCCTGAGGAGGGGAAGGGAAGAGACATGCTTAGTTATAAGGTGAGGGTCAAGTGGGCTGAAGACCTTTATTGAGAAGACTGATTACCAGAAGCTCTAGGTAAAGTGGGCCCCTCGGTATCTAAGTGACCCATCAGCAGAGACAAAGGTTAAAAATGTCCTCCACAGACAGTGTCACGTGCCCTTTGGTAGCAGGCAAGGCCTTGGGTCTCCAGGAAATAAGGAGGCACAGTTAAGCTTATGAACCGGTGTCTCTCGCTTTCAGTCCCAGCATTTGCTTGTCTGCAAAGTACTTTACAGGAGATCGTTAGCCAGTCGCTGTGAATGAAGGGCTTCCATAAACAGCCAGAAAATGCTTTTGATAACTCCAATTTGGGCAGTGAATGTCAGCTCAGAGCCTGTGGAAGGCAGCTGTAAACAATTGTCACTCCACTGTACTTACAATCAGAAGGCCACTTCAGATCGGCCTATCACAGTGCTTCATTTTTCAGTACTTAGTCATTTGTTACAATAAAAATTAAGTTACAGAAAAGGAACGCCGTGACAGGATAATGGACTCCCACTCCGAAGAAGCCAGCCTGTGTCCAATTCATCACCGCGTTTATAGTGCATTAGAAGACATTAGAGCCTCAGCGTCGTCCTCTGGGGCAGGAAGAAAAAGCCAGAGCCAGAGAGAAAGAGGAATTCGCTTTATGAACTTGGCAAAGTAAGATAAAAATAGAGTACGGGGACCTTTCCATGGCCATGTTCAGGGCTCAGTGATCATGGCTCACAGTCTTTGTGACTAGCGTTCCAATGCACTAAAAATTAGCTCATTTCACTATTCACCACACGAGTGGTTTGTGTGTTAAAAAGGATTGTTTGTCTGAGCAATAACAGAAAAGCACAAAGAAAATGGGCAAGCATTAGGCAATTTAAAATGATTAAAGCCTACAAAATATTTTGCAAATGAAAAGTCCTGGAGAGAGCCTTAATAATAATATTAGTCCAATGGATGGGGCCAACGATATCTATATTGTCTGGGTATTTTAATTGGCAGATTGAAGTATCATTATAAACTCATAAGAAATCTGTGTCTGTGCTCTCATAAAAGAAAAACCGCTTATTTGATGTTAGAAAGCTGCACTTTGAAACATAGGAGCTGAAGGAATTTGGCATTGGGTAGGTATAACTGCCAATTTAGGCCTGGGAACTTAATAACTTTATAGTATTTTTTATGATTGGACCCTGAAGGAAAATGAGAGGCCCTGGGCCACCTGGAATAATGGGACCAATGTCTTAATTCTGTGATTTTTAAGGTAACATTTTTTTTCCAAACTCTACTTTTATATTAAAATAACATTATTTCATAGATAGACAATCTGAGGGAGGGCCGCTGGTTTCCCTCTTAATAAAATCTTTAATTCATTTCAGAATCTATTTGAACAAAAACCTGTGTGGTCCCATTTTCTTCTCTATCAATCTGTGTTATTTCTAGGGTAAAAGTTAATTTTGACCATAAACATGCTTTCCATCACACATTTCTAATTTAACCTGTTTGTCTCCATTTGATTTACATTGAGTTGAGAGTAAATTAACTATTGCAACCTTTTATTGAAAATTAATTAGGTGGCTAAAGTGCCCATGGCAGAGTCTCTGCCAGGACAAGTTTCTCTCTGGGTCTCCAGCCTTCTCCAGTTAAAACACCTAGCAGCTTAAAAAAAAAAAAAATCCATAAAACCAATGATATAATTAGTTCCAGAGTGGAACTTAATCCCTTTGAAATCAGATGCTGTCTTCTAGTGCAGAAGGGCCATATTAGAGCCAGCATTTCATGGTATCAGGGAGTTTTCCTTGGGGAGAGACAAGTAGCTTATTCTGGCTGAACCACCTCATGGGCCTCACAGAGGTGCCCTGTGTCACTGGACATAGCCGTGCCTAGTGTCCCATTCTGGTCAAGACAAGGAGAAAGAAAATGGACTTAACAATACTATAAAGATTAAAGAAAAAATTACCTGAGTTGAAAAATAGACCCCATGAATGTGTGTGTGCATGGGGGTGCAAGATGGGGTGGGAGAATTTAGATTTTCACAAATCCCGGGCATAAATGTGATTTATTGTAAATAGTTCCACAACACTGAAATGAGTTTTTATTTTCTATGTACGCTGCTTCAAAGAGTTGCTCCATGGGCTCGTAAAAAGACAGAGGACAAATAAGGGCCTCTAAGTCCAATTTATATGCCATGCCCACTGTGCACCGAGACACATATAATCTGTAAAACGTCAGCTTCAAAGTTCCACGGAGATCGGTGTTAACCCTGACCTCTGACCCTACCGCCTCTGGCTGGGCCTGTGCTTTTTTTTTTTTTACCAGCTGTTTTAGATAAATGTGGCCCATTTTTAAGAGATTGTCTCGGTGGTTTTTACATGAATCGTGGCAATGGTATTAACTCTCACTGGAGAAACCACCTTTTCCAAGGGGGCTTTACAGAGGAGCCAATCACTTAATGCCTCACGCAGAGAAGAGTGGATTGATAAATATGTCATTCTACCAAAAATATTTAAACAACTCTAGGAGAAAAGAGCAAGCACACAACAAAAGGAAAGCACAAAAGTGTGTTTCCTGTCAAAATACACAGAGGAAGCACTTTATTTGGATCGTTCTCTCCATAAAGGGACATGGCAGGCCAACATAAACAGAGAGCAGGAATCTAGCTTATCCCACTTTGGAGTTTGGAGACCATCAGCTTGACCAAAGTTCTGAGTCCAAAACCAAATTCTCTCCCTTGAGGTTGCTAACGGACGGCAAACAGATAAACGTAGCAATCACTGCCCTGCCATGAAGTGGTCTAAATGGTTTCTTGCATCGTTGAGAGGAACAGGTCACTTGCTAGATCCGTTCAGAGTGATGCATATAACAGGTTTGAACTAAGACTATATATAAACAATGCTCTCAGCCAGAGTCTGAGGGAAATTTTTACATTTCAACAGAATGACATAAATCCTGAATTAATGTTTACAGAGAGTTTACCACATGGAAGGTAGGTGTAGATGTGGGGTGATTTTCAAGATACAGAAAACATACATTATCAGCCAACTCCCTAAAGTTAACATTTAGGGCTCAAAAAGCCAGCCAGATGTCACATGGATGAGGGTCATGCTCAGGAGGTGAGATCTCAATTGAACCAGGGTTTTGGTGTGTGGGAGGGTGTCTAGTAAGGTTCATAGAGCCAGGGATGTTGGAAAATCAACCCTGAGAGTTTCAGATCAGCAACTGGAAGAAAGAAAATATCCTTGGCTTTTCTCAGGGAGGCTATAGCCAGAGAAAAAGAAAAGAACCTAAAGAAAAGAAAGCATCTTTTTTTTTTTTTTTTTTTGGTGGGGGGGTGGTGCATCCAGGAGCCTGTTTAAATCAGTTCCGCTTAGCTCTCTGGGAAGCCCAATTCTGACTGGCAAGTGTTTGAGCGAGCTGTGGAACTGTGTTTTGCAAGATGTCCACACTTTAAGATGGTGAAGAAAACATTGAAAACCCTGAATTGATCTCAATCCCTTCAAATCCACAGGCGTTTGAAACAGGATCCCAGATTCTCACGCTTCAACTTCAGGCGAGAAAGCACTTTGGAATTCTTTCATGTACAGCAACTTAGAAGGAATAAAGCCACAATCCCTGTTTCTAGCATGAAAAAGGTCCTTCAAATAGATAAGAACCCCTAACAGCATTAAAGAAATCATCTTGAGAGGGAGCTTTTGTTCACTCTGGGATATCACTTCATTAGAAAGTTGGGCACCCTCCAACATGTCACCCAAACCTTCGAGGTTTAGACCAGGTGAAAACTGATCCAGGAGACTTGTCCCTTTTAAGTAGCAGCTTTCATGGAGCAACCAGTATTTATATATTATTATAAGATAATACCCTTACCTCACCAGGCTGTTGTGAGAATTAATTAATGTTTGCCAAATACTTTGAGCTCTGCAGATGAAAGGTGCTGGGAACGCCTAGTGGTATTATTACATTCATCTGTATTTGAAGTTGACTATTAGAAAACAGCCTTTTCTTTCTTGTTTCTTTTCTTCTCTCTCTTTCTCTCTCTCTCTTTAAAGATAATAATCTCTTCTTTGGGGAGAAAAGACAAGAACTGCCTCATCCACAATCACACTCTTGAAAGGGCAGGTGTGATGACTAGGTCTTGATCTAAAGAATAGACAGAAGTAGAGGCCTCACTTTAAAAGAATGAATGCCATCTCTCAAGACCTCTCCTGGGAGCCTTGAGAGTGTCAAGTTCAATCTGTGATTCATGCTGAGATATGAGCAAATGCAAAGGTAAAAACCAGCTGCATATTGGTGTAGCATATGAAGAGAAATCCCAAATTCTGTCAACTGTCGGCTCTGCCGAGGGGTTTAAGTGAGGTCCACAACCTGCTTACTGAAGAGAAAAATGCTTCTTTAATCCTGTCAAGGGTTAGAGGGTGGGGAACTGGTTTTGTTAAGAGTTGGCTGTACAGGTTTGAGAGGGACAGAGTTTGCTCTGTTGTCCTGTAATCCTAGTGAGTTTGGTAGGCAGGATGCTGTAGCCCTCAATGGGCCCATCTGAGAATGTAAGACTGGAAGGAAGCCAGGGCAGTGCAAACTCTTTAAGTCTGAAGGATCAGAATTCTCCCCTCCCCAATAAAATGCCTCGAAGGTAGAGAATATTGTCTTCATTATGTTTAGATCTATGTCTACATTTTTTTTTCTAATCAGCATTGCCTAACAATACAAAACACCTGACAGGCTATTTATCATGATGTTTCAGAGAATCAAAGTCTAAAAAGCACAGACTCGAGTGGACTGCCCAACTGCTGCGTCACTTCAAGGTAAACAATTGTGGTGGGATCAAGCATGTGACTACATCTTGAAGCAGAGGCATCAAACTTCCTTCTTTTATAACAATCCTTTCCCAAGAACCCAAGAGACTATTCAGGAACTCACGCCCAATAACCCAAGGATCCTCCATGAGGCCCCCTATTAATGGTTCCTTTCCTTTCCAACTGCACTACCCAAGCAACTAAGCATTTCATCACATCCTTGAGGGCCACTCAAGCCATAAGAAAAGTACAGAAATATTTCTCCTAGTACCATTCAGGAGATGATGCAGAGTTGGGCGTGGTGGAGGAGGAGGCGGTGTTGTACTGATGGAGGAGGCATCTTCCTTTGCTAAACACAAAGGCTGAAAGCAACTCAGAAAGGAAAGGGTTTATCTGTCGTGTGGTTCTTAGTTCATCATCAAGAAAGCCAAGGCAGGACCAGAAGTAGAGGCACAGAGAAACAGTGGCTACTGGTGTGTCGCTTCTATCTTGCATAGTTTTGCTGGGGTTCTTGCAACCCAAAAACACACCCAAGGGTGGCACTGCCTACCATGGTCTGAGCTCTTCCACATTAATCACCAATCAAGGAGATAGACCACAGGCTTGCCTATAGGCTAATCTGATAAGGATGCTTCCTCAATTGAGCTCCCTTCTTCTCAGCTGACTAGGTCCAGTAGAGCTTAGGAGCACAAGAGGTGATCACCTGTAAATATCTTCACACAGGGCAGACAGATTCCTTACAGATAGGAATGTTCTAAATGTTCACATAGACAGAGAAACCTTCTAAATTACCTTATTTTTATTCATTCCAAAATTAGATTGCCTACCAATGGCCCACCATTAATAACTCCCCTCCTCGAAATTCACACATACATTGGCAGTCTTCCTGAATATTTTTGTAATAGTGTGTGAAGATTTGAAAGGCAGACATTCATTTTTCAAGGTAAAGTTAATGACTTTTTTTCCTGATAAATTGGATCATTTTCAACTCATTCTTTTCAAAAATATTCACAATGTTCTCCTTACTGCCCACCACAAGTTAAAAACCAACAATCCTGAAAAATCCAAATTCCTCTGCAATCAGGGCGGAAAGCCTGGAAAAGGGGGAGTCAATGTCTCCAGGTCTCTTGGGATGCATTTGATCTATCTCCAACTCACCTTACTTTCAAGGAGCTGTGAAACCACAGCGCTAGAGCCCGACACTCAGATCAGACGTATCAGAGGTGGGCAACACACGCTCCTGCCTGGGCATGAAAAGCTTGGAGTTCCAGAACGCAGGTATACTGGAAAGAAATTCTTTAATCAACAGTGAGGCTTTCTTAGAACCTGCGTGCACGGTGTGTGTGTCTCACTGAAAGAAAAATCACTAATGAACCACTAAACTGTAGAAGCGGGGAGCACATAACATGTTTTGTTTCTACAACACTAAGAAAAGATAAATCTACATGTTTGATTTTTAACCCCATATAATTTAGAAATATAAACAAAAGTGGTTTGGGGTTTGTTTTTTCCCCTCTACCTCCCTGTCAATCACAGTCTTTCTGGATTAGTTCAGGATCGTGCTAGTATGTCCCATTCAGCCAGCAGAGGTCGCTCTTGCCATAATCTTCAAAAGCTCCCTCGTATATTGGCAGCTTTAGGCAGAGGCTAACAGTGAAATACTGTGAGCAAAGACGTTATTAGTCTTGAGAGATGAAACAGAAAAGAATCTGTGGTTTGCAATGTTTGGGAAAATGGTACTTCAGTAATGAGTCTGTGAACGGTAGGCTTCAATCTGGACAGTTCCTTTTGTAAAATGCCAAGTTTAGCTCCACTCACTCTGTTAACCCTGCCCCCCCCCCCCCCCCCCCCCCCCCCCCGTCCCTTCTTTGTGTACTATCATCAACTAAGAAAATAGGGGCAACCCAGCATCTCCTCACGTTGTTGAAGGCAGCCTCTGTGACACAGCTAATCACTCTACGTGACCCAACCGTGGGTGTCTCAGATTGTCTCAGCTCAGGTGAGTGGGTTTAGTGGTAGCAACTTCCTCCTACCGGAACTCAGGAAGTCCAGAGGGCTGTGGGGACCAGATCAGACCTATGCATACAAGTGACAGGGTTCCAGGGAAGGAACCTAGTCTTCCCCCGACGTGCCCCACTCAGCATGGTCTTCCAGGGAGAAAGCAGGCTCCCTGAAATACTGAGAGGACACTGAAGAGGCAGGCGAACGCTACACACTGAACACCGCTGCATCCCAAATGGCATTAAAAATAAAGCACAGTGATGAAGAGTTCGGTCCCCAGCACCCACGTGATGATAGTGGGAGGCAATTCACAACAGCCCGGAACTCCAGCTCCAGAACACTGTCCTCTGGATTCTGTGGGCATCTATACTCACATGTGCACAAACCTACACACACACACACACACACACACACACCACACACACACTAAAAATACATTTTTTTTTTAATGAACCAAATTTTGGGGCCTTCTCTATACCCCCCATGGCCCATTTTGAAGATCTGAGGCTTCCTGAGTTTAATTTGCCTTTCTCTGCTCTCTTTCTAACATGCTAGACCAAAAAAAAAAAAAAAATGTTTTCAGACTTGTTTTAGGATCACAGCACAGAGCCCTCTCCCTTCCCCCATCTATTTGTCACAGCCCACAAACCCACACACTTATCTGCCAAAGTCCAGAGCTCACACTAGGGTTCATTTTGTCCCCAGTCTGAACAAATGTATAGTGCCCATATCCACCATTATAGTACTCTATAGAGCAATCACTGCCCTAAAATCCTGTATGCTCTGCCTACGCTTCAGAACTTCATCTCTAATCCCGGGTGAACACCATTTACTGTCTCTTGTTTTCCAGAATGCCATAGAATCTGAACTATACTGCATGTAGCTTTTCTCAGACTGGATTATTTCATTTAAAATTACTCCACATCTGCTCATGGCTTAATAGCATTTATCTCTTTATTGCTGAATAATATTCCATTGCTTGGTTTGTCTACTCACCTCCTGGAAGATATCTTGATTGCTTCAAAATTGGGGAATTTGTGAATAAATTACATCTTCACGCATCAGTTTGTGCAATGCCTCAGAACTGGTTCAAGTGCTGAGGGAAAGTGACCACAGACTGCTCCACCTTAAATGGGGTGTCTATGTCAAGCCCCCTCCACTAAGACTCAGAGGGAGGGGTGGAAGAGGTGCAGGGTGAGGAGTCTTCAGCTCAAGGCATGGCCAGTGTCCTTACAAACTCACTGTCATCATAGTGGAGGGGGAGATGGGGGGGGGGCTGCTGAGAGGCGTGTGACAGGCATTTGGGGTGAATGACATCTAGGTGCATGGTATACATGCCAAAGGGTAAATGAAAGAGTCTAGAAGACTTCACGCAGTAGAGTGAACAGAACTATCACGTATAGTATAATAATTGTTGCATCTAATCATACACCAATTATATGTACAATCTCCACCCCCACCCCATTGAATTTAGGGCTTTGAACATGTTAGGTAAACATGTTAGGTAAAGATGTTAGGTAAACATTTCTACCAGTGAGTTACACACCCTGAGTGCCTCCCTGCCCTCATGAGACAGGGTTTCAGTAGTTGTCCAAGTAGGCCTTGAACTTGGAATCTTCCTGCCTTAACCTTCCAGGCAGCTGCAGCTCGGCCCCTGTTGAGCTGGGACATAGCCTGTGCCATGGAGATCTGGCCTCTATATTTTTGTGGTAAGTTTTGCCGTTGTTGACTCAAGGCTGTGTCTTCAGAATGACAGAGAAGATAGCACCCCAAGGTTGGAAGCTAGATTCTGACAGACCCTCTAGATCCCTGACTCCTATATCCCCTACGGGAAGACTCTTTGGCTAAGCTGTGACTATCACAGTGTAAGTCAGCATGCGAGGAGACTGCAGTCTCAGCTGAAGCCTTCAGCTGGCGACACACATGAGGACAGGTGCTTTTACTAGTGGTTTGTCCAGAATCAGAGCCCACCACATGTGCTTACATATGCTCCTCATCATGCTGGAGTTTCCAATTACTCGTTGCCCATATATGTTGAATCACTGAATTAGATGGGTCTCAACTAGAAATAAAGTTCTGTGTTGTCCCTCTTTGATACTGGGGACCATGCTCTGGGCTAATCACAGGCTAGTTAATCAGTTGGGTTCTTCATTCCCTGGTGGTGATTTTGATCCACAGCATAGAATATTTATCAAAGGGATTAGAGCTCCTGAGGCACATCCCTCTTCCTTTGGACAAGATGAGTACTCCTCATTCCGGTCCCGCAGACTGTGTTGGTGGCCATGGCATTGGTGGGTTAAGAATGAAGGCTGCTGGACCAGTGCCAGCTCTTCATTTGTCCTCTGCAGCTAGGACAACAACAGACAACATTTCAGCTTTGTTGACTCTACTCTGATTTTCCTGTCACTAACATCATCTTTCCTAGCATTTTAAAAAAATTAGAGTGTATTTTTCTAAAATATAAACCAACTGTAGATGAGTTTGATGGTTGAGGTAGCATGCTGAGTGTAAAAGTGCAAGTTTCCCAGTTATCCCAGAAGATGTGCCCACTAAGGAGTGAGACTGTCCTGTGGCTGTGGGCAACCATCAGGACAGGAGTGCCTAGGGCCCCAGGAAAGAGCCTTTGATGTGTGGTAAAAAGTACTGTCAGAGGTACAGCTCATGAAACCCAAGGTGTGTGACTTGAGTCATTGGATTGCCCGTTGCTAAGAAATATGCCCTCAAACTATGCAAGGAAGACCTGGAGTCATGTGGCTGTCCAGACACTTTCCACTAAATGGTTGAGCCATCTTAGAATTATAGGAAAAGAGCCCAGGGAACACCAAGGCTGCTTCGCAATGCCAACATTCCCAAAAGGATATGGACTTACCCACAGGTGACAAACACTACCTCCTCTTCTGGAAGATCCCTTAAAGCCTCCATAAGTCAGATACTGGGACTGATTTTGCCCATCGATGTTTTCTAGCCATTCCAGCCTTTAATCAATCAACTTCCAAAATTCTGTGGCTTTTTATTTAAACAAATTCTCAAAGAGCTGGAGTATACACAGAGGTCCCCAGAACGACAGTTAAACATCTACGTAGGTCATGTCTTTAGGGAATAAAAAAGAAGAATCATTTTCCTTTTGGTAACTACAATTTGATTTGCTTCTTTGGTTGTTTTCAAATGCCAGCTCTCCCCAGATTCTGTATGGGTGGCAGAGGACATAGGCCACAGCTCTACCTTACAGTGTTCCAAATAGAGAAGGGGGATAAACTTCCTGCCTGACTCCTATGTGAGCCCCTTCAATTTAGGGATGAGTGCAGACCCCTCACGGTAGCAGTCCTGGGTTCTCTCCCGTTCTCTACATCTTCCAACAAGCCTCATGAAGTAGTCCTTTTACTTATACAGTGCTCCTCAGTGAACTCATGAGAGAACACTCCCTATATCCCTACTGGCATGGGACCTTTTCTGCATCTGTGCCATGTTAAGAGGAAGATACAAAGCCCTTGCACATGAGGATCAAGAAAGCAGATAGATAGATGGATAGATAGATAAGATGGATGGATGGATGGATGGATGGATGGATGGATGGATGGATTGATATGTTAGATACAGACAGACAGATATCCTGGAGTCACAGATGACCTCCTTCCCATGTATCCTAGGGCTGGCTGACTGCCCGTCTGTTCAGGCCCCCTCTTTTGCTCATGTTTCTGTTAGCTGAGAAAAGGCTGCCCCCACAGATCTGGTTTGAATTTATGTAAAAAAAATCTAAATTGATTTGCAAGCTCCAATCTGTAATTCATAACCACTCCATCATCGGTATTTCTTGTCTGAGTGTGTAACTTAGTCGACTCATCACATGGAAGGAAACAAGAAACATACAAATGTCATCCAGCATTGGGTGAGTAATAGAGTCTTCAAGGGTTAAGAACTGGCTGCATGCTGTGCCTCAGGTATAGTTGGGTTACCAGAGCTCTTCTTTTGTGTTCTAACAATAAAGTAGTTGGTGGTCTGCTGCCTATGGCCTGTTACACATTCCTGGGTTTTATTAGGATAACCATAAGCCTTCAAGACCCACCCTGATGTCAGTGACAAGGTTTATAGAGCACTCACAAGTTTCTTCTTGTTGGATTTGGGGGTATATAAAGTGTGAGGTGTAATAGGTAGCAGGCTGGAAGAGCCACTGAGGGCTGATACAAGCCCCAGCTCCTGATGTGACTATTTAATACCTGCTCATTACAGGCAAAGGTTGGCTACCAGATGTCTGTTTCTGCAGTTCCAGAGCCCATTAAACTTCAGAGTTCCCCCCAAGAACCGGCATGGAGGGTCAAAGTTAACTCTGCTGTTCACACACCCTGGAGGTCAGGACATGCCCAGATGACTTTGGAACACTGTGTGAGGTGTATTTGCTGGAAGTATCTCATGTGTTATGCTACAGCCAAGTGACTAATAACTTCTGTTCCAGTCATCTTCCAAGTAGACACAGCATAGAAGGCTTTAAGTAGAAATGTAACTGCTTGGTGTGGGCATGCCTGAGTACCTCCGAGATCAGGTCAGAAAGGGCTCCCTGAGGACACCACCTTAGTCTGTCATGGTTACTGGGACACTGTCCTAGCTTTGTACTCCTGGGCTGAAAACTATCCCTTCCCTATCATCAGGTTATAGGTACAGTGATCTGTCCAGCTGAGTTTTGACCATAGCTGGTCTAGGAATTAAACTGTGTTGAGTTTCCATTCAATGAAGTTCTAAGACAGATGCTCTGAGGACAGTTACATGTCTCAACTTTCTATGTCTATGGGAGAAATAGTCTCTTATTTCCCTCTACCCAATGCTTCTTCTTCCCAGCATGCACCATTGCCTTGAACTGTGACAGCAGAGGCAGACTACAGGCTCTGCCAGCTTCAATTCCTTAGGCTGTGTGTAAAGAGAGCTGGGCTTTTTTTTTAAATAATTTTTTTTATGTGTATGAGTGTATCTGTAGAGGAGAATACCTCACATGTCTGGGTGCCCACAGAGACCCTAAGAGGGTGCCTTATCCCCTGGAGATGGATTTACAGGTGTTTATGATCTGCCCAGTGTAGTTGCTGGGAGCCCAATCCATGTTCTCTGAAAGATCACCCAGCTCTGTTAACCATGGAGTTATCTTCAGCCCCAAAGAGGGAACCAATTTTTGTGTGTGCACTCACATTCATGCACGCGCGCCGCGCACACACACACACACACACACACACACACACACACACACGAGGGAGGGGGAAGAGCGAGAGAGAGAGAGAGAGAGAGAGAGAGAGAGAGAGAGAGGGAGAGGGAGAGGGAGAGGGAGAGGGAGAGGGAGAGGGAGAGGGAGAGGGAGAGGGAGAGGGAGAGGGAGAGGGAGAGGGAGAGGGAGAGGGAGAGGGAGAGGGAGAGAGAGAGACTGTCTGTTGAATTGGTTTTATGAATCCAAAGCCAAGAACTCCAAAATTACAGACGACAACTCTGAAATTTTTTCTCCTTTTTAGTTTCTAAAATGAACACAGCTCTATGCTAGCACATTGCTATAAACCTTGCTTTCTGTTCATTTTAAAACAAGATGCAAAGGCTGGCATGTTCATGCAAACCTGTAATATCAGTACTTGGGACACAAAATGTCTATGAATTCAAGGCCAGCCTGGACTACACAGTAAGAGCTTGTCTCTAAACTGAATTATACAGGATGAGAAAATTATTAACAAGATCTCTAGGGCCATGCTTGCCCAGCCTATCTTTTTACCTGAAAAGCCTCCCTTCCCCCCAAGCTGTAGCCCTCTGGGGATGCTTTAAATCTCTTGAAGTCACTTTGGGTCTTTGATCAAGCTATTCTGTCCACCTGGAATACTTCTTCCTCTTTCCTCCTCCTCCACTTCCCTTTAGACCTTGTATCTAAAACAATACTTAGGGACGCCACCCCAGAGGCTTAGGTAAAATGTCCCCTGGCACATTGTCTTCTAGGCTTCTCGGTACAGTCTCTTGTCACTGGAAGCAATTAATTCTTGATATAATTACTTATTCAGGATCTTAGACTATAAACACCAGGAGGTAATGGATGCTGGACCCTCAGTGCCTAGCTGAGTACCCAGTATATAGACTAATATCTAATTATTCAATTAATTATTTAAAAACACACACTTATTACAAAACAGCATACATAAAGTACAGAAAAATAGAGAAGACAATTAAAGAAATCAATAATTGTACCTCCCAAGATAACAAGTATTAATATACTGGTGTATTTTCTTAGGCTTTTTTTTCTTCTACAAAGGATGCATAAATAAGCATTGCCTGCAGACAGCGTACCCTTTGTGGCCATGTCCTCTTAAGATGGACTAGCTCTTGCTGTTTGCTCCTGACGTCAGCTGAGGAAGTTTTGAGTCCCACCAGCTATCTAAAGGAGATGGAATTAAATCCAGATCCTGGAAGCAAATTCAGGCTTCTCCCTACCATAACTCACTATCATTCTAAGGCCAGTGGTCCTCAACCTTCCTAATGTTGTGGCCCCTCTAACCCAGTGCTTCATATTAGGGTGGCCCCCCAATCATAAAATTAATTTCGTAGCTACTCCATAACTGTAATTTTGCTACTGTTATGAATTGTGATGTAAATATCTAATATCCAAGAGATCTGATACGTGACCCCTGTGAAAGGGGTCGCAACCTACAGGTTGAGAACCAGTTTCTACAGCATTGGCTCAGTTCTGTTAGAAATTAGTATTCTTCAATACATGGAACTATGTCATTTTACTGTTTTTATTTTTTGCCATTGTTATTTCTCTTTTCCATAATTCATATTAAATGAGAAACTCTTCAGGATTGTGACAGCAGGCTGCACACTCTTGGCTTTTCTGTGACATAGGATTGGGCTGAAATAGACTGAGTCCCTACTTTCAAATAACCCTGTGCTTTCTTTCTATGTACCTGCCACTTTATCTATTCCTACCCATGGCTAAGTCCACAGAGTGAGACATCTTCTAAGTGCCTCAAAGATGTCACAGAACATGCTAGAAAGTCATTGAGTCAGGGTTGCAACCTAGCCAGTCAGGTTCTGAGCCGCTGCCCAAAGTGGTCCCACCAAATGGCTCAAAATACGAGGAGACCTCAGCGTCTTTAGAACCCATGTACTTGCATGCACATTTTGTATAAGCACACTTAATTCATTTTAATTTTTCCCCCCTGGGAAGAAGAGCTCTATGTTTCATCAGATTTATTTAGAATAAGAAAAAAAATGAAGATTAATTTAAACGAACAATTGTACTTGAATTTGTTGTCTGGTTACCGAATTCTACTGTAAGCACTTCATACGAATTGAATCCTTTAATACTCCCATTGACCCTGTAAAATAGATACTACTGTCCCCTTTTTATGGTTGAAGACTGAGGCATAAAATTATTGTGTCAGGTCACAGAGATATTCAAAACTGAAGGGAATCTCTTCCAGATGATCTCATTCTCACTTACCACAGGAAACAAACACCTCCTTAGCAAATGTAGCCATTTAAATGTGCATTTTCTGGCCCCTGAACTTGGGTTATATCTATTAATGTTTATAACCAATGCTGTATTTCTTCTTTCCTCTAGGAAAGGAGAAGCTGTTGCTTGTGAAATAGTCTTTTACACTGTGTGAATATATGTCGCTATGATTGGTCTAATAAAGCAGCCGACTGGCCAGTGATTGGACAGGATAGGTCTAGGTGGGAGAGCCAAACTGAGAATGATGGGTAAAAGAGGGGTGGAGTCTGGAGTAGTAAGAGATGCAGAGAGAAACAAGATGAGCGGTCCATGTTGAAGGAAGGTACCACCATGTGGCAGAGGGTAGATAAGAAATATTGGCTAATTTAAATGGTAAGAGTTAGTGAGTAACAAGCCTGAGCTATTGAACAAGCATCTATAATTAAGTCTCTGAAGGTTATTTGGGAACTGGCGGGTGGAAAAGAAAAGTCTGCCTATGCTTGCTCAAAGGAGTAGTGGTGAGTCTTACCTGTGAGGATGTAGTAGAGAAGAAGAAACAACTCCCCTTCCTAAGATGAGTCCTTAGAGTGTCTCGAACTCATTCTTATCTATGATAACAAGATTGTAGTCCCTCTGATATACAGTCGGAACTGCCAAATTCTTGATGGGCTGAATCCTGCATTAGCAGGAAGGCCTTTTGAGGGGAGCAGGCCCTGGAAAGAGGGTTCAAGCAAGAAATATATTAACACCATTGTATGCATGGCAGGATGTCAAAATTTGCACATTTGTAATGCATGTATTTGTGATCAAATACTTCCATGGTCACCTCTTCAGTGCATACAGACCAAACCATGTTTGATTGGTTATACTGACTCACATGAAGGGAACTTAAATTATATGATACTTTCTCTATACCTTTTGAGGGAATGAGACATGACCTAAGCTGTTCCCAGAAGCCTTTCTGCTCCACACACTTTACAGTTTTTCCTTTTGCAGATGGAAAAACAGAGCCCAGGGAAGCAGGCTCATTGTTCAGCAGCTTCTAGGAGCTTTAACAGAAAGCTAAGAAGAAACTTATGACTTTATTCTCCCCACTGAGTATTTAGCATTTTCTTGATTAAGTGACATTGAAATAACAGAGTCTCATTGATGAGATTGAGTCCACCCCAGGGTCCAGATGAGGCAAAAGACAAAACAGGAAGCGTGCACACTTGAAGCATGAGGCTTTGGTGGACACCCACACAGACTCCCTAGCTTCAGCTGAGTAAGTGTGGGAGAAAGTTCTGGAAAATGCACCCTAGCCAGGCTTTGAGAGAGCGATCCACCTTTTTTTCTTTTAATGTGAAAATCTTGGCAGAGTCCCACTTTTAGGCCCATTAAAATTCAGGAAAAGAAAAGGGGGTAGAAGAGGGAAAAGGGAGAGTTTTTAAAGAGACAATGAATACATCCACTCTTGCAAAAATAAAACCCTACTCCAAAAAGTCTTTGTGAAAACGTTTTTCAGCTTTGAAAAACAGGGGGAGGTTGGAATGCTGTTGGGACCATGGAATGACTGTTAAATGTGCTATTTGATTTGCTCTTGTGCACATGCACCTTAACCTTATTCCATCCTTGGAGAGAAATAGCCTTGTCTTCTCCCCAAATGGAGTGGAACCCATGTCTATGGATGGACTAGGTCGGCCTGTGTGTTGATGCAGTTGGGTGGAGGTGCAGAGGACAATTTGTTCTCATTCTCTGGCTCCAAAGTAAGAGCCTCCCGCTCCGAGAAGTTTCCTTCCAGCCCCCCTCCAATGCAATCAACGTCCCGCCAAATCCTTTCTCCAGTCTCAGATTTCTGTTATATAAACTGTACTAATCAAACAACAGTCTCCTTCCAATGCAGAACAAAGCTATTCAGAATAAGCATTTACCAGCAAGCCCGTGGCTTATGTAACCAGAACTCAACACACAAATTGTGAGAAATCTGGTCCCTCACTCAGGTGAGTTTCATGTCTGTTGAATCCCAGTGCTGTAGTTTTGGACTTGCTGGCAAAGCAGGATTGATTTCAGTCAGACAAAGGGCTTCTTCCCCTTTCCACACTGGTTGAGCTCAGGTTTGGGAGCCTAGAGTATACCATACTTTATCCCCCTCCTCCCCCCACTGCAGTGAACCCCAAGCACAGTCTTATGTTCAATGCAATTAAATACTTCTAGGAAGCTGTTGAGTGGCTACTTGGCATTCCCCTGTATGATATTTAAGCCATCTCCTATTTCAGAGTATTTAAATGAGTCCCATTTGGGGAGTGATTATAATTATTTCATGAGGAATGCTCTGTTATATAAATATTTATGCCACTGTTTCCATAAATTCCTAGCAGTGGAATTTCTTAGTCAGGGATATGCCCATTTTGATGTTTTTTTTTTTTTTTTTTTGTTACATGTTGCCAAATTACTTTCCAGAAAGGTGAAATGGATTTATACTCCCGTCAGCCACTGTCTGATACCATATCCAAAACCATTTTATAATTTTTTTTTACAAAAATGATTAAGTAGGAAAGAAAAAAAAAGCTCTCAGAACTACTTTCCTTAGGAAAACATTGTACACACAGGAAATGTCTGGTGAGCCATCCATCTATTCTCGCCCTTGAAAAATGTCCCTAGGAGGGGAAAAGACAGCTGTGCACAGCTCCCAGGCCTTCGCAGCAGATTCGGCTCCTGCCCACTGTTAAACTCCCTAGGTCCTTCCTCTTCTCCTTCTGTCTTTCAGGTTTTGCTTGTGGCTCTGAAATTCTTCAAGGCGCTCTGGGAAGAGGTGGCCTCTGACTGAAGAATCGAACTTGCTCGATGCAGGGAAAGGAAGGCTGAGGTTCCAAGCTGTCAGCAAAACCCCCATAAAGAGAGGCCAAGGCAGCAAGCCCTTGTTGGGAATATGCTGTCTAGACTTCACACTTCTCTTTCTGTCTTCTAAGCTTCAATTGTTGTTCTTGCTTCCGTTCTTGCATGGGGACAAGTGACTACTCAACCATTTCTTCTTTCATGGAATCAGTGGCCAAGCAACTTGTCATCTAAGCTATTACAATGACCCAATGACACCATCCCAATGACCAGTGACTCTTCGTTCTATATTTTGAACAAAAGGCTTCTGGCCATGAGAGACAAAAATAAATGGATAGTCCCTGCAGAAATAGGAGCAAGTAACCTTTGCCAAAGGTGGGTAGCATTATAAAGTATGTTTTTAAATTAACTTTTTAACATATAAAACTATATATTATGCATGTTTAGGGAGGTATGTACCATGTGATAAAAAATGAATTATTTTATTATTTTGTAATTATATGCATGATTCTATGTGGAAGTATGTGCATGTGAATACAGGTGCCCACAGAAGCCAGAAGAGGGTGTCAGATTCCCTGGACCTGTAATCACAGTCAATTGTGAGCTGTCCCAGTGTGCTGGGGACTATACTCTAGGCCTCTGATAGAGCAGCAAGTGATCTTGCCTAGTAGCCGTCAGCCCAGCAATCCTTGCTATGTTTTGATACATGAATATCTTCAGCACCAGGAAAGTATCTGTGGGGATGTTAAGAGTTAGAGGGTGCTCCATTTAAAGTAGAAACAAATTACTAGCAAATGATTTGGAGTAAGGCTTATTTTACACATATTTTTACCCAGGAATGTTTCTTCATCTCCTCCACATTGCCAAGTCCCATGTGCCCTCATTCTAATGTATGCTTGCTCAGGTACTTCCTTCTCCATGGAAATGTATTCAACTTTGCCAAATACCAAGTGTTCTTATTCACTAACATAAAAATGTTCTTATTTAATCCTTTCAATGGCAACAATACTCCTGGAGTGCTGTTATTATTATAATTCCTGCAGTGTGCAGGATGAGACTGAAGCATAAGCAGTTATGAAGCTTGCTGAAGGTAACAGAGCTAGTGGGGGGGCATTCTGATTCTTAGAAACATCCTACTAACCAATATTCTCTACGAATATTTTGTCTAGATTCTTGTGCTTGGCATTTCACACATACACACACATCCTGATAATATCTTATCTGAGCTTTGTAAAGTAATCTGACTGTCAGATTTAGTCTGACAATAGACTAATGTATTTCCAATCTCTGTAAAATCACAGTTGACTAGAACTTGCACCTTGAAAAGCCTAGTAGTGGTGGCAGCTAGGGACATCCAAGAATGACAGGCCAATGGAAAGAGTGGTCCTGATGGGTGGGAAGCATTGGGTGAGCCTATGCTGTCTTCAGTCACTGGCTCACTCAGCATACGGGGCAAGACATACAATGGATGTAATGTATAAGGCTTTATTAGGAACGACAGATAGTCCAGACATTTGCCATCATGATTAAGAAATGCAAGTCTCCAGAGAATTGCTATAGTCCGTCAACAATGACCGAACATTATGTTAAAGGGAATCCACATAATTCCACCATGGTTTATCCACAACATCTTGTAGCAACAGGAGTATGACACATGCCCTGCGTGGATCTATCTGTACCCCAGCCTGGTATAAACCAGGTGAAATGTCACATACCCACATCAAGTTGTCACATCCTTTTTAATTCGATTGACCCACAGCATCCTACATTTGATTTCCTCTCCTCTCTTTGGGGCTGGGCAGTTTATGTTAGAGAGAAGATGATGTGCTGGAAGGTGTGGCATAAGAATAATATCATCTTTGGCTTACATGTGTATACTTTGGTCCTAGAAAAGTATACTTAGAAGATTTTAATGAGTCATGAAGGTGGTGCTGACATGTAGAACAATATTTTTCATGCTTCAAGTTGAATAACACAGTGCCTCCAAGTGGATGCCCACAAATGCCTGTTCATCGGAACAAGTGAGTGAGTAGGAGAACTCCATGGTAGAATCAACCCACCCACACCACAGCCAGGGTGGGTGGAATGGTGCCTTGCAAACGGTGTCATTAAGAGTGTCTTGAAGGGGTTTCCAGGAATAAGTAAGGCAGTTTTCATTTATACATTCATGATCTAGGAATTAAAAACATTCCCACTTCTAAGATTACACGTGTTTTTTCCAAGTACTTTCATAGACTTCCATAAGAGTACAGTGGTTTGCCTTGATTTTTACAAACCGACTGATGAGAATCTTTTGTTTCCTTGGTGCAAACATCTACTTATATGCTGAGAGAGCTCCTTCTCTCTCTCTTAAAGAAACTTTAAGGAATTTATGAATATTATAATATACCTCATGCTGCTTGCCCATAGACCCTTCTTGGAGCCATGGCTGGGGTCTATATATCACACTACCAGGGTCTCTATGCCACACTACCTCAGTAACAGCATCTTCCCTGATTCCATCTATTTTAAGTTAAGTGTGTTCAGCATGGTGTAATGGGGACTTGTGTTTCAACTCCTCTGGACAAGAAGCCCTCCCCAGGCTCCAGGAGGCATACTGGATTTGCCAAGCCCACAGTGTAGGGACCAATGGAGACACAGCACTAGTTTAAGGTTTTTTATTTCCTAGTAGAATGTTCCAGAGCTGGAGCAAGAAAGCACACACAGCATTACCAGCTTGTGTGTGTGCATGTCCCTCTGCTCCCCCAAATGCTGACTCTGTCCCTCAAGCCACACACCCTTTTTCAGGACTAAGCTCAAAACAAAAGCCAGTCTTAAGCCACTGAAAGGAAAGGTGAGAGCACTCTTAGCAGAGAGTGGGTGTTTCCAGCTGTCAAGGATGCTTTTGATGCAGAAGATTCAGGAAAGCACAATTAAATTACAGAGTGGTAGCTCAGAAGTCTAGCAAGTGGATATGCTGCTTCTGATAATGGGTGAATCCCCTTTGGAGTTGATTTCATGAGAGGAAAGTTCTAGCTGCTGCCATCACTTTAACACGGGGTGAGGCAATCCCATTATGGATCCTGCCAATTTACTAAGTATAGACTAAAGAACTGGATGAGGAGAACTTTCAGCCAGGAAAGGGCTTGTAGGGCAACCCGGAGAATCTGAGATTGATCCCCGGTGTTGATGTGAAACTCTGGGTGTGGCATCAGGGTTTTGTAATCCCAACACTGGGGAAGAGGAAACAGGACTGTCCCTGGGGTTCTCGGGCCAGTTGTGGTGCCGTGCATACTTGTAGGATTTGCTGAGGGAGATAGAGGCAGGAAAATCACAAGTTCAAAGCTAGTGTGGGGCATCTGGTCAGAAAGCCTAACTGATTCAGATTTGGTGAGCTCCAGGTCTCAATGAGAGATTCTGTCAAAACAAAAAAGAAAAAATAAAACAAAAAAAAAAAATGTAGACAGCTTCTTAGGATAAATATTCAAGGATGTTTTCTTATCTCCACATGCACGAAGGCACACATACGAACTCTCCCACATGAACGTGTACATACACATGCACAAAAAAATCCCCTACTGTGATACCTTTTGAGTGTGGTTTGGAGCTTGCTGCAAAGAGCAGAGCAGGGGAATAGACTTGAGGGCTGCTTTACACAGAGGGGTCTGGTAGACCACAGAGGCTCAGAGTTAGTGTCCATAGCAAAACCCACGAGGTCCATAATAGCCTGAACCACCCGATATGTGTGATGGAATTGGCAATACCTTCCATCATCTTCTTCATGGCAAATCTTCTGTCTAATTATGGGGAGAGAGCCTCAGTTGAGGAGTATTCTACAAAGCACCCAACCCAGCTCTGCTTGATGATCAAACAGAGTGTGAGGAAGGTTGCCTTAACCAAGAGGATCTGAAGAAGAAGGCAAATGTAGAATCCTGGATCAAAAAAACCCAAAAGGCTAGTGAAACACACATACATAGTGACATTGTAGTTGTGACAGATGTGCCATAGTCATGTAAGGCAATAACAATGGAGGATGAATGAGGAAGGGCATGAAAATTTCTCTTTCCAGTGTTTTTGTAAATCTAAAATTATTCTAAAATAAAGTTAATTAGGAGCTGAAAAGAGATTTCTTAATGTACACTTTTTGCATTGAAGTTACAAAGGACATAGATATATTCCCCCCCCCAACCCCATGTGTGTATGGGTGTGTGTGTGTGTGTGTGTGTGTGTGTGTGTGTGTGTGCGCGCGCGCGCGCCTCCTGGGACCAGAGCCTGCTTCAACACGTTGAAAAAGAACGACAAAGGAGATGCTTATTAGGCAAAATGTTAATTTTTAAAAGTATAGCTTGCATACCAAATGAGGGCCAGACATGTGGGAATAAGGTTGCCAGTTGCAAATGTGCTCCCCCACAAGGAGCTATTTGTGACTGCCTGTCTGGACTGCTGGGTTGTGAGTGTGAAGTTTTGAAAAAGCAATTTGGCTCTGAGGAGCCTCCGGAGAGTTAGCTCTCTTGCAAGCTTCTCTCCCTTCCTTTCTGGGTGCTTATTTTCCATGACTGTTTAATGGCAAGCAGCGCCTCTCCTTCACTCTGCTGCAAAGACCCGGTGTCAGACAGGAAGGGAGGTTGTATATTATAGATCTGAGCCCTAATAAATAAATTCAGAGGCCGATATCATGCTGTATAATGGAGTGTGGGAAAAGAGCAATAAAGATCAGGCAACAGAGTCTTCCCAGGAGGCCAGGGAAGGGGGCAGGAGGTGGAGAGAGGCTGAACTTGGGCCAAATGGTAGTAGGAGCTAAGGATGAGGCTGTGAGCTGCAGGCAATGCAATTGAACGTAGCTCATCTGGCTGAGGTCTTGAAGCAAGACACTCTCCGTCTAGAAGCTGAAGACAAAGGTTACAGGAAAACATCATCACTTCATTTAAAACCGAACCAAGCCAAAGCTTTTACCTCCACCCTTTGACTGCTCTTAGATATCATCCACTTTATGGGGCTTCTTGATAGAGAGTGTCTAGAATCTGAAAGTTGAGTCTTCTTTTGCTATGTGATGTCTCGCCCCTGTATTATGGAGTTCCCAAGTCCATCTACCTAGATTTCTTGAATGTCTTTATAGAAATGGTTTAGATGGATGAGCTTTATAACCACATGAGACCTTTAACATTTCTATCACTTCTTAGAAGCCCACAGAATGTCTTTGCTTAGGGGAAATGGACTTCATGCTTTGAATCTTCCTAGTTGAGAGGACCAAGAGATAAACTGGTTGGTGAAAATTTAACGATGGAATCAATGACTTTTCTTGTTTGTTTGTTTATTAAGATTTTT
This sequence comes from Phyllotis vaccarum, assembly GCA_033318265.1. Lineage (NCBI taxonomy): Eukaryota > Metazoa > Chordata > Mammalia > Rodentia > Cricetidae > Phyllotis > Phyllotis vaccarum. The sequence continues at coordinate 73,980,979 of JARWLC010000006.1, forward strand.
TAAGGTATTTTGATAGGCTGAAAACATCTCCTGGAATTTTTTAAGTCTCTTAAATATTAAGAGTATATAAAATGTATAAAGAATTGGTTAGAAAGATGAATCTCTGAGCTTTGAGTTTTACTCATGAGCATAGTCTGTAAAAGAAGCAGAAAGCTTTTTATCCAGGCAGAGTTTCTTTGCTCAAGCCCTGCTTTATCCACTGTCCAGGTAGCAGCCTTTGTTGAAAGACTACCTCATGGCTTACAGGAGGTATAGCTGAGATGTTTCATGCAGTCATCACTCCCATGAGGCAACGGTGATTCAGAAACCCAGAAGTTCAATTTGATGGTGTCTGAAGCCAAAATCCTTTATATTATCCTGTCAATAAAGCAGAGAGAACACTGTGTGCAAGAATTTTAATACAGAAAACGCAAGGCTGCTCTGTGCCCTCTAAAGCCGATGTATACGAGGGAGCTTTGCAGTAAAATCCCACTTGTTGTCTTGAAGAGACACACAGGAGAATATGAGCTATGGAATGCCTCTGTGGTCTGATTTGCTGAATAAATGACCCCCCCAAAATGACACAACTAAACAGAACTAAAGCATGGTGCTGAGCAATAAGTAACCATTCCAGCGAGATCATGAGGATCATTTTCTAGGGCCTTAATGCATTAATTTTGTAATTAAAACACAATCACACACATCAAATTGAGTAACAAAGAGTTATATCTATGGGGGCGCTTGGAGCCAATCTGATGACTTTTCTAAAGAGAAAATATAGCACTTTGTAAATCTAGTTTTCAGAAGAAGGTCATCACTACTCTGTGGAGACAGGGGCATGACTGGGCAATTCATTGGGAAGGAGTTCTGTAACTGCCCTCTGCTCCTGAGAACTCAGAGATAATGAGGAAGCAGAGGAGGACAACCTCTGGGGACCATTTGGATTACAAATATTCTCCCACATTGCCCTTTAGCAAAAAGTCACTTGGGAGAGATTGCAGCTGAGACCCTTCCTTTCTTCTCCTGCTGAGATAATGCTTAAGCAAATGATCCAAGGAAGGTGCTCTAGGAAGCAGAGTGGAGGAGGGAGAGGATTGTCAGGAACTGGAGGGGATGGCAAAGAGGGTAACATCAAAGGCAGCTGTGCCCTGATCAGTGGGTATGTTTGGGGCATCAGATCCTTCCCTGGAGAGCAGAATGAAGCAGGTCAGGTCTCAGGTGGGTGGCATTGCCCTTCTATGCTCCATTCTCTTCACAAAGAACATGAAGGAATGGGTGAGGGGAGGAGATGGCTCAAAAGTTTCCTAAGGTGAAAAAAAAAGTGATTGAATGAGTAGAAGGTGAAGAGGAGAGGGAGAAAAAAAGGCAAAGCCTAGACAGGAACAGGGTCCCAACAATGCTGTCTAAGCCTGTGTCCCATAACGTTAACTCAGTAGGAAGTCCCCTGGGGAATTAAACATCCAAAAACAGTTCCCAAGAGATAAATGTCTACTGCCCATCAGGGTCTCCTGGCGGACTTATCTGTCAGGTGCTCCGGCTCTGAGATCCACTGGCTGACAAGCAGCACCCTACTTGCTTGGTGCTTTTGTCCTGATTTTCTTTATTTCCTGACTGATCTGAAACTCTCACCTTTGTCCTAAATCTGAAGCTCAAGATTCATTTTTATAAAAAATGACCTGCCACTACAGCATGTAATTTTTATGAATGTCTACTCAAGTCTGGGAGCACCGAGTAATAAGATTCAAATCCCCATAGCCACATTATTCTGCCAATCCCTCCCTTTCCCCCCAGATTTACCAGAGTGCAGGCCGACTGCCAGGAAAACACAATAAAATGTGGGAACAGGAATAAATAAAAATAAAATGTTAAATCATGTGTCTTTTGCTTGGTTTTCTCTTTCACATTTTATCCTTTCTCTATTTTTCCCATAACATGTTAGTTTTTACCCAGCGTTGCCTCCCATGCTGGTTTCAATGCACCTACCCTTTCCTTAGGAATTTCCCAGGTCAGCGGGTCACTCTCTGTGCTGCCTTATAATGTCCCCTCTTGCTTTTTCTTATGTCCTCCGTGTGGAGCAGCTCCTTCCAGTTGAAGTCATTTTCATCCTGTGTGCTCTGGGTCACGATTCCGTGTCTTGGCTGCGTCTCTGGAAAAATCTCACCTGGATTTTCAATATCTCAGCATTTCCTTCGGTTGCTGTTTGGAAGGCCTTTCTTCCCTCATGCCCTAGTGGATTTCTTGAGACATTCTTTAACCCTCACATTCCCTTGTTCTTCCTAACAGGCGGTTGGGACAGGTGTGTGATGGACACACTCGCTTTTCTTTTGCCCCACTGGAAAAACTTCTCATAGCTTCCTCCTTTGTATGCTAGCTGCATCTCTGTCTGGGAATGGTCCAAAAAGTTCCCTTCTTGTTTTCTATGGTCATCAGGATCCAATGTTTTGATAGAGAAAGCGTTATGGAATGAGGGCATTTGGAGCATTTACCGTATATACTGTTCTATAGGTGAATGACACATGTAGGCAGTTGGAAATTGTTACTGGAGCCATCTGATTGGTGTGTGTGTGTGTGTGTGTGTGTGTGTGTGTGTGTGTGTGTGTGTGTGAAAGAGAGAGAGAGAGAGAGAGAGAGAGAGAGAGAGAGAGAGAGAGAGAGAGAGAGGGAGCTCTTGGATACAGTCTAGAAAACCCTATGCATTGGAAGATTTGTCTCCAAAGCAGCCCTGTTGAGAAGCACACCCTCAAGAGACCACCACCCATAGACTCATGTGTTTGTGGAATTGTGCATTAATAGGTGAAGGGGTTCTCTTGAGAATGGCTTTGTTATATAAGTAGGCTCTGTCTGATGCATCTGAGCCACCTCATGTGTGCCCCCCTTTTGTGAGGCAGCAAAGATGCCTTCCCCAGCTGCTTCCACACTCCAAGTGACTTCCTGTCCTAGCCTCCAGAACCGTGAGCTTAAGAAAGACTTCCCCAGTCTTTATAATTTAAACAACAGAAAATAGGACAGATGGAGTGATGAAGTCTCAGGATTACAGGCCTTTCCAGAATCTTCTAGCCCTATACTGTATCTCCTGCCATTAATAACTAAGCTTAAAAATTGTAATGCTCCGGCATCTACACATTCCTCACTCCCAAGGGTTCCATGAGGATGCAGGTTCCCGAATCTGACACAGTAAATCCACCTTAACATTACAACCTCTCTGAGGCCTACACTCCCTCCTCACTACTATACCAAGCAGCTCTGGCATCTCCACTTCTTTTCCTGGGAGCCATTTTCTATGCCGCTTTGCAGCAACAGCAAGCACAAAAATGATTTACAGGGAATCTTTGCCACAAAGTTGAAACTCATAATACGATTCTCTAAAACTTTGCAGTTAGAGAAACCATAACAACTCAAATATTATTCTTGCACGCTTTTTTTTTTTAATTTTAACAATGGATGTTATTTCTTTGGGTAACATTAAGTAATTCAACCAGCAGGTTAATTGAGGTCTGACAGGCAATGAAACTGACTGGGACAGTGACAGCATTGCCTTTCCGTTTCTCTTTTGTGGTGCGTCTGCACTTGTGAGGCTAACTCTAACTCCTCTGGGTAGAAGTGACAGGAAGCTTGTGTTAAGAAGAAACCATGAGTCAGCAGACATTGAACTGAGTCAGGGTTGTCAGATGGAGTCCTGTTGAAGTTTGCCAACCTTGCCTCAGTTGAAAGAGATGGCGTGATGAACACAATGACTTCTTCGGTTTTGGAGTTTCAATGGCACTGTGGTTACCAAGCCATTTCCGGGCTATTTGTACTAAAAAGATTATCTGTTATCTGTTTGCAACTCAAACTGAACTTGGCATTCTTTACTCTGTCTGGAGATTGTAATAACACGACTGCCATACTTCATTCCCACGGAGAGCCAAGGACTACTACCCTGTAACAGTTAACTCTAATGCATCTATGAGTTCCACATTCTGCTGATGCTCCAAAGCCAAGGGAAGTTTATGTAGTCCAAATTCTGGTCCTTGCCAGCTTTGGTTTGGATTGTTTACTTTAGGGACACTGATTAAGTCATATAAAGAAGCCTCCCCTTACCCCTAATTCAAAACAGCTGGACCAGCTTTTCCTGCCAGCCAAGCCTTACTGTGCATGCCTTTGGAGGGGACAGGGCTTGGGACAAGGGTAATGGGAAGGATAGCTTTAATATCAAGCAAGGACATCTCTATGCTCTTGTAGAAATGCTCTCTGTAGAGCATCAGGTTACAAAGCTTCCATCAGGTTGGGGGAGAGGAGGTCCAGAGGGGCATGCTTGAGGATCAAAGAATCCAGCCTGTCAAGTGCTGTGATATTTCTTCAGTGAGGAAATGGGTTCACATTTTCTCCCTGAGGGTTTACAGACAAAAGCCAAGGTTCCACTCCAAATTTTAAGACATTTATTAAGATGCCAAACTATGCCTGTCCACAAATGCCTCTGTCCCATTTGGTTTTCACTTTCAACTCTGAGGACCAGAGACCATTTTATTATGTGACTGTGAGGGTCACAATCAGGTGAATATGGACATTTTGAAGTGTGCAAAGGTGAGAAATGAGCATACCTTTAAAGTTCATTTAAAAAGGAAGAGGATGTTTGGCCTAAAGCTATGAGGTGAAGAAGGGCTGGCTATGAGCATGCATGACCATGGCCATAGTGCATCCCTCCTCCCCCCTCCCCATCCATCTGAACTGCAGAGTTGGGGAAGAGGGTACAAGTTTAGAGGAGATAGGCAGGCCCGGGAGCTCAGGAAGGCTGCAACGCTTACAGTGAACCATTTCTCCTCACACAGATATTTCCAAAGTTGCCTTTCTGGAGAGAATCCAGTTTGTTTTAATTTCATTTTACAGTAAACTCTGTATGAATTGGACATGAAAGTGCAGTCAAGGTCAGCAGGCCGTGGGATGAAACGGACCGGCTCAGAGCAGCTCCACCTTCATGTCTATTGACCAGAAACATAACATTAGCTATGCTAAGGAAGTCAGCAGAAGATAAAATCAAAACTCAGCCTCTGCATGGCTCCAAGGCAGGCCCTGTATTTGCCTTTGTGCAAGCTTTACAGTATCTGTTCTGGCCTGACAGGCGTTTGAAAGAACAGACTTTCTTTGAGAAAGTCAAGGAGGTGCTTCCCATGCTCAGGGCCTCCTGAGCCTGTGGGGGCGGATACCTGTCTGCCTCAAGGGCAAGACAGTGTTCACTGTTTTATTTCTCCCTGGCTACTGCACCTAGGGCCTTGTGAAAGCTAGGCACGTGCCCTACCATTGAGTTACATACCCACTCCTTAGGGTCTCATTTAGTTCCCCAGGCTGCCCTTGAACTTGCTCCTGTAGACCATGAGCTTGCAGCTCTCTGAGTAGCTAGCATTACAGGCCCAGATGTTCCCTTCCCCCTTGCCTCACCTTAGGCAACTTCCTGAGATCTTGTCTCAAAGTAAAAAAGACGGAAAAACAGTCTGAATATTTAGCTCAGTGGCAGAGCACCTGCCTAGCACTCAGAGGCCCTGGATTCAAATCTCTCAGTTCCCCTAACTGCATAAAGATACACATGTACTAGGGCTATAGCTTGGTGATAAGAGTGCTTGTACAGTACACATAGGCCTGTGGTGGATTTTAGCTGCCAAACCACAAAAAGATGAATTAAGGACATCATCATCGTCATCCCTTCTCCCTCAAGGGAATGAATCTGAAGTGTAGAGTTTGATGAATTTTCACAAACGGAATCTGTCTCGACACCTTTCTGTTCAGATATAGAACAGAGCCTAGAGTGAAAAGGCACCCTGACCACAACATTCCAAGGGATGACAACTTCAGACCTTTAAGTGTCATAATAACCTAACACTCTAATCTGGCCCCAGGTCTTTGCTGTGGAGAAATAGCTGTATTACATGAATTCATACAGATAGCTGCCTTGATTTTGCAGCTATACAGACCAAACAAGAGCTTTGCTTTCACCTTGGAGTTTGGCCAGCACTAAGGTGACATTCAGGAGGCAGGCCTTCAGTAGTAACACAAGGTCTCCTAAGCCTACACAAGTGTTCTAAACTTTCTAGAAAGTGAAGAGCATTTGTGATGAACATGGAGGAGAGGTACAATTGAGAAGGTTCCTATCTATCAGAAAGGCTGAATATGGCCTCCTCCACCCACTCACCATGACTTATTTTCTGCAATCTTTTGCCTTTTATTATTTGTTTTAAATGCTTAAACTTTCTTCTAACCTGATAGCAAAGGTATCCAGTATCTAGATTACAAAGTAACTGTAGTGAGATGTGGCCTGAAAAATGCTTCTGAGAAACATGTTTAATTAGCCAGAGGTGTATGAACCTGCACAGGTCTGTGTGCTGTTACCTTGAGTTGGAAACACTGTGGAGTCCAAAGGCTCTGGAATTCTCCTAGGTGTCTCTTGAAATGCATAGTAGTTCTAAGCTGCAGTACTGACTGTGAAATTCTTCATATCACAAGAACCTGGGCCCCATTGAAGAATAGGATCTTTGGCTATGTGGAATCAAGCAGAACAGAAGCAGAGATGTGCTACTTTCCTAAGCAGTGGAAAGACCTAGAGAAGAAAGCCCCAGACTAGAAGTTTGAATGAATTAAATGATTAAGTAGAAAATACATATTTGATACTCATTGGTCACAAATTTTTGTTTCTTGAACATCTGCACTGGCCAGAGTTCTTTGAAAAACAAAAAGTACAGAACCAATGGGGTGTTTTCAAATGTGCAGAGAGAGATCTCTTCCAAAAAACTGGATCAATAACTGTGGACACGGTTAAACCTGGACTCTATAGAGATGAAACTTAGATAAAAGCTGATGGTGTCATCTCAGGTCTGAAATCCACAAGGCAAGGACAGTGAGCTAGAAGGCAGGCAAGATTTCTATGTTGCAATCACAGAGGCCGAATTTCTCCTAAAGGAAATTTCAGTTTTGCTCTTTGGACTTTTAATGGATTGGACAAGGCTCTCTTGCTCTACTAAGGGTAATTCTGCTGTGTTTAGTCTGTGTTTGTAAATGTTAAATCTCGTTTTAAAACACTTCCACATCCATGCTGACATTTCACCAAACAACTTGGCACCACCACCTGGCAAAGAGGACAGATACACATAACCCATCACGACATTCAACTGTCTAAACCCTATATTAGGGTTTGCAGAGGAAACCCATAGAAAATAAAACCAAAGTTAATAAGAAACCTTTTCTTCTCAGGAAGCTTGTCATCCATACAGAAGAGCATAGGGACTTCGTTATTAGAAATATGTCCAGCTACATTTGGGATATAGTATAAAATGTGATTGCAACAATGATTTTAAGCGCTCTAACTACTGAAGGGAAGTGACGAGTCTACAGAAGTCAGCAATGCCCTGGAGCAAGACCTCTAGAGGACTGTCAGCCCTTCTAACCAGCACTTTGATGGGATGGTTCAGGATCCAATCAAGATAACGAATCAGTTGAAGCTAGATCCCTGAGTCATACATTTTAGAGTAGAGTAGGAGCAAGCTTCCCGTGTCAAATTCGATATCAGGGAAACATCATACTAGATGGAGTTAGTCTGTGCATAGTTTTTCTTTTTTTTACCTGAATTTGTACTATCTCTGTGATCTAAACACAAGTGGAAAATTTAGTTCAAAGTACTTCCAGGTCACAGTTTCCTCAGGCAACTAAGGACTGGCTCAGATCTTCTCTGCAGTTGTCAGCTACAGCTCAGATTTCAAAGAATCCCTACAAATGAGTCCCAAGAACACCACATCAGCACCAAAAATCATAAAACCCATAAGTAAGTGAATGACTATAGCCAGAATTGCGTGCATAAAAAAATTTTCCTGTTCCGAGATCATCAGATTCAGTATGCAATTGGTTTTCATTTGTTTTTAGAAATAAAAGTTTGAAAATATGAACAAAGAATAGGAAATAATTTTTTTAAAAATAGAATTTCTAGGAATTAAAAACTCACTGGAGATACTATAAATAATCAAAAGTGAACAGAGAAAACAGAATTAGTAAACTGGTAACGAGATGTGAAGGAATTATTCAGAGTTTAGTCAAGAGACAATAAATATATGCAAAGTGGCTCAGGAACCTGGAGGCTAAATGGAGAAAGTTCTCTGTAAATCTAACAGGCATTTCATTATTTCCAGAATTACTGAAGATTCTCAGATCCAATATGCAGGAAACAAGTCCATCCAATTTTGATAAATAATAAGTTGCTGTAAGAGAATCAGGGGGCAGCAAAGGTATAAAGAAAGTCTTACAGTCTTTGGAGAGAAAGCCAAAGAGCTTTGAGTGGTGAGGCGTAACTTCAACCCTAGCAAGTGGGAGTCTGGGCTGGGAAGGGCAGGGGTGAAGGGCCAGCCTGAGCTACAGAGTAAGTTCCAGGCCAGTTGGTCTATACAGTGAGTCTCTACCTAAGAAAGAAAGAAAGAAAAAAAGAAAAAAAGAAAGAAAGAAAGAAAGAGAAAGAAAGAAAGAAAAGAAAGAAAGAAAGAAAGAGAAAGAAAGAAAGAAAAGAAAGAAAGAAGGAAGGAAAGAAAGAAAGAAAGAAGGAAAGAAAGAAAGAAGGAAAGAGGAAGGGAGGGAGAGAGAGAGAGAGAGAGAGAGAGAAAGAAAGAAAGAAAGAAAGAAGGAGGGAGAGAGGGAGGAAGGAAGGAAGCAGAGCCAGGTGGTAGTGGCACACGTCTTTAATCCCAGCACTTTTGAGGCAGAGACAGGTGGATCTCTGAATTCAAAGCTATCCTGGTCTACAGAATGAGTTCCAGACAGCCAGGGCAGTTACATGGAGAAACCCTGTCTTGAGAAAAACAAAACAAAACAGAGTAAAACAAAACAAAACAAAAAAAAAACTGAGAAAGGTATAAAATAGCAAGAAACAGCAAATAGTATTTTATAATGTATTTAAAGGCAGTAGAAATATAATGGTAATCAGGAGAAATGTAAAAAAATTTCAAGCATGATCTGTTTATGAAGATGATTCATAAGAACACAGAATGGCTGAAAGTAAATTGTAAAAGAAAGGAAGAAGAAAAGAAAGAGAAAGGAAGAAAGGAAAGCAAGAAGGGAGGGAGAGAAGGAGGAAGGAAGGAAGGGAGGAAGGAAGGAAGGAAGGAAGGAAGGAAGGAAGGAAGGAAGGAAGGAAGGAAGGAAGGAAGGAAGGAAGGAAGGAAGGAAGGAAGACAGGCAGGCAGGCAGGCAGGCAGGCAGGCAGGCAGAGATGGCTGGCACTGTTGTTTATAAGCACACCAAAAAGATTTTGTGTATCTGTGTGATCGTGAGGACCAAAGCAGAGCCTTACACATGCCAGGCAAACACCCCCACTGAGCTTTCTCCAGCGCAGAAAGATTTTAAGAAGGTGGGGGTGATACTATTGACAAGTAGAGTCATTGCAAAACGACAAAGCTCTTGATATGTTAAAAGACATCACAGCTCTCAACCGATTTGTCCTTGATAGATATGGCAAAGACTGGGAAGGCAAGTCCAAGTGTTTAGTGGCGTTCTCTCTAGGAGAGTGAGATGATGTGTGCTGAGCAGTGGGGATGGGGGTGATGGCTAAGAGGCTGGAAATGTATGATAGAATCAGATTATAGCAGGTCCTGTAAGTCAGAGGAAGCCAAACTCAGTGCAGTAAGAAACTGGTACCTGTGGGGATATTTTCAAATATAATAAAAACAATCAGAGATATCAGAGGACAGATCCAACTCCTGTGTTTTTTTATTCCCAGACTGAGTTTTCTGTATAACAGTCCTGGCTGTCTTGGAACTTGCTTTGAAGACCAGGCTGGCTTTGAACTCACAGAGATTCTCCTACCTCTGCTTGCTAAGTGATGGGACTAACAGTGTGAGCCATAGCTTCTTCTGCCTCCTGGAACTTGCTTTGAAGACCAGGATAGCTTTGAACTCACAGAGATTCTCCTTCCTCTGCTTCCCAAGCGCTGGGACTAACAGTGTGTGCCACAGCTTATTTGAAAATATCCCCACAGGTACCCCGTTATAGTCTGGTGGGGGTGGCCAGGGAAGACAACAGAAATGGTGTTGTATGGAGAAACCAGAACATATGGCTGTTTGTGAGGTGGATGGAGAGTGTGCACCAATATAGAGGTCACAATACTTTGGATTTGGGGGATGGAGAAACATGAAAAAAGATCTTTGTCTAAGAATAGCACAAGTCTGTTGGATTGTTTCCTTTTGCCTTTTGTCAGACAAAATCAACGGGACAGTGAGACTCATTAGTGAACTATTTTTATCCTCAGATGTGACTGAAGGTGAATATAGTTCCCCAAAATGACCTGGTCAAAGGTAAAAAAAAAAAAGCTGGGATGCTTTGTTGAAACCCAAGAGAGGTTCCCTTTAGGAATAGAAGCAGAGAAGAGAGAGGATTGGGGGTGGGACGGAGGGCTCCCAGGAGGGGGGAGGGGGAAGAGGAGGGAGAGGAAACTGTGGTTGGGATGTAAAACAAATGAATAAATTTAATTAATAAAAAAAAATGAAGAAGCTGGGCTCCTTCCCAACTGCTTCCTGGAAAGCTCACTTTCTTTATCATCAGAAACTGAGGTCAATGGCCCCACCTCAGGTGGGTCACCAGGGCCTTTTTTCTCAGGCCCTAAGAGATTGTTTTTGAAGTGTTCCTGAAGGGCTGGATTGAGACTAGGTGGTGGAGAGCCTGCCTAGAGGGTGTGAGACATTGGCACAGGGGAAAGGGAAGCAGCACACTGATTGAGTGAAGCATCTTGGGAAGACTTTGTGAGTGTAGATCATTTATTCTTTATTTATTCTTTAAACAGCTCCTCAGAACAGCACAATGTTGAAGATCCCAAGTTATAATTATTCCATATTAAAAAGTCCACATTTATTCTCCCAAATTAACTACATAATAGTAACTTTATTGTATATGTGTGACTTGGTTTTTCAGGTCAATCTTTTCTTATGTATTTATTTTTAATTTTATGTGCATTGGTGTTTTGTCTGCCTGTATGTCTGTGCGGTGGTGTTGGATGCCCTGGAACTGGAGTTACAGACAGTTGTCTGTGTCATGTGGGTGCTAAGAATCGAACCTAGGCCCTCTAAAAGAAAAGCCAGTTCTTACCCATGAGGCCATCTCTCCAGCCCTCAAGCCAGTCTTTAAATAGGCATTTCACAAAAGCTTGACACAGGTTGAGATTTGCTAATATGCTGTGTTCAAAAATGTTCAGATTTACATAGTTCTTTTTAAATTTTGCAATACTTATATATATATATACATATATATACATATATATATACATATATATACATACATAATGAAATGCCCTGAGGATAGGACCCAAACTTAAGTACAAAATTCATTTATGTTTTATATGCCCTGTGTTGTCCACATAGTGCCATGGTAATTTTATCCAACATTTTAGGTAATTTTGTACATGAAATGAAGTTTCACACTGCATAATTTTCCATTTGTGCTGTACTTGTTGGTGCTCAGAGGATTTGGGGTTTTGGAGTAGTTAAGATTTAGGACTTTTGAAAAGGGCTATTTAAGCTGTACATTCTTTACCATCTTTTAGAGAAAGTCTGTTAAGAGACATACGGAATTACCACCAGACTGCAGTGATCTCTCTATTCGGTGGAATTATTTATGGACTAAACCACCCACATGAGTTCAGCCTAGATCTCAGTCTGATCCTCAGGAAGAACCTGCACCATAAATAGTAGGAAAACTAGATCCCACTCAAATGGTTTCATCACAGACCAAGGAAAACGTATTAAGTAACAGACATGTTTCCAGACCCAACTTATTTATGATGCGTGTTAAGAAGCCTGGGCCAGTTTTGAATGAACTGTGTGTTGGGACCTCCTTTTATATGAAGAGGAAAGTAAGAATTAATTCATAAGCCATATTGTTTTGTTATGTTGGAATGGTCGCCCGAAGAGACCACTGATCCTGACTAATAACCATCAAGTGGGGAACTGCACATCATTGGTTCAACCTTAAGCTTATTATTGTTGGTAGCTGTTCCTAGCACTGTCTGGATTTGTACATAACAAACTGTCTCATTTTATGTCATTTGTTACTCCAACATTTGGCTTTCCAAGGACTCAATTAAATTTTTTTCTCTGTCTGTGCTTATTATAGACCCCAGAGTTCAGGACTTACATCCCTGATTTGAGTCACAAGTCTCCACTTCCAGTCACTCACCCTTCTGACTAGCTGGCTATAATTTGGGATTCCCACAGTTTCTGCCTCCAATTTCATAATTTGCTAAAGTAGCTTGCAAAACGCAGGAAAATTCGCTACTTAAGTTTACTGGTTTACTGTAAAGGACATGAGAGATTAGCCATAAAAGAGAGGCATAGTGCAAGGTCCAGGAGGGTCCTATGCATGAGTGAATCTATCCTCCTGGAGTTAGGACCTAATACTTTTCCAACACATGGTTATCTTCACCAATCTGGAAGCTTCCAGAATTCTATTTTCAAAGAGTTATAGAAGTTCCTTCTGCAGCCCCATCTGGTAGTCCCTGACGTAGGCAGAAAGAGCTGAAACTCTCCAATGGCTGCTTGGTCTTTAGGTCCCATCCTGGCATTCCCAGGGGCCCTGCCTCATCATTGCAGAGCAGAAACCTGATTATAACTGAAAGTGGTTCATTATGAACAATAGGAAACACTCACTTAGGAAATTCCAAGGTCTTCAGTAGATCTAGCTAGGAACCAGGGACAAGGCTTCTTCTATTGCCGTCACCTGGTTTTCTGCAGAGACTGGACAGGAGGTGATATTGCTCAAGTATAGGTAAGTGTGGCTGCTGCTGAAGGCACTTGTGGCCATGGGTTTATGAATAAACTGCCTTAAGGTGTTGTTTCTAGGCTGACACTATTGCAATTGTGTTACAGGGAGTAGAGTAGCATCTGCCTTTGTAGGAAGCTTTCTTGTTGGACTATCTTTTGATCACCAAGCCTGCAAATAACAGCACAGAGACTTATTAGGAATTATGAAACCTTGGCCTCGGCTTGGGTTTTTTTCCCACCTAGCTCAAATTAACCTGTCTCTCTTAATCTACATTCTGCCATGTGGCTCGGTTACTTCTGTTCAATATGGTATATCAGTCAGACTTCTTCAGAGTCTCCTGGCATCTCTCCACCTCTCTTTTTCCCAGAGTTCTCTCTCTCCCCAGAAATCCCACCTATTCTCTGCTGCCTATCTATTGGCCATTCAGCTCTTTATTACACCAATCACAGCAACACATTTTTACACAGTGTACAAATATCCCATGATGAGCCTTGGCAGCCCATGAGCTCATACACCAAGGGATTTCTGAGTCTGCACCTGCCCACAGCTGTGCCTGGTTCACCTGAACCCAGGAGTAAGGCTGCCAACGCAGCACATTTTTTTTTTTCTCCCAACTTCCTACTTGACCTTGGCTATGGGATCAGTAGCAAGGGTGCCTTCTGCAGAGCTGCACAGGCAGTTGTTGGTGAGATATAGAAGTACTTTCCGTGTCAAATTCCGGAGGTTTTGTGTGGGCACAGTCTCATGACAGTTCTCAATATGGAGACACATGTGAGAGCTTCCCTGCGGTGCTTTGAATGTGAAATGCCCTCCAGAGCTGGTGATGTTGTTTTGGAAGTCTTTAGCAGTGGGTGCCTTTCAGGAAGAAGCAGATCACTGGGATGGGGCTGAGGTTTCATAGCTTCTTGTTGCCTCTCTGCTTCCTGACTGGGATTGCAATGTGACCAGCCAGGTCCTGCTCCTGCTACCGTGACTTCCCTGCCTTTTGCCAGGCCTTCCTCACCAAGACTCTATTCCTCTGGAACAGTAAGCCCAAAACACCAAACCAACCAAACCTGAGCCTCTTTCTCCCTTTGGCTCTGTGCCCTTGTTTGTTCAGTTATTTTGACCGGGTATTTTGTCACGGCAACTGAGAAGAAGCTCATAGGCCCTCCTTCACCTTCCAGGTTTCTCTGTTGTTACTGTTTTAACAGCAACTGTATTTAGATTCTGGTGGTGCTCACAGATTGAACTGAGGGATGAACGCAGACATTGGTGAGTAGACCCGTGCTCAGCTGGAGTGACTGAAGTTGAGATAAAGCACGAGAAACAAGCTTCACGTTCATAGTGAATTTGAGTGGCTCTTAGTGCAAGCACCAGAATTCAAAGAGAGTTTCTTGAAGGGTCTCATACCATTTTCAAGAGATACTTTCTATAGTCTTGAAGTCTACATGTGGATCAAGCCAAGGCAAGCAGTAGAAGTGGCTCACATACCCAGTTCCCAAAAGGTAGATTTGGCTGAACTGTGGCTTTGATGAGATGGTGTCAGCATGCAGTGAAGATTGGTAATTTTGAAATAGCCAAGAAATTCCTGTTTGTTTGGTGGCAGAAGTTGTAATGGAATTATTTACAAAATTAGACAGTGGCTCTTTACCAAACCCTGGAGGGATTCCTTCTATAGTCTACAATGGCTGTGGCTGCAGAGAAGATGGGTTCATTCGAGCCCAGTTCTGGCCCCTTTCCTGCACCTTCTTTTCCTCATTCCCTCCTTTCCCCCGTTTCTCTTCTCTACCCCTCTACCACCTCCTTCTCCTTTTTTTTTTTTTTTTTCCCAAGATGGAGACTTGTCGCTGCCCAGGCGACTCTCAAACTCCTGGGCCAACTCGGTCTTCCTGCCTCGGTCTTCCACACAGGGGCTGTAGGCGTGTGCCACTGTGTCCACCTGGAATCCTGGCTTCTCTCCCATGTCTTTCCCTTGCATTTTACATCCTTAGAATTGCCCTTGGCATAAGTCAGTATAGCAACTGTGATCATTGGGGATACGTCAGTGATTCCCCGTGGGGTCAGAACAAAACTGCTGTCTGTGGGGATATCGCCTGAAAGTCACTGCTTGCTGATCTCTGCTATTCCCAAGGAGAGCTTGCTAAAGGAATGAACCCCATAAGAACCCGTGTGCAGGTTGGGGGTGGCTCCTTACATCATCTTCCTCGCCTTCTATCACCGAGACTCATGATTCTGCCTCTGATAAACATTTAAGGCTGGCCCAACTCTCTCTTCTTTGCTCTCCTCACTTCCAGTAAGGCCCACAATGCATTCCATAGCAGCAACCCAGTTTTAGATCTCAGTGCATACAGATCTGTTCTGCACATGATAATCAACAGTGCCCCCACACACACACACAAAAGCTGATGGTTCTGTCTTTTCATTTAGTGTCCTTCAGGAATGTTATACTGACCTTAAAACGAAGACTAAGCCTCTAACTGGCCGTGTAAGACCTTGTCCCTCATTGAGACAAATATTTGCTGCTTCTAAATCTTTTTCCTGCTTTCTAACAGTGTTCTGCCTACAACATTTCTTTCTTAGCCAGGCGTTGGGCATAGACTAGTCCCTCTTTCCAAACATTCTCCCACTTTCTCTCCTCCTCTGCATTTTTTAAAAGAAGAAGCCATTTACTTAAGAAGTATTTCTAATGACCCTGCCAGGTATAAGCTTTGAGACCGGATCTGGGGTCTGTGGGTTTCATCAACTTGCTTAGGCTGTCAGCCTGAGGTCACAGTCCTAGTGACACCCTCTCAATTCACCTACACATGTGGGTTTCTGTGAGCTTTTAAAATACCTGGACCAGTGACTAGACTGTCAACTGGTATAAAATGCTCAACTGCAAGAGAGCCAAGGGTGGGGTTGTCTTATACTCTGCAGAGCCCTGGCATGGTGGCTGGCATATGTTAGGTGCTCAGTAAACAATCCTCCAATGAAGAATTTTCACCTTTACATTAAGAGAGCTCACAGAACAGTCTTTTTTGCTTTGGTCCTATTTGCTACAGTCTCGGGTATGGGAACATCCTTGCCAGGGCCCTGCTGAAGCACTCTTGACAGATAGGCTCAAGAACAGTCCATAGTGCCTATGGTCAGAAGATACTTTTGCCCACTAATTTTCATAATCCTGTTTGTTTGGGAGGAAATCTAATCCAGATGCTACAGATTCATTAACATTAAACTCATCACCATGTGACTCTCTAACAGATTTTGATGACCATGAAGTCCTTCTTCACAAAACAGGCACTTGCCATTTGCCAACTATAAACAAGCATAAGATCTCAGTTTGCATTTGGGTCCAAATTTAGACTTAGTAAGAATTGAGGGGAGGGTGAAGTTTGGCAACTCTGTCTCCTCTCTCTGCTGAGGCACAGATGGGATTTCATAGACCTTGGAATGTAGATTTCCTAATGATGCTGATGACTGTCATGGTGTGATGGTTTCAGCCACCAGAAGGACAAGGAAACCAGGCTCTCCCATGTCCTATGAGGCCTACAGGCCATTGTAAAAAGAACTGAGGACAGCATAGACAGTAAGAAAGGTGGAAGGGTGAGTAAGCAAACACACATTTGCACACTAATGCACACCCCAAGCTGTAATAACCTAGTGATTTACTAAGGCACCAGGGTACCGAAATGTACTAAGCCCTCCAGCAGGCAAAGAGCTGAGATTATTCTCGTTCACTTTACTCTTCTCTGACATCAGGGTATTTTTTGGCACAAAAAGATGCTTCCTTGTTACATTAAATTAACTCAACACTGCAAAAATAACTCAAAGTGATCTGTAAGAATATTTTATGGCTCAGAAAATGTGTGTACAAGGGCGGTTCTCTAGAAATGTTGGGAAACGCTATCTTGGCAATACTGAGTTGCTCTCTCTTTGTATGTTGTAACTTAAGTGTTTGAAAGGTTATTGCCATCAATGGAAGATCCAAAGACTAGAGGAGGCCAGTGCTGTTTATTCTTGAATATTCAGCACTCATTGCTGAGTACATAGTTCACGAAATAGCTGATGAGTGAATAACTGTCAATCCATGCTGCTATCTTAGCCAGGGCTTTCAGATCCCATCACCCAGACTTGACAGACATAGAGTCAACATAGAATGGAGAGAGGAAGAGGAAGGCAAAAGAAAGGCAGGACAAGACTTCTATTTCTTAATGGCCCCATGAGTGGAACTATGGAATTTTAAACAACGTATTCAAGTGGCGGCACCATGCTTTGGACATAATTCTACATTAGTATTCTTGGACTCTGTATTGCTTCCATTTTACAGCCCTTTTCAGGCGTCAGAGCCCTGAAAACTTGTCATTTCTCTGCTTTCCAAGGATGCCATCAATACAACACCAGCAACACAAGCATCCAAGTCTGCAAACAATATGGCAGCAGCCAAACACTGCTCAGTGGTCTAAGACAGCTTGTCTCTGCTGAGGTCCAAAGTCAATGGCACCTGTGAGTAAGGAGTAACATGCTAGCATATGTTTTTAAATTGTATTTTCTCCCTGTGCAGTTGGATTTCCTTAGTCATCCTGAAAGCCACACACTTGCTAGGCCACGGCAGTACTTGGATACAGAAGCATGGCCTCTGTCTAAGAGGAAAAGAAAGGTGATGTCATTGTTAGCTGTTAAGGACTGAAGGGATTACAAGATTTGAAGTGAGATTTGAGTAAACCTCTGGTGCTGTGAATGTTGGGGCTGCTGGCAGCCTCTTCACCTGTACAGAAATGTCTCCTGCATGCCTCTGCAAACTATAATAACTATCCTCTTGGCCAGGACTCTGACAGCTTACTTTTGGTCATTTTTTCCACTCTGGATTTCAAGGGATTGTACCACAGACCTTGATTCTTCCCACCCCACTTTTATTCAAATCCTTTTGACATGATTTCAGATTGTGAGCAGTCTGAAGTGTTGGAGGGGTATTAATGGAATGGTACACTTGGCAGCTTAGGGGCTACAATGGAGAAGCAATTATGAAGGCGAGGAGTGGGCCACAGCCATTTAGGAATAACTTCAGCCCTCAGAGGACTGTGCAGCTGTGTTTGGCTTTACTTATTCATGTGAAACTGCAGACCGACAGTGCTATCCGGGTTACTTCATAACAACAGACCAGACATTTTGGTCTAATGTGTGCAAAGATCCTACTCAATAGAGTGTAGATTTGTAGAATTAATAGAGCCCTTTCACCACAAAGTACTCTTAGACCAGTAAAAATCCATCCCAAAACAGATGGCGGTATTGCCCTGCGTCTGCTGAGCCAGGTTGGAGTGACCTTTTTAGAAGGTCCTTCTCCAGGATGGAGATGGTCACATGAGAGATTTGTGGATGTGTTCATCTCTGTGTTCGTGTTCTGAAGGTCATGGCAGGTGCCAGGCAACTTTGGCCCAGTGGGGGGGCCACCTGAACTTGCAGGTTTCCAAGTCTGACTTCATCTCTCAGTGGCAAAAGGGCATTAGCTTTTCCTGCAAAGCAAGCTGATTTCGGGGCCAGAATCAATGAGAGACAAAGACAGCTCAGCCTTTTTCATTCTAGCATTCAGGCAGGTTCTTGTCTATGTCCAGCCTTCCTTCTCCAACGCTGCCCCAACAGCATAGCAGGAAAAGACCGCCTCATACCTCCATGACTGCCTTCAGTCTAATCCCGAGAGGACAAGCCTCAGTACACAGCTCTCAGACCTTCTGCATCCACAACCCCCACACTTGTTGATGATATGAACTATTGCTCCCCTACCCCAAAGTTTATGTCTACCTTGAACCATGGGATGCGACCTTATTGGGGGAAAGGTTTTTTAATTAGTCACTTGCCTCATTATTGTAACAAAATACCTCACAGGAGAAGCTCTGAGGGAAGAAGTCATTGTGGTCCACAATTCCAGAGTGCCATCTATCATTGCAGAAAAGCCATGCAGAAGGAGCTTGAGACAACTGTCCATAGTCAGGAAACAGTGAGATGAAAGCTGGTGTTCAGTTCCATGTCCCCTCTTTATTCAGTCAGTGATCCTGCTCTATGGGAGGGTGGCAGTCGTAATTAAGATGGATTTTTCCCTCCCCAATTAACCCAACCTAGAGAACCTCTGAGAGGCTGTCTTCCAGGTAAGTCCTGATTATGGTGACAAGATTAAGTATCACAGGTTCATTGTAGGTGCAATTTCTTAAGATGGGGTCACACTGGACTGGGAACTGGGAGCAAATGGATAGTGTCTGTATAAGAAGGTGAGAAGCTATTCGGGTCAGGAAGAAGGTGTTGTGGAGACAGCCAGAGACTGCCCAGTTTACCTATAAGCTGGGGTATCCTGGCAGGCATAGCGGTTGGAAAGAGTTAAGGAGGACTTTCTATAGCCTGAGAAGGTCCAGCTCCAGTGACATCTTTACTTCCGGTTTCTGGTCTCAATGGTGAAAAGGAACTGACACCTTCGCTACCAAATCAAGGATAATGTGTTAGAGCAGCTGTGAAAACCTAATACACCAATGTTTCTATCTTCTTCCTTGTCCCCTATCACATGGTCACCTTGCCATAGTGTCTTAGTTTGAGATCCTTATCTCAGGAGAAAAGAGCTTGGCTGAAGGTGAGTGACCGGGAAGCACAGTGAGGAAACGGAGGCATGAGTCTCTGAAGGAAGAAAACCTGAGAGAAGGGATCTTCATTAACTGCTAGCACAATGATCACCTAGAGGCACAGCCCTACTGGACTCTCTGGGGAGCAATGGGGAGTTGACCTCAAATACTTTTGAGCCAGGAGTGGGGAAGCTGGAGCCTTGCACACTGATGTTCATTCTTAGGTAAGCGCTGTCACTGGGCACCCCTGCTATCCCCAGCTTCTCAGTTTTGCCAGTGCCTGGGAAACCTCCAAGAGAGGAAAGTCCCCAGAGAAGCTGTAGGCAGGAAGGAGGGTGTTCTTTTCACGGGGGATCAAGTGTGGGCCAAGGGAACCCAGGGTTCAGCAACCAGGCTGTCTGCTTTCTCTCTGTTGACCTGGGGCTGTGAACAGGGCTCTGTCTTTTCTCGCTCATGGTTTCTCAGTGTCCCCTGTGGCCCTCAGAAAGCATCTTTACACTAGGCTATTTTCAGAATCTCAATGACTTCCATTTCTTGTCAATGCTGAGAGATGGGGACACGGAGCTTTCCAAAGACTATTGGCTCTCTTTATGTGGAGCAAGGTCAGTGGCCCTTATACCTAGATTTTCTAGTAAGTTATTGTGACACAGGGTAAGGGTTTTCTCAGTTTCTCTACAAATAGTGCCAACATGTTTTCCAACATTTTCATTGAATTCATGTTTCCCCTGAGCTCAACTAACTTCAAATTGCATTCAGTGACTTTCTAATCTACAGAAATTCAGACATGGCTGTGGTATAGACATAGTTTCTTACTTCAAGATTCATGTGCTAGAGACACAATCTTTGGTATAATGGTGTTGAAGTGGTGGGACATTTAATGGCTGGGACCTAGGGTAAAGTAATTAGGTCATTGGAGGTGTTGCTCTAACAAGGTACTAACACAATCTTGTGTTTGTTCTCAGGAGAGTAGGTTGCCATAAACTGAAGCTTTCTCATAGAGTGCCAACATCCTCACTCTGGTTCCCTTGCCTTTCCTCTGCCATATTATATATGGCTTTTCCAAAAGGGCTCTTACCAAAGATTCAACTGGTCTTTCAATTTCAATTGTTAGCTAAACATACCTCTTGGTTAAGTACCAGCTTGAAGTATTTCACTCTAACAACAGAAAATAGATGAATACAATGGTTACCACTTTCCTTCTCTTTTGTTGATTACATTTTGTCTTTTATATAAAGTCCATGACTTGAACTCTTGTATAACCTCAATCAATGTTCCTATGATGTGCCTGTATGCTGGCATTGGTAATCATTTAAATATTGTTCAATAGGTGCTAGAACTTCATTGGCTTCCTTGAATGGCCTCTGTTATCAGTCTCAGAACACATTATTTAGAATATGCATCGAAGACTAATTGAGTCTCTCTTGCAGACAGCAGCTTCTTTAAATTGAGACATATCTAGTTAGCCTTTGGAATTTCTTCTCACAGTATCTTCCGCTACTGTCTTATGGTCTCCCAGATGCTCTGTCTGTTAAGTCAGTTAACTTCCTCCCCAAAAGACTTCCATTCATTCATCTCTTGTATTAGTTGGGATTCCCCCTCTATGTTTTCTTGACCACCTTGGAGCCTTTTTTCCATCTCTGTTGTCCTGGGTCAGAGTTATTAGTTTGCTGGTTGCATATCCCCCCCACACATGTTTAACTCACTCCCTTATCCATACCCTTTACGCAGCCTCTCACAGAGAAGACTGATATTGATATTTACATGAGAATAGTGTCTGCCATACTGCCAGCTCAAAGCTTCCAGAACCAGCTGGCACAATATTTTCATCTCCTCCTCTAGCTGACTGTGTTTTAAACTTAAGGTTTGAGGGGCTGTAAGGTACATACAGTTTTGGTCATCATCTTGGACCTTACTCTGGTGAATCCAAGCATACTCTTGAAAATCTTGGGGTTTTTTGAAGTAGCCTGGCTTCAATCATCTTTGTGGCTTTCCAGTCAGACTATAAAAAAATCTTAACTCCGCCCATTTCATTCCGTACTCACCCCTTCCATCCTGCTGGAATCCGCTGGTCCTCTTCTGGTTGTGCTCACTCCTTCCAAACACTTCACGCTTGCATGACTCTGCTTGTGAGCTGTGGGGCAAGGGAGAGCTATTCAAATAGTTTGCACCTAGTTTTCTTGCACATACAGTGAAAAACAGTGAAACTTTCTCCATTGACGTTTGCATAGAATTTTAAAAGCTAATGCGCGCACAGGCATGAGGCTAGCACTCCGCCTATGGACAGCTTTATAATATAAAATTGGCTCTCACTATGATTATGTGGTGAGGACTTCAGAAGAGGGAAAAGCAGAGCTCTGGGCCACTGTGTATAAACAAATTGCAGAGGGATCTGGCCTCAAGTGTAAGAATCCCATCAATTAGACTACCTATTGATATAGATAAGCTTTACTTATCCTTAGCTTCTTATCTGAAACTTCTGCTTCTTTTTTGTTTTGTTTGTTTGTTTGGTTCGTTTTTCAAGACCCCAGTTTCTTTAATTAACAGCTCTGGCTGTCCTGGAACTCCCTTTATAGACCAGGCTGGTCTCAAACATCCCCTACCTCTGTCTCCCAATTGCTGGGATTAAAGGTGTGAGCCACCAACACCCAGCTCCCCTGAAGCTTCTTAAACTTCGGTGTGCATCATAGTTACATGGGAATCCTACTAAAAGGCAGATCCTGCGTGTGTTAGGAGTAAGCTCTGTCTTTGTTTCCTTCAAACTCTCTGGTGACGCTGATACTTCAGCGTGAGGAGGTACTTGTGTGCTAGGATCAATATGAAATTTACTTTTATTCTTGGTACCGAAGGTCCTCAGGGAAATTGTGCCTGGGCCTCACTCCTCCCTCTCCAGATCCCACTCCCTCAGCAACACTGCCAAAAGCCCAGGCTCCTCTCCCAAAACTCTAGACCCTGTCTACAGAGCTGACCCCCTCCCCACAACCTGCCAGGTGATTTCTTTTATTCCTTCCTGGTCTCACCTCTGGGGAACTGGAAAGTCACCAGAGTGCCTTGCTCATTAAGCCTGGTCTTTTAAATTTGGCTTGATCTGGCTTGAGAAAGCTAAGATAGACCAGGGAACCTTCCCCCACCCCCCAAAAGAAAAAAAATTGGAAAACACTGCAGAGAAATTATCTTAGAGTCTCATCCTGAGCTGTCTCCATGCTACTCATCTCGTGGCAGCCTTGGAAGTCAGGCATGATTTTATCCAGGAAGTCTGGGGACTACATCCTGCTCCTGATGGCCTTGCCTTAACAGGACTTCACAAATCCTTACAAATCCTTAGCTCAACCTTTCAAGGCCCCCACAGGGCTGGGATGGTGTTGGGCATTATCTGCATGTCTGTGCTGGTTTTCCCAGCACTTGGAGCTCCCCACTTGGCGCCTCTCTTACAGACCACCAGGGACCTGACATTCCCACCCCTTCCCTGGGGTGTCTGATTTCACTCTACAGCCACTGGTTTTAGATTTCTTTTCCTTGGAAGACAGGGACAGCTGGGAATGTGGCTCTCATCCTGTCTGGGTTTTCCCCTGACAAGCGGTGGTAGTGGCAGGATATGAGGTACTTGAAGACCACTCATGATACTATTATCACCCACAGCAGAGTCAGCAATCGGAGGAACAGGTGCAGGGCCCCTGGTTTCATTTTGCAAGCAAATGGGAACAGCCAGCCAGGAGGATGCAGAAATCACAGATTTAGGGGCAAACAACTGAGTGAGGAGCTCAGCAGTAAAACAAGTGGAGTTTTTGGGTCCCGTGACGTTATGAATTAAAAACAACAATAAAAAACAAACTTTAAATTAGTGGTTCTCAACCTGTGGGTCACGACCCATTACAGTTATGAAGGGTTAAGGAAATAATTCTATGGAGGTCACAATGACATGCAGAACTGTATTAAAGGATCGAAGCTTTAGCGGGGAGTTAGAATCCTTACTTTAAATGTACAACTGTTGTGAGCCCAAGTAGTTCTGCTAGTGCTGACTCATCTAAGAAGGCAAGATGCCAATCACAGAGAATCTGGAAAAGGGGGTGTGAGGGTAAGTGTATGGCAACCTTCTTAACTTGTACTCAGTTTTCCTATAAAACTAAAATTGCTCTTAACTTTTTAAAAGTAGACATAAAAAGCTAACCTCATTTGCTTACTATGCTTATCCAAGCATAGAAAATACACAAAGCACTGAACACCGGTTAAAAATGATACAAAAGCCATAAAATAAATGTCTACCTTCTTTTCCCAAAACACCCAAACCAGGCAGGGGTGGAGGTGTAAATTATTGCTGGTGTCCTACAGAAACACCTTCTCCCCTTTCTGGTTCTTGTCACTAGAGGTGCCATCTGCCCCAAGAAAGAGATGTATCCCTGCCCACCATTTATGCATACAGGGAAAATAATACATTTCAAATACTTCTCCATATTTGACCCTTTCAGAGGTTGCTTCCTATTCCTGCATCCCAGCTACCATCAGAGTCAAACTGATGCTTCTGGTGGCCAGAACCACGATAAGAAGACACAGGTGGGGAAGCCAAACCCAGGCCTCATCTGTGGAAATGTAGAAGGGAGAAGTGCATTCATCAGGAAGGTGGGTCCTCTTGCTCCCACCTCAGGACTAAACATTAGGAAGGGAGAAGCAATTGAGATACAATGTCAGGCTGTGGGCCAGCCTTGGAAGAGCCCCTTGTTCTGATGAACCATTTCTACATGGCCATGCAGAGAGTGAACCCTATCTGATAACGCACTGAAGTGAATAGGACTCACATGGTTCTTATTACAAAAAGTAAAATGTACACATGGAAATAATCATTTAACTGGAAAGGTATGAAATAAATACTAAAAATAATGCTTCATGACCCCCAACATTGGCACTACTTTTAAAGGTAGCAGTATTAGGCGTTTATGGTTGTTTCCCCCACCCCACAGAAGTCAGTTGTCGACTCTAAATAACGTATTTATACTGTGTTCTGGTTCATCAGCTTTAAGGAAAAACTATTGAAAGTTGCTTTGCGAGACTAAAAATCTTGACTCTTTTTAAACTCCCTTACAACTTTAATTGGCCTTTTTATTTTTTAATACTGTTGGCTACTTTGATAAAAAGTATAGTGTACAGTATCACTAAACAGTACCCCTTTTCTTGGGAAATACAAGAAAATGCTCACTCTTTCTGTTCCCTTGTCTTCTGCCTAACTTCTGGTTCTGCTGATACTTTTCTGCGCTCCAGATCAAGCATTTTGTCATTGTCTACTGTAGTTATAAATGAAGTTTCACATGCTTTGTCTGTAGAAATTATTTTTTCAAAAGTTAAAAGAGCATTTTCAGTGGCTGTAAAAGCATTCGTTGCCAATTAGATAACATCACTCTCTTGACACTTCATTCATACAAGCTCATCCTACAGAACAATTTGCTTTATTCTGAGGGCATGACTATTTGTACTTCCTGGCAATTCTAATTGCTTTTCTGTTTTCTTGTTGACCCGAGAGATTTATAATAGACACCATCCTACTGTGTGCTAAATGGTCAAATTTGAAAAGAAAGTGATTGTGTAATTCCTGACAAAGAGACAGAGGTCTGAGGTTCCTGACTTTCCAGCTATGGCCCTTGTGCATGTTCTCTTGTTCTCTCTCTCTCTCTCTGTCTCTCTCTCTTTCCTTGTAGTATCAGTCATGCCCTTCAGTCCCTTACTCCTCCCCAGCTCATAGCACACAGCAGAGTTAACTGTGGGATTCCTAAGCTGCACCTAGTTCCTAAGTTGTGTATTTGATCGGGTACAAGATGAATGTCAAGGTAATGACTAGGGTCCATTATCAACACAAGGAAAAGAAGGAGAATCCATTTATGTTACTTATTAATATGAGTAATTATGATAACTGCAAAACTCCTTATCATAAGTATTCTTATGGGAGCTTGAGATTTTAATTAATGCCAAATTTACCAGACGACCAAAAGAAATGGAAGAATGGACATCCAACAGACGCTCTTTCTCATAGGAAACGAGAGCCTGATATTTCCAGACACTCTCCACTTTCCAATACTGCAAGTGCTACCAGTTCCCCTCCATTGACTGTGGTGTCTTAATAAATCAAATTATCAAAGCCTTATAAGTGTAGAAAAAGGGGAGATGAAGACAAGTGAAGCCAGCATAGATTGCCGCTCTAACATCAAAGAGCCCAAACTATAAATCCATAACATTCACTTTCAAAAGCTGATGATGAAAAATATGGAATGAGTTTCTTAGATTTGATTTTAAGGCTGCAGAAGTATGTGGAAACAGAAGAGAAATGCTCAGAAGCAGAAAGCAGAGCAGAGGGCACTTCGTTTTAGAATTCTGAGCTTCTCTAGGGAGCTAAAGAGCTTACTTCCAATGGCTGGATAAACATGGCAGTTTGCAAGCTCTTTTCTGTATTAAGTCCAGTCACTCAGCTCCAGATAGTAAATGGGAAACCCAAGGGGTGGGTGTATAACACATTACTAAATTTATGCAAGAGCTCTGAATTCATGAAGGAAAAGAAAGATGCTAAACTCCATGAGTGATTTGCTGGAATTCAAACCATCAGTGTTAAATGGATTTGTAAGTCTATGATTCCCTCTTGTGTAAAGTCTTACTTTATTAGTAGACACTGGTCTTTGTTTGCTTTTGCTTTTTGGTTAGATATATTTCATTCCCCTCCTGATGGCATTCCAGTTTCCTTTCAGGAAATGGAAATCTTCTTCCCTTATTTTCTTATTGGGTGTAATCTTGGTGGGAAGCGACATATTTCCCCTGCTTTCTAGTCCTTCAAGCTGAAAGGGGTCAAGGAGCCTCATCCTTGCCTGCCCACGGAGCAGCCTATGCCCAGGTGACACAGGCCCATTCGGTGGGATACTTTCCCTGCCTCAGAATATCAAATGCAGACTGCCAGGGTGTGTGGTCATGAGGATGTGTTTCCTCTATTGACAGACCTCCAGTTCCCTTTGTCTTCCCCATTTTCTAAACCCAGAATCTTTTTCTTCATTGGTCTGCTCCAAGTCACCCACATGTTTCTGTTAGGACCATCAGAGTCTACTTCATTATTCATCAAAGAAAGTCTAGTGGGCATATTCATTCAAAGGAAAAAAATTCTGTATATCTGGTAGGTGTGGCATTAGGAAGACAGAGACATGAATCTTGACCTCAGATCCACTGTAAAAGAGGTTGCTAGGTAAATAGACAATCTCATTGGAGGCACTATGACAAAAATAAAAATCACCGAGGGAGAAGCCAGTAGTTCCCACTGAGGGTATGTAGACAGGCAATGTCTTAGAGAGGAGGTAGAGAATGAGTGATCCTTAAGGGGAAAAAAGGGAGTTACCAAAAAATTCATGCAGCCTTCTAGAAGAAAGTGTACACATAAAGGTTCAGCTGTTTTGGAGAACCAGGCTACTCTTGGGAGCTTCTGTGAGAATGCTGGGTGGGGCAAGCTTCCAGAAGGATCAGGCCACTAACAAGAACTTCCAGGACTCAAGCATGGGCTGAGTAGGCTACATCATGAAAGACTGTAAAATAAAATGGTCTTTAAAAAAAGATTTATTCTTATGTATGTGTCTGTTGAGTGTAGGGCAGGTAAGTATATGAGTTCATGGAGGCCAGAGAGGGCATTGAGTCCCCTATAGCTGGAGTTACAAGTGGTTGCCAGCTGCCATGTGGGCACTGGGAACGGAGCTCATGTCCTCTAAAAGAATAAGTGCTCTTTAGATCATTCACATTTACACATTTATGGCTCATTTACATAGAAAGTGTCAAAGCATCTCTCCAGGGCCCCGAGTTATCCTTTTAAGTCTTATAGAACTACAGTTTCAATTCTCAGAAGAATGTCTCTAGCTCTAAATATTGATACTCAGACTTGTTCAACATTACTTTTCCATTTAAAGAGGCGTGTGTAGTGGACAGCCTTGAAAATTTGAGATACAGTATCCCCTAGGATAACAAAGGCCATAAAGCATCAAATATCCATTTGATGTTCAGCTCTAAACTAGGTCTTACAAGAGAGAATAAAGAATAAAGCATTTTTAGGATATCTAGGGAGAGGTGGCCAACACAGTAAAGCAGAGTCCAAGGCCACATAGTCAAAGTCAGACATGGTGGTACACCCCTTTAATCTCAACACTTGGAAGGCAGAGGCAGGAGTATCTCTGTAAATTCAAGACCATCATAGCCTACAAATAGAATTCTAGGCCAAGCAGAGTTATGGCTGGAGATAATCTACTGACTCTTCAACTTCGATTACAAATATTTTCTTTTTCTTAATACCCATCACCCGCTGGAAAGTTACTTTCTACTATGGCCATGTTGAGGTGAGAGTATCTTTAAGAAGTGAGGCCTAGAAGAAGCTAATTGGGTCACCGGGGCACCACCCTCAGAAACAATTACTGTTGATCTCCAGTAATTAGTCCTCTTGAAAACAGGCTCTGTAAAGAAAGTCACTCACAGTTGCCCATGTCTGAGTTCTGCGTGAAGATATGTAAGGAAGTGACCAGTTAGATCTTGTCACGTAGCTGGAAAGTCAACAGTCATCCCCATGCTCTCCCTGGGCAGTTGGCACTCCATCATGTGTGTTTACTTTGCCTCAAATTCTTTGCTCATGATCAGCTCTCATTCTCACATGACTCTGACTTCTAAGGCTTAGAAGGAACTTCAGATGAGTCTATCCATACCAGCTCCAATTCCCCCTGTGGAATCTAAAGCTATACCTCGCCTCTATGGGGTCATTTTAACAACCATGTTATTTCCTTCCTATATCTTTAATGTTTCCATCCTTACTGACTCTTCAATTTCAATTAAAAATATTTTCTTTTCCCTAGTACTCATCTGTCATGTACTGAGTTATCCCAAAATGCATATGATGAATCCCTACTGTCCAGTGTGGCTGTATTTAGAGATAAGACTCACAGGTTTCCGTACCTGGATAATAGGTTTCTCTGCTGAGACAGAAAGCCAGATCTAGACAAATTGAAAAAGTAAAGGAACAGGTTTATTTTGAGCAATGCAACTCCTGGGTAGGTTCTTCATCTCCCAGAGATCAAAGCAGAAGAAGAGGCAAGAGAAGTCACATGTCCACACTAAAGCAGGGAGCTTACATACTCTGCAGGCAAGGGGTGATGATGTGTCCCCCACAAGCTGAGTGTGTGCCAAGCACGGTCAAAACTGAGCACTAATTTAGGTGAAGACTTGGGCTGCTGGCAGCTTCAGAGGAGGAGATGCTGTCCATGCCAAGAGGACAGAGGAGAGAGAGAGAGAGAGAGAGAGAGAGAGAGAGAGAGAGAGAGAGAGAGAGAGAGAGAGAGAGAGAGAGAGAGAGAGAGAGAGATGGGCTTTCCGGATGAAGCATGACTGAGCTGGAGGTTCCAGCCAAACAAGGGCTTCTACAGAAACCATTAAAACTGAAAGAGGCCCCAGAGTGTGACTTCACTCCAGCTGGATTTGTGTCCATTTAAGAAGAGGCACAAGGAAGCTAGCACCGACCGTGGAGTTCTCCTCTTGTTACTCCGTGCTCCCTTGGAAAGAGCATGTTTAGAACATAGCAAGCAAGTCATGTAGTCCCATCAGCAGTAGTTCTCAACCTGTGGGTCGCAACCCCTTCGGGGGGGGGGTCAAATGACCCTTTTACAGGGACTGCCTAAGGCCATCGGTAAGCACAGATTGTTTACATTGTGACTCATAACCGTATCAAGCAGCAACAAAAAATAATTTCATGGTTGGAGGTCCCCACAACATGAGGAACTGTATCAAAGGGTCTCAGTGTTAGGAAAGTTAAGAATCACTGCCCTACAGAATTTTAACTGATCTAACAAATTCTATTTTTTTAAAATTCAAGGTATCTCTCTTGGGCGGTGTCCCTTGGCTTTTAATTTTAAGTCTTCTTCCTTTGGCTCCTAAAATATCCCTGCATATAATTCTATCCCTGAGTTATCGCATTAATGTAACCACTTATTAGCCTTCTTCCCCTGTATCTTCTGGGAGTCAAGGCCAGTTCTCATTGGAGTTTATGCTCCCAGTAACCAGTGCACTGCCTGGCACATGAGCAGTCTTGTGTTAAAAGTGTTTCACAAATCTTCTCTGCGACTCAGACCTCCTAATTAACAACCACAGAGCTCTCCTGTAATTATGGCAGTCTATCCTTGAAGGTGGGGTAACAAATTTATGTAAGTCTAGGCAGAAAGTGTTGCAGTTAGAAGGAAAACATACAAAAGTTACTTAGCAAGCTTTGAAACAAAAGACTTAGGCAGACAAATATGGTGGGAACGTGTTGGCAGTGGTTATTTACTTAAAAGAAAGACTAAAGGAAGTTCTGTAGGCAGAAGGAAAATAACACTAGATGGAGACATGGTAATACAGAAGGGATGTAAGAGAGGGAAAGTAAACATTGAGGAAAACATAATAAATACTGACTGCTTAAAACAACAACAATAATGTTTTGTGGGACGAAAGCATGCAGAAATAAAACATTTGACAACAATAACAGCCAGAGCAGAGCAAGGGGGTACCTCCATCTGTCCAGGCTGCTGTGAGAATACACCACAAACCGGGTGGCTTTGAAACAACAGAAATCGATTTTCCCAGTTTTGAAAGCTGGGAAGTCCAAGGTTAAGGCAGATGCAGCGTCTGGGGAGGACCCAGTTTCTGGGCTCATGGATTATACCTTCTTATTGTGTCTTCCTGGGGTGGGGGAAGCGAAGAGTCTCCTTCAGGCCTCTTCAGTCCGGGCGTTAATTCCACTCCTCTGAGGGGTTTCTGCTTCCATGAGCTAATCAGCTCCCCAAGGTCCCAGTGCTGTCAAGCTGGAGGCAAGGACTCCAACATAAGAATTTAGGGGAGAGGATACAAGTGTTTAGACCGTAGTGATGGCTTTAAGTGTGATAAGGTATTTTAATTATCTGAGAAGAATTAATGATACTAATTTATAGTAGAGTACAGTAAAGCAAGGATGCACAGAGGTTGAATGAATCCTAATTGATCTTAATGACAACCCGGAGCCAGATATTGGGGTAAAGCTGAAAGATCAGAGAAGCAGAGGAACAAGACACTAGAGAAATGTCTCACCACTACTGACTCTTCAAACCAAAAGGGGTAGATCCTGTCTCCGTGAATCTGCAGACTGAAGAGGGGAAGGGAAGGGAATGTCAAGGGGGAGGGCCAAACTCCTGCCCCCTCCTCCTGCCTTATAGCTCTCTCTCTCTGCCCACCCACATCACTTCCTATCATCCTTCCTAGTGCTGGGGTTAAAGATGTATGATTCCGAGTGCTGGGAGTAAAGGCGTGTGCCACCCCTGCCTGGCTCTGTTTCTCTTTTGGACTGGATTAATCTTGAGTAGACCAGGCTGGCCTTGAACTCACAGGGATCCAGACAGATCTCTGCCTCCCAAGAACTAAGATTAAAGGTGTGTACCACCCCTGCCTGACCTCTAATGTTAACTCTGTGGCTGGTTCTGCCCTCTGATCTTCAGCAAGCTTTATTTCTTAGAAGATATACAAAATATCGTGACACGTATTTGTATCTCTGTAATAACAAAAAAACTATTCTCATATTTTTGGGTTGTGAGCCTCAACTTTAATGACTGAGCCATCTCTCCAGCTCAAAAAAAAAAATCTTACAAATGTATAACAAACAAATAAGGAGTAGAAAATGGAATAATGTTTTAAATTCTTAGTTAATGACTAATGAAATATTGGGTAGAAGAAGAGAGAGAAAAATTCAAAACCAGATGATCTGCAGGCTAAGAGCACTTTGTTCTTGGGGTGGACCTTAGTTTAGTTCCCAGCACCCATGTTGGGCATCTCACAATTGCCTTGAACTCTAGCTTCTGAGAATCAGAATCTCTAGCCTCAGAAAGCAACTGCACTTGCTCGCCACAAACCGAAAAAGACACACATAATTAAAAATAATCAAATAAATAAATCAAATTTTAAAAAAAGATTAAAACTTTGAGCTCACATTGTTCCACCTACACACTTCAGAAAAGTGGAGTAGGCCAGGCTGAGGAAGCAATGTGGTCATCAGATGACAGGTGTATAGAGAGGGGACTCAGTGTGCCTCAGAAGAAAGATGGATGTGTCTTCGAATGATCTTCCCAGCTCAGTGCCCTGAACATGGGCTCTGGAGAGGGAAAACCTCAGATATTCTTACAATAAACTCTACTTTCTGGGTTAATTTCAGGCCTGGTCCAACCTTCTGCTGTAAGTGAATGACCCCTGACTGAAACAGCGGTCATGGTCAATAGGAGCTGAGAAATATAGTCTCATTAGACAGGACTCCTGGGAGAGGAACGGGTGTGTTAGACGCGAAGCTTCTATCACAAGAATGCTTTCATATAGCAGCCTTCTGCCATGACAACTTTATATATATTTTAAAGTGTCATATATGTTTTAAAACCTCCATAATTGCTCTTTAATCTTAAAGGGAAGGTGCTGCTGCTTAAAATTAATGTAATACTAAAAATTATGAAAGAAAACACCTCAGGCAAATAAACAGAAGAAAAACAAAGGGCCCCTGGTTGATTTTTTTCTACAATGGCCATCTGGTTTTGGAATTAGTATCTTGCCAATATACTAAAATATTTTCTATGTAAATCTTTGACATTTTTGCTGCATTTTCAATTAAAGCCTCTGAATTAAAATTTTGTGCCATGAGTCAGCAGTTAAAGCAAACATGTTTTTTCCATTTACCTTCCTTTGGGAAAACCTAGTCCCAAATGCAGAGTGCCTGCCATCCTTTGGTTCTTTTCATCAATCCAGATGTCCATAATTCCTTTTGGAGGTTACCACAGTGGTTTACCCTGCCATTTGACACCATCTGTCCCATGTGTGCTCAAAACAGCTTCTCTTGTCTTTCTCTGTAACCTACAAATACTCCCTTTCCACCCTGAAAAACACAACTTGTGGTCTGCAGACCCTGGACCTGGAGACAGCCCATGTTTCTAGGTGTCTCCATGAAAGATTGCTATTTTAGAGCCATGATGGGGGTGGGGGATGAAGGGTCTCCACAGTCTGTATCACTGAGCTGTGTTACATCAGTATTCTAAAACTTTACCTTTGGAAGGTGAAGTTCTGAAAGTCATGAGGTCCACACAGACACCATAAGAATAGCCTCCACAGTATTTGTACCCTCAACATTTGGTTGCCCTTGGATGCATGTCCTGTTGACTGTCTGTGGTAGATGAGGCTGGAGAAGTGTTAAACACAGTGGTGTCCTGTTGATCAATATCCAGGCTGTGAAAATCTGCTTTTCTTAAACAAGCACTTATAAAGACAGTGCCAAGCCTTCTGAAGACACTCATGTCTGCACGCATCTCTACGATCATGCGTGCGCCGCGCGCGCGCGCACACACACACACACACATACACACACACACACACACATACACACACACACACACACACACACACACACACAAAGAAAGTGAAACAGAGAGATGTTAGTCTTCACATACTTTGAAATTTATCTCCTGCCAATGACCATGAGATGAGATAAACATAAGCGAATCTAACCACATAGATAACAACAGTCTTCTGGAATACATAGGAGTTTGCAAATTAAGGAGAGGTAAAATGTATATTGAGAGGTTTCATCAAAATCAAATTACTCAGAAAAAAAATATCCATCTGTATAATCCACAATAGTACAATCCATTCTGGAAGCTCTCAAAAGCAGCAGCTCTAACAACCAGGCTTTCCTAGCACACCAGAAAGGCGAAGGTGGAGCTTGGAAACCTAGGCTCAGGGGTCTAATGCTGTATAGTCAGTTTTCACTAGAAGTCAGCAACATATTTATAGTCAAGAAAATGAGGCTCATCAGTAGGTCTGGGGGCAAGATGAGTAAGCAGGTAAAAGTTGGTTGTCTTAATAGAATTTTTCAATAGAGGTGAGGAATATGTTAGACATTTTCATGGTTTTAAAAGAATCTTCCCTTTTCACTGACTCTGCATGGGGAAAATAGCATGGCCTCCACCTAGGAGAGTGACATTTCCCTTCTCTCTAGTCTTTGAGGAGATTTATAGGCACCATGGTCAGATTCTCATCAATAATCTCATTTGGTGATTTTTTAGAAATTGACTAACTTTTGTTCTTTTTGTTGAAAGCTTTGCCTTTATTCTTGTGGCCTTTGGCTAGGCTAGATATTAATAAGTTGTTTACTCTGCCCATTGTTAATACAGTCAATCTACCAATAAACAAATAAAAAGTTAATCCCAGGGCTAAGGGGATAACAGAATTGACTGACAAATACCTGAGGCAAAGAAATTTTAAAAAATGGAGAGATTAGTTCTGGCTCATGGGGTTGTGGGGAGAGTTGGTCTGTGATCAATTGACCCTATGACCTTTGGGCCTGATACATCCTGCAGGGGAATGTGAGGTGAAGCAAGCTTGTCACCTCATAGAAACTGCAAAGCAAAGGCAAAGACACCCTCCATGTACAACCCTTCTTCAGGTACATTCCAATAACCTAGCCAGCTCCTACCAGGCCCCAGCCCCTAAAGATTCACCTCCTCCCAAGCTGGAGACTAGGCTTTTAAGGTGTTTGCCTTTGAGAACATTCCAGATCCAGACTACAGCATAGAGTATCTGGTGGGGGTGGTGGGAGTAGGGTGGGGAGTGGGTGGTGGGGAGTGGGGTTTGGTGGGAGTGGTGGGGTGGAGTAGGGAGGTGAGAGTGAGGGGTGGTGTGAGTGGGAGGGTGGGAGTGAGGGGGAAGGAGTGAGGTGGGGAGTGGGGGTGGGAGTGGGGGTATGGGGTGGGGGTTGGGAGTGGGGAGGGTGGAAGTGGGGGGGTGGGAGTGGGGTGGGGACTGTCCTTGGTTGGATCCAGTGTTGGGATGCATCTTTAAGGAGTTAATACTTGAACTGAAAGAGTCCACAGTTTAGGGAAAGGGGGTTCCGCATTCGGGAAACAGTGTGTGCAGGACCTCAAGGCAGCAGAGAGACTCCTGCCTGGAGGGATGTGATGTTCCTGAAATGCAACCAGAGGTCAAGTGTGGCTGGGCCACAGGCAGGCCCTGGTTTGCAGAATGCAGGTAATCTCCAAGGATGGGGGGAAACAGAGGGATTTCCAGGAAGGGGTAACATACTGTGGGATTTCTGGATTTCTTTTTGTTTGTTTTATTTTAAATGTTTTGTTTTTAAAAGATCGTGTTGAATGCAGCCTGGAGATGGACTGAAGCAGGGGGCAGGGGGTGGGGGGGTAGATATTCACAGGTTAAAGCTGATGTTCAGTTGGGGAAAAGCCTTGGCTCTTCCTTTTCGTAAGATAATGTGGCATTGAGGTGGGAGGGACAGAAGTCGTGGCTGACTTGAGGTCTCAGAGTCTGTTAATACCAGTTCTCTTCAGGAATAGAGGGTGGGCTGAGTTCATTCAGAAGGGCAACACCATGTCTTATTATTAAAACTCCCCCTGTGGAGTATATTTTATGAGCAGACATTATATGCAATCTGTCTTCTCAGCCTGAAAACTAACTTGGGTGTTCTGTTCTGTTCTGAAGATTTTAAAAAAATACATCTTATAAATTAAAAATGACTACTAAAGGGTCACAGAGGTAATAATTGGTAAATACTAAATTTCATCTAGCCTTTGCTCTCCCTGGGTGTGGGGGATGGAGGAAGGAAAGGACGGGGCAGAGATGATGCAAAAAATAAACACAATAAGGCTGCTGTGTTTTATAAGTGTTCTATTCACTAATGGTACAGCTATTACATAACAGATAATAATAAAAAATCTCATTATTTTCACTGACCTGAGAAGGAATGCCAAGCACAGACTACAGTTCATTTAAAATATTTACTTCAAAAATTGTTTGCCTGCTAGTGTTGATGGAGGTGTGATGTACTCCAACATACAAAACACAGTAGCCGGGCAGGAGAGTTAAGAGGTAAAGAACACTGGCTGCTCTTCCAGAAGACCTGGGTTCAATTCCCAGCAACCACTTGGTGGCTCACAATCATCTATAATGAGATCTGGTGCCCTCTTCTGACCTGCATGGATATATGCAGACAGAGCACTGAATACATAATAAATAAATCTAAAAAACAAAACACATACACACAGTAAGTAGCCTGTGATCCTCTTATTATGAAGACAGACAGGAAAACAATCGTAAGTCTAAGGCCAACCTGGGCTACATGAGTTCCAGGTCAGCTAGGGCTACACACAGAGAACTTGCCCCCCAAATCACTGACCCTCACTACCACCACCATCATCACCCACACAGATATATATGAGGTTTTTCCAGACAATGTTTCTTTGTGTAGGTTTAGCTGTCTTGGAACTTACACCGTAGACCAGGCTGGCTTTGAACTCAGAGATCGCCTGCCTCTATCTCTGGAGTGCTGGGATTAAAGGCATTTGACAACACACAAATTTTAAGAATGAAAATCAAGTATCCAACATCTTAAAAAGAAAGGAGGGAAGGCAGGTAAATGTGGTCTCACAGGAGGTAATATTAGCCTTTCCCTGGAGATCAAGGTGAGGATGACGAGAAAGGCCCTCTGTCTGTGACTCCGTCAAGAAGGGAGTATTGTATAGGGTCACAATTCAGATTCCCCTCTGACTCTTCCCTAAACTTAGACGTTTGCAGAAAGAACATTGTGTAGTTCTGTTTTGTAAAGAAACAACAACCCAGTGTGAATCCTTAGAAGGTCAGGGCTAGGCCAGTGGCTGGCTGGGTCCCTGCTAAGATTCCCAAACACAGGTTTTGTCCTAAGGCTCCAAGGGCCAAGCCCTGGATCCCTTCTGGAGGTGGCTGTGTACTCCTGTTCACTTCTAGCTTTGAACACTGTTGCTATGTTCTGTTCAGAATCCATAACTGTGGGCAGCAGGGGAGTCCCAGAGAGGGCAGGTCCTGGGAGACACAGCCGCCCCTGGGCTCAGCAACTGACCAGGCCAAAGCAAACTCTGCAGGCAGTGGGCAGACCTCTGGCTGCACCCTTGGGGAGCCCAGCCTAGCCCAGGTGCCCTCCCTGCTCCTGCCCTGGTTGTGGCCTTCTCTAGCCCACGGGGCACCTCTCCAGCAGAGCTGGCACACAAAACAGAGATGCCTCCCTTGCTTCCTTGGAGAGCCTGGCCACCCTCCTCAGCTGCCAAAGGTGAGACATCAGTTCTTGTCCCTCACACAGGACAGATATGGATGTCCATAGCAAATCCCATAGGGGAGTGCAAGGTAGTATGAGATGCATATGGTATGTACATACCCCCATGGTACTGTTGTCATCACATACTTAACGTACAACATGCTCTTTCTGTCCCTTCCTTCCTCCCTCCCTCCCTTTTTCCCTTCTCTTTCTCCCATCTTCCTCCCCTGCTTTCTGTTTTAAGAAAAGGTCTCATGCATCCCAGGTTGGCCTCGAATTCCCTAAGCTATGTTTCTGTGTAGTCAAGGATATGTTGAACTTCTGATTCTCCTGTTCATCTTCCAAATGCTGGCCTTTGAGGCAGGCACCACCACAAGCAGTTTATGTGACACTGAGTGTTGGCTTCATGCTAATCAAGCGGACTTCTCTACTGACTGGACCGAATATCCCCCTATTTAAATCCTTCCCTTAAACTGAAACTCGAGGGAATGGAGACATCTGTCCGAGGGTATACTGGTTGCTGAGAGTCAAGCTCAGATTTTAACTTCAAAGTCTCTTTACCTAATTTGTATTCACCCACTGAGATTGATAAACTGTGTACCTACCATGTGCTGGCAAAGAACAGAGACCATAGTAAACAGCCCCTTCTGCTTTGTACTCTATTGCATGAATCCTAATTGGTCTTAACAAAAAACCAGAGCCAGATATGGGGTAAATGCTGAAAGATCAGAGAGACAGAAGCCAGGCAGTAGAGGGACTTCTTACTTCTACCCAAATCTTCAGGCCAAAGAAGGTAAGCTCCTGTCTGTTGCATGAATCCTAATTGGTCTTATAATAAAAACACGGAGCCAGATATTGGGGTAAACTCTGAAAGAGCAGAGAGACAGAGGAACAAGACACAGCCTCTTCTCACCTGGCCAACTCCTCAGAAAGAGGAAGATCCTGTTGTCAGGAATCCTCAGACCCTGTCCACTTGGCATGGGATTCCAAGTGCTGGGATTAAAGATGTGCCACCACTGATTTGCTCTATTTCTCTTTTGGACTAGATTGACGTCATGTAGTCCAGGCTGGCCCCGAAGTCACAGAGATCCAGATGTTAAAATTAAAGGTGTGTGTCACCACTGGGGCTCTGTCCTCTAATCTTCAGGCAATCTTTATTTGATACACAATATATCACCATAGTACTCAGTGTGAAATTCAAAATGAAATTTGGCTTTTTAGAAAAGACATTTGTAAGTCTGCTGAAATTAAGGTTATATGCTTGATTTCTATATTGTTCTGGCTGAAAAGATCACTGATGATAAAGTCTCTATTTTGTGCATGTGTGCACACTCACACATCACACTTAGATCACCAACACTGGGACATCATGGAGGGTACCTTTCTTTCAGGAGATGAGAGCTCCAACAGGAAGCAGATGCCTCTGTAAACATAAAAACACTCTGAAAGGGATGACTGTGGCCTCACTTCAGGATTCCTAACTCCCCACACCCGCTGTATTCTCAGGGCCCCAGAGCAAATCAGGAGGCCTGAGAGTAGAGCTGGGGAAGCTGGACTCCCTGGGGTAATTAGCCCTGAGTTGCCTGCAGGTGCTACACAGGTGGTCTCAGGCCCTAGCAATGACCTAGGAAAAGCCCAGGGGACCCTTCAGCTGCAACCAATCCCCCCACAGGCTGCTGCGGTCCTGCCTTCTTGACAGAGTCCAGATTTCACTTATTAAACATATTAGTCTGAAGTTAACAATTTGTGCTTGTCCCACTAAGTGGCTTGGAAAAAGACTGTAAGGAGGAGGTCTGATCTGATGGGAAGGCTTAACCCCATGGTCTAAGTGGCCTCTGTATCCTTCCTCTAAAATATTGGAGGTGGAGGCACTGCACCCACAAGTGGACAGGGTAAACCTAACAGGAGTTAAAGAAACACAAACAAGAGCCTGCCCCTTCTAGCCTTAGACTGCCTTGTGACTCTGAGGACATTGCTTACAGCAGTGACAGCATTTTAAACAGCTTCCCTGAGGGCTTTTAAATAGACTTGATGTAATTCAGTGATTTATGGAGCATGGGTTACCAAAATATTAAAGTTTTGAAATATCCCTAAACCAACCATGCCTCCCCCAACACTACCCACTCTGAACCGAATGTTTCTCTGCTACTGAAGTCTGATTCTTATGGCTTCTTAAAAAAGAAAGAAAGAAAGAAAGAAAGAAAGAAAGAAAGAAAGAAAGAAAGAAAGAAAGAAAGAAAGAAAGGGAAAAAGAAAAAAGAAAAAATGCAGCTGCTCTGAATAAGGAGCCAGAGAAAGATAAACAGCTTTGATGAATAGAGGCCTTTCATATAAAACACATTCTCTCAGTCTTTGACAACTCAGTCTCTGAAAGTGCCAATCTTTAAGCCACAAGCCAGGTACTTACTCTTTAATTGCATAGCAACTCTTAAGAATTCAAGGAAATTACAGTGGGATCAAGAAATGAATCTGGCTAATGAAGTAGCCGGACCACTACTTTATAAACTAATCCACAAGTATGCAAACATATTGCAGCCTTAATCAATAGCCTCCTCAGATGTGATGAGCTAATGGCTCACTGGAGTCTGGAACTGGTGAGTTTGCTCATGCTTATACTCTCGTCCTTACACTGGGGTGACCTTTTCCTAATCCTTATGTGTCCTCTGGACTCAGAGAATTCTGACAGTTTTGTTTATGTCAAGAATAACGAAGGATGTCAGGCTACCGTATTTAGACATGTAACATGATCGTTTGCTTCGGGCCTTCCTGCTAAGATTAATTTGGAGACCACAAAGATGAAGGAGAAGGAAGTGACTTTAGAGAAAGTGGGGGGGGGGAAGACCCTATTAAATGCTTACCTTGGAGGCCAGATAGAGGGACTGGTGAGATGGTTCTCACTGTGGGAAGGTGCTTGCCATGTGCCGTGACCCCTCCCCCAACCTGAGGAAAAGTAGCAGAAGGTGAAGAGCTTCTCTGACCTCCACATATGCACAGTGACACAATCCTCCCCGCTGAATGCACACAGCACACACACAAGCACTAATAATAACTATAAGATGCTCGCTTTACATGTAAGGACTAGCAGTGTGGTCATTGATTTTTACTTGGCCAATGGGCAGACTACAATTGAAGTTTTGTGTCAGTTTTTACGGAGTCTTCCCCGTAGTTTAAGTGCATATCTTACTGATGAACATTACAACAGAATGCACTAATGTGTGCCTCAAGTATGTAAGACAGTAAGAAAGACCACCCTTTTCTGGGCACTTTCTGTAATTACCATGCTCAATTCTGTCATAAGCACTGTGGAGAACCTTGAAGTTGGCTCAAGACACCCCAAGATCAAATTCTAAGCACAAAGGACATTTGTTTGCCTCAGAGGGACAAAGGTCAGGGGATAAGAGACAAAGACAGGAGATATAGGATGAGGGAGAAGGGGAAGGGACAAGGGAGGGAGGGCAGGGATATTTGTCCCAGAGGGACAAAGGACTGTCTCTGGATGGAGAGGAGACAGATGTGGCCCAGAGGCAAATGGTGGTTTATAAAGGTAAAATGGGAAACTCCATGTTAATTTTAATTGGACATATTAATTAGGTGAGCCATGGGGGCTTCTGATGGCTGCACTTCAATACTTTGGTAACTAGACGTTGGTAGTCAGCCTCAAGAGGAGCAATTGGTCAAAGAAGGGTATAGACCTTTAGGAGTCTATTGATCTTTAGCAAGGCAGAGAGAATCAGGAGATGGGCAAGTCCCACCAGAGTCACATGCTCAGTGGGCTAGTGCCTTCAAGCACTGCTACAGTCATCACTGATACTAACACTGCCCTCTCCAGTGCCGACCATTAACATGACACTGGTAATGTTCCTATCTCTACCCACCTCCACTGTCACTTCTGATATCACTACCTCTACCATCACCACCACCCCAAATAGGGAAACATACTTTCTCTGGAGTAAATGTTGTATATCCAAAGAGTTAACTCACTTTCCTCTTCCAATCCAAACCAACTAAAGCATAGCCTTCAACTTTTCTGTTTTAAAGGAATCCTTTTTTGTTTTAAGGGCCTGACAAAAGGGGACTGGGTCTCGGGCAGAGGGATTATTTTGTGAGATGTGTCCTGGTACTGTGATTAGTAGCTGGAAAAGTCAAATGAATATAGCAGGTGAAAAGCACCTCCCTTGAATGGTCTTAAGGGGGTTTGGTTAAGTTTATTGCTAAGAGACCAGAGTACAGAAGATAATCACTAAAAACCTTGGCCTTCACCTAAAGCCTAATACGTGGGATTCTCTAATTTTAACAGAAGGCAGTGGACCCAAGCCTCCTAGTCTTAGTTCCTTAGTTACCATGATAGATGCCCCATAATAGCAGCGTAAGGAAGGAAGAATGCATTTTGGTTCACAGTTCAAGAGTATCATCCCAGCAGGTCACAGTGTGTCCCTTCTCAGGAAGCAGAGAACAAAACATGCACCTACACTTTCTTGGGTCCAGGACCCAAGCCCAACTACTGGAACCACCCTCTTCTAAGGTAGCTCTTTCCACCTCAATTGACCCAATTAAAATAATCCTTCAAAAGTAGATTTCAACTGGTAATTCTGGCATTGGGGCAGTCATCTAGCCCTGTATAGTTCACGACACTCCATGCTCTACCACATAAACCAAGTGAGATGAAAAAATGGAAGTGGGGTACCAAGACAGGCCAAAATAGAAGTGGGGTACCATGACAGGCCAGTTGCTTACAGCTAACCACTGTCTATTTGGAAATGTTTTGGACACTCAGTGGATTGTGATTAACGGGCTTCCTCCTCTTAAGATAGCAAGTTACAGTTTGCTTCTACAAGTTAGCTTACAGCTTACCCATGTACGGAGAAATCTGTAGGCCACACTTAACAAAGAGATCCTAGAAAGGCCTTCAAAGCCCAAGTCTTGTAGTGGCTTTGACCATTCTAACATTCTAACAGTGTGCTAGAGCCTCTATTTCTTCATCTGGAAAATGGAAATGATAAAGATCACACAATTTTTATCACCTAAAATTCACATCACACACACAATGGCAAAGCTACTCTGCTCAGGGTTCTACCTCCTCATAACCAGGAACCCACACTACCTTGTCAACACTCCCAAACCCACTCAGAGTAGAGATCCACAAGGCATGTCCATGGTAATAGTACTTAGCACACTCGGGTAGCATGTGCCTGGGATTGCTTGCTAAGGTGCCCTAAAGTTGCGCAGGAAGGAAAATTCCAGGACTTCACTGTTTACATTCTTGTTGACAACCCTGAAAAGCAAGGGTTTTCTCTTTTGCAAAAGAGCAAGATGAGACAGGAACATGCATGGATTTCCCTGGAGCTATAGAGAAAACAAGGAGGCTGTTAGAAATTGAGTCAGCTGGGCCTAGCAAGGCAGCTCCTTAACCACTAAGCCAACTGGCTGGGGGTGGGGGTGTGATCAAATGACTACTTAGCCCTCCATTTTAATTCATTCCAGCAGAAAACATCTGAGTAGCTAACAGGACTGTACAAGCTCTCAGTCTGGATAAAGAGTTAAAACCTCAGGGTCTCGAGCGAAGCACACTGGTAATGTTCCCCTTTTGTTACACTCCAAGCACATGCGCACTTTCTGCCTGCTCTCTCGGGTTGTAACATCCTTGTAGAGGCTATGGCTTATGACCTATCATCACCTTCCAGATCAGCCTGGAAAGCAAGAAAAATATGATGTGAGAGGTTTTCCTCCCTCTAAGCCAGTCTTAAGGAATGAGGCATTTTCAGAGGAAAAGCAGGATTGTTGAAGGGTCAATACACAGTGGGTTTATTTTAACCCTGTGTGATGCAATACTAATTATGTATATATGATTTCTGCTTAAGAAGGAGCTGAGGAGAGTTGAGAGTTGAGTGGCCTGGGTTTAAAGGTTGTGCGAAGCAAAACAATGAGATACAGTTCTTTGGGGAGAAAGGAAATCTAAAAAGAAAAGAAAACTCCCTAGGTTTTGGAAAGGGCAATAAAGAAAATGAAGGTGTGTGGTGTCATGCCAAAAGCAAAGCCTCAAATCACAGCCCTCATTGTATGTTATGGCTTACGCTGTGGTTGACAATGACTGGTACAGGGCATGAAACAATAATGTCCCATGCACCTGGCATCACTCCCTGTGAACAGGAAACCAGGTTCTTTTGAATTTGTTCCTTCATTTCCTGCTAAAGACCATCCATGACAGAGCTGAGTATACAAGACTATTGCCCAATTTCCTTTTATTTAGTTTTTTCCCCCAGTGCCACTTGCTTCCATCAGGGAGAGCTGGGAGCCTTCCTTTGATAGGATCAAATGGTTGCAGTCAAGCACAATAATGCCTGCAAGGCTGGTTGTTCATGCTACATTCAGTTGTTGGAAGAGGAAAGAGACCATTGACTTGTAAACACATGTACAAACAGCCCATTTGTTTGGGGCAAGTACACAGACTGGAGTCATTCAGCATCACCAAGATCAAGTGTCCAAGTCACATATAGCACATCTGCCTCCCAAGAAGCTCCTTGGAAATGTTTCAAAGGGATTGACTGCCACAAGAGAAAAGCAGAAGAAAAGGGGCATTGGCT
This sequence comes from Phyllotis vaccarum, assembly GCA_033318265.1. Lineage (NCBI taxonomy): Eukaryota > Metazoa > Chordata > Mammalia > Rodentia > Cricetidae > Phyllotis > Phyllotis vaccarum. The sequence continues at coordinate 74,023,956 of JARWLC010000006.1, forward strand.
GAGCCTCGGGCTGCTTTGTTCCATGGCCCGGCTTCCAAGGTATCTTGAAAAGCCACTGAGAACTTAGAGGGGAAGTGAATGGTCAGCTTGAGCCTGAGAAGATCCAAGTTGGGCAATGTCATCTGTCAGCCCATGCACTATGCATTCTTAGCACTCTCAGAAACATCCTGGAGAGAATTTTGTTTCATGGATATCATGCATACTTTTCCATGGATTGATTTCAGGATGGGATTATAGTTTCTGCTCTAGCCTTCTGATTCTTAAATATTGTGTGAGTATTAAACCAGCTCATTTCAATGGCAAATAACTACAACTTAATTTAATAGAATTCAGCTGATCCCTAGTAAGACATTATCATACCTGTCAGGGCTTCTCTGGATTGCTCTTCCTGAAGACTACAGACTTTGTGACTAGCCTGGACCATAAACACATTGCATGCTCTACTTCCTGTTTTAAGATTTAAAAAAAAAAAAAAAAGCAAAAACAGTTTATCTCACATCCAGATACGGAGGTATAGGCCACATTGCAAATGGCAGTTTCAATTATAAATATTTAATCACAGATACTATAAGGTATGCCTTGAGTCCTATCCTTGGGTGAGCACTTTCCTGCACCCTTCCTAACCCCTGATGTGTGAAATCTAAAACCCTTTTGTTGGAATTGTAGATTCCCCATCTTGCTCTTCATAAACATGTACATACATGCAAGTGGATTCAGAGACCTAGTTTAAAAAAACAAAAACAGTAAAACTTTGCACAAGCACCATTGAAGCTCTGACCTGACCACGGTCCTGGTTGGCTCTGTAGGTGTCTGGAGTGTATAGAGAAAAGCCTTTGGAAGAGAAACTGAGATCTCAGACATACCAGGTAAGACAGGAAGCAGAAGCTGAGCTAAGTCACCTCCCCACCACTGGGGGACAGTAGCAAGTAGTGTCTGCAGCACTTGGAGAACCATGTACAGATGACAAGATGAAGAAAGGAGATGGGAGGTGCTGAGGGGTGGGGACACACACACACCTCCTGGTTTCTTGGACTGTGAAGGAAGTATTAGGCCAATGGTTCTCAACCTGTGAGTCACAACCCCTTTGGGAGTCTCACATTAGATATCCTATGTATCGAGTAGTTACATTATGATTCATAACAGTAACACAATTACAGTTATGGAGTAGCAACGAGATAGTTTTATGGTTTGGGGTCACCACAACACGAAGAACTGTATTAAAGGATCTCAGCATTGGGGAAAGTTAAGGACCACTGTGCTAGACAGTTCTGACTCCACCTGTCCAGCATCACTCACTCTTATAACAGCCTGTCTCCATGTGCTACAGCCTTGCTCAGCCTTTGACAGTCACTCTCCATCTACGTTTCTTCTCTCTTTCTTCCCCTCCTCTCCCTCGTTATTGCTGTTTTTTTTGCTCGGAGGCTGCCTGTCCCCCAGTGGACTGGTAAATGTAAGTCACTTGGAGGTCAGTTAGGGGAACAAGGCCCCGAGACTCAGCCAGAAGGTTAAAGAGCAGACAGATGGCCAGGGTGTGCTGCGTTGGGGGAAGGGGTGTCAGCACTGGGCTGTGATGAGGCAAAGCTGCCTGCACGCTCATCAGGAGACCAGCAGGGGGCAGTACTCCCTCCAGCTCTAGGGAGGCATCTCAGCCCCTCATTCTGGTGGAGCTCTCTCTAAAGTTCTGTGGGATGCTGGGGTCTTAGCTGCATGCTGTAGCTCCTACTTCTCACAAAGACCCCATTCCTAGCCAGGTTCCTTATTCCTTAGGTGCTGAGTGAGACCTTTCCCCAGGTCTCCAGGCATTCTGGTTTCCATCTCTCCACATGTACGCAGTGCAGTCCTCAAGCAGAGCTATAGTTTACTGCAAGCCCAGCGTGAACTCCAGAGCTCGGCTTCCGGGTTCTTGCCTCTTGCTGTTCCTCAGCATGGCCCTCCTTTGCTTTCCAAGTTACTGCGGGTGTTTTTTTTTTTTTTTTTTTTTTTTGGCTGCCAATGGGGCTTTTGTAAAAAGTAGCCTCAGGTTCATTAATCCAAGTCAAGCAGAAGTGAAGCTAGTCTGTAGACAGTGTTCCCTGATTCTCTGCTGAGAACTTGAAATCCTATTGGATCTAGGATGTGTCGTCCCGTCCCCCCTCCCCCGTTTGTAGACACGCTCTTGGAGTCTAAAATTTACACGACAAGGACTTCTTTTTATTTCTTTTTCTTTCCTTTTCTTTCTTTCTTTCTTTCTTTTTTTTTTTTTTTTTTTTACATTTATGGGTTTGCCTACATCTGTCCCCTGCGGTGCCCGTGGAGGCCAGGAGAATCAGATCTCCTGGGACTGGAGTTTCAGACAGTTGGGAGCTGCCATGCTAGCAACTGAACCTGGGTCCTCCGGGGAAAGCAGTCTTCTCAATTACTGAGCCCTTTCTCCAGTTATAAGGAGTTTTTGAGAGGAGAGAGCAGGAATACTGAAAACCCTCCCTCCTCCCTGACAGCTCTACCTTCTGCCCACCCTCTTAGGAGGAATCATTGTGTGGGGCTGAGCAGCTCCAAGTTAGGACCCCGGGGTTGACCCTGAACTGCTGAAGCCCAGTGCCACTACTGGGCGAGACCTCTTCCTAAACACCCACTTGTCCACCAGAGGCTGAGCATTTGCAGCATATGGGTCCTGAGCATTCTGTACAGATCTCTGTTTAAAAAATCATTATCACAGACACCATTTGTCAGCAGTTTCTCTGCCTGAAGTGTTTCCCTTCCACTGAAGCAAAGCCCAACAGTGCAAGTCTTTATGCAAGTCACTCTTCCTGTATCTCTGGTACCTGGAACAGAATCTGGAACGTGGAAGGTGCTCCATGAGTATCTGTGATAGATACACAAACACACGAGCTTCAGCTCTTGCATATCATCGCAGCAAGAGGCAGAAGCCGAAAGTCTGTCTGGGTTGTCTGTCCATTCACTGGTTACCAGGGTGACCACTTCTCCCTGTCCTGTTTCCACATCATTGCTACCTTCATAACATTCCTTCTTTCTTCTTGTTTTTCTTTCTGTCCTTGCGTGTCTGTGAGTCTCCTAACACAAGAGAGCCCATTCCCTGTTTCTGAACCACTGTGCATGCCGTTTTCCCTTCAGCTTGCCTCTGGCGAAAAAAGAAAAGAAAAGAAAAAAAAAACCATCTCAGAAGTGTGACTCAGAGAAATGGACTGAAATGTCATCCAAAGCCACAGGGAATTTCTCAGCCTTAGGTCGCAGATAGGTTTCAAAACCCAACACCCTGAGACCCCTTCACCGCCTCCTCCCAGCCCCGCCCACTTTTTTCCTCCTTGGTTGCGGTACTTGGCCAGCTTGGGTGAAGGTTCCTGCCTTTCCCAGGAAGTTTCCATCATTGTGGCAAAGAGCTTTAGCAACCTTGCAGACCACGCCTGGCTGCTGCACCTCCCTTCCAGCAGCCGTAGCAACCACTGCCCGCTGAGGATGGAGAAGCAGCCGGGTTTCAGCATGGGCTCTCAGCCAAGGTGCCTCAGACTTTCTGCTGCACCTGGAAACAGGTCATGAGAAATACAGGTTAGAAAGGAGCCATACTGCTCCATTCAAAAGCCTCATTCATGAAATTTAAAAGAAAACAAAACAAAGCAAACCCCTGCAGTAGCCACACGGCTCTCTGTAGGCGCTTCTTTCTCTTTTCCTCTAGTATTTGTAGAACAGGTTCCAGTGTATACATGTTTTTAAAAATGAGGAAGAGTCAGGGAAAGGTGTGGGGTGGGGGTGGAAACCTGGATCTCAGGCAATTGTTCAGCACAGACACCCACGGAAGAGAAATAATCCCGCACTCACTTCTGACAGAAAGCGACAGGTTGAGAAATTGCCATCCAGGTCAAGGAAAGGTCATTGACAAGTTTTTCAGGTTTCCAGTAAGTAGGAAAATGACTGGGTCAACGAAACTTCCAGCAACCCTGACTGAGAAGCCGAACCTGGCAGTGACTGGCCCTCAACAGATCCCAGGGGAGTGATGAATGAGCCCGCTGAGCTTCCCTGTGGCTGGGACACTCTTGGTAGAGCTGCCTGCCATCAAGGCACAATGGAGCATGATCAGTCTTCCTGCTGTCCAGCTGGGCTTCCACAATGTTGTCTGAAAAACCACAGTACCAGAGAAAAGAGGGGACTCATCTCTACCCAGAAGTGTCTGCTCCCGGATGGTAACAGCTGCTATCACCAAGGCTTCGATATGGACAATGCAGGATGCGGTCTTTAGAACCCGCAAGACCTAAAAAGGAGCAAACTAAGCCGCTCCTCCCCCATAAAGAAAGATTCTGTCTGTCTAGCACCCAGGGGACAAGGATAAAGGTACATTTTCCTTTGTCTGTGCCTGCCTAAAGGTGTTTCGTTTGTAATCAAAACATGACTACACAAGTATTGAAATCTTAATGATATCCATTATGGTGTGGGTGGGTGTGCTTTGATTATTGGTGTTTTTTGTTTGTTTTTGTTTTTGAAACAAGAAAACTCTATGTAGCCCAGGCTGGTCTGGAAGTTGTAATTCTCTTGTTTCAACCTACCATTCAGCCCAGCAAGGTACTTTTTTTTTTTTTTTTTTTTTTTTAAGTATCAGAAGAGCCACCTTGATAAGGGACAGAAGGATAATTAAAAAAAAAAAAAAGAGACTATTCTATTGCTACTAGTCCTATGCTGAATAAATGTACATTTAGCTTCCTGTACATTGTGTTGGGTCTTAGTCTCTTAACAGTTTTCTGCAGTGATCCAGGACAAGGCCTAATTGTGAATTTGAAGTATCCAAAAGGAAGTGAAGCCCCACAATGATGGTTTCACATGAACTCTGACAAAACCACTAGGTCACCAACCAAAGATCAGATTTGGATCACAAACTGCTCAGGACAATTTCAAGGCAGCTCGCTGAGATGAACCAGCTTCACAGACTACTATAGCCAGGACTTGAGACAAGCTGTGTGCTTTCCTGTTATGCAGAGACTGGACAACAAATGACACAGCTACTTATTTCAGGACTTGACAATTAACAAAACTTTTCTTTTCAGGATCCCCAAAAGATGTCATCACCCCCAGACAGCAGGAAATAAATTTAAGAACATGGCACCCACGTTCCCAAGAAGTGGGATGATGGTTTTTGATCATTCAATGGGTTATGGATGATTATCATTGTTTAGGTTAATTGGTTAAAAATTGTTAATGGTTAGAAAAAAGTTAAACAAGAATGATTAGATTCAAGATTTGTGTTAACAAATAGAAAGAAAAAGGGGATACAGGTATATAGGATATAAGAATAGATTATTGAATCTTCTTTTAAAAGGATTTACTATCTTTAAATATGTTTTCAAGATCAAACAAATATATTTTAGATGAACAGGTCTTCAAACACTTCAGAGATCCATAGAATATGGCATTTAAAATATTTTAAGAACTTAGGCTTTTCTGGACAGTGAGACAGGTCTGCTCCTGGCAGCATCAATCTACTTCAAGAGAAAAATGGGCATTGAAGTTCTATATGGAGTCTACTTTCTTTGTGGCAACGGTTAGCCACTGGACAAGAACCTCTTCTTATACTGACTGCTTGACAGTATGCTGTTTAAATTAGACATGCAGATTGACAGAACAAGCTGAGATGGTCCTTCAGGTTCCTGTTTTTCAGAGAAAACTGTCAGATATTCTTCAGGACACATGGAGAAGTGACTGATGGACTATACCAGAATGAGCAGAACAGATTTCCTGCTTGACTGAAATGAAAATAGACTCTGAGCCTGTAGGCTAAAAATAGATGCCCCAACTTTATAAAGGAGCTTTGGGTGACTGTCCAGGCAGATAGGTGTCATCTTTGTCATTTCTAGATTTTGGAAGTTGCTTGCACTTCCTGTTTACTTGGGTAAATATTATTTCCTTCTTGGGTCTCTGAGGTAGTTGAAGATGAAATAGTTATAGTTTTTTAGTGACAGTTTTAGAAAAGAAACTTTGAAGTTAAGATGTATAAGTTTAAGAGACATCAAAATAATAGTTTTTAGTTAGTAATACAAGCTAGAAAGAAAGTGAATTAAGTATAATCCTTTGGACTCATCAAAATAGGATAATTAATGAAATATTTTTTTTGAATTGTCAATGGACTGGACATTACTCATTTATTGTTGTATATATTGTATATAATTATTGTACCTATTGTATATTTTTTTTATGTTAGCTATAACCCTTTTTAAAAATTTGACACAAAAGGGGTATGTGGGGATATTTTCAAATATAATAAAGATACATATTTAAAATGTAGGCCAGGCATGGTGGCATACTCCTTTAATCCAAGCACCCATAAAACAGATCTCTGTGAGGTCTAGACTGCTCTGGTCTATATAGGGAGTCTCAGGCTAGTTCCAAAAGGCAAAAAAGAAGGTATCAAAAATGGCAAAAGGAATTTAAACTCTGCTTAGTCAACCGTGCATTTCCTGAATCCTTGTATGTTCAAAAACCCTTAGAGACTATTCAGGTAAAGGAAGACCTCTTTCTGGCTCGCCAATTTCTGAACGAGGTCAGAACCTGAAGACTGCTACCTGGGCGTTCCCAGCTTCTGCTAGGCAGCAGGAGGCTCTTCAGCTGTTTTTCTCAGGACTTTAGTTTTCCCAGACCCAGCCTAGGATTTTCCTGAACAAAAAGAGAATAAATGAATGGAGATAGCATCTACAGTCAGCTACCACACTCATTTAGAAAATGTGAGCTCACGACCAGCACTTGGGAAGCAGAGGCAGGCAAATCTCCAAGTTTGAGACCTGGAATGAGTTCCAGGACAGCCAGGGCTACACAGAGAAACCCTGCCCCCCTAAAAAAAACAACAACAAAAGAAAGAAAGGAAGGATGGAAGGAAGGAAGAAAGGAAAAAGGAAGAAGGAAAAGAAAACATGAGTTCATCCCAGTTAGACTGAAATGTAAGGGGGAAAATCTCAGCCTAATTCAAGTTTCTCATGGGCTATTTCATAAGGGTGGGGGAGCTAATACAAAAAATATCAAGGAGCTAAAAATAATTCATAAAATATATACATATTTGCATTGGCCTTGAAGGTACATAATCCTAATTTTCATAATTATCCTAAGTGTGCTATCTGACAGGGTTAGGTTTTGCTAGTCTTTCATCTTTATGAACACACACATAGACACACACAATCTGTTTATGAAGGTGGAAACTTTATTGCCTAGACAATGTTCATTAAACCCACAGTTCCATCACCACTGCATCCAATACACAAACTTAGTAGAGCACATCCCAACAGTGCCACCATGAAAATAAAAGAAATATCTATGGGTAGAGTAGTTCCAAGTGCTAACAGATCAGTAAGAATAGCCCCAGGCACAGGGGCTCACAAGTATAATCCCCGCACTCAGGAAAAAGCAGCAGGCCAGCCTGCCCTACACTACCTCATATGGAGAGCCTGTCTCAAAGGGGAGAAAGAGAAGAGATGGAATGGGGGTTGCAGAGACTGAAAGCCACATGGTGGAAACAGAAAAGCAGTTCTCTCACAGAGATAAAGCACTGTCCGTTTACAAAGAAGTCGTAGATATTGCCAAATTCTGCAGACCAGGCAGCTTTGGCGCTCCGAGTGGCTATTTTGGTGGTTTCCAACATCACTGCATGTTCCAGGGGCTTTAGCCATTGGGTGGAGCTCCAGGTGCAAATCAGAAAGAGGTGAACAAATTTTAAGAAGGGACACAAAAGTTAGCTAAAGATCACATTTTCACCTTTGATGGAAAAGGTCTCCATTACAAATGTGTGGATCAAAGAGCTGCATTTCAAGGCCAGAGAAGGAAGCTCAAAATGTAGAGACTTGCCTCCCACCCCTACATTGTAACTCACACTCTCGCACCCTCTGGAAGCCCACTTCACCAACAAATTCCAGGTCTTTGTTCACAGTAAAATGCTGTATTTATTGTAGCGTTTGTGTATTCATAAATGATTTAACATGCTCAGCACTCCACTAGCATTTTTACTAGATTCCTGTTTTTGTTTTTGTTTCACTAAACTCCTCTGGTACTGTACCCCTGCCCCACTTCTCTGTAAACCCTGTGGTTTTATTGTGCAATTTTCCATAGCCCAGTGAATCTTAGGAATGCATATATTGTATGACGGCAGAGCCGATGTACTGTAATGTAATATGTAAAACTACCACACTATGTGAAAGTACCTGGTTCTTTTAAGCCCCGAGTGTCTCCCTCAGCCATTGTTTGTCTACCACATACTACAGGTGAGAATCCATAAATTAAAACATCCTCCAAATCAGAACCTTCCAGACTCTTTTTCCTTGCTTGAGGCAGACTCAAATTTCTTAATGACCCTGTACTGAAGTGACCTAATGAAGCAACCACAGAACTCCTTTCTGTCCTTTGTCCTCAACTGTTTACATCCTGTTCTTGCTTAAGGCTAGAATTCCAATTGCTTCCCATCGCATGGCAATTTTTCCCTTTTCCCCTCATCCCATGGTGCTGGCTGACTGTCAACACTTCCTTTAAGCTTAGGCCTTCCTGGGTAATTAAAGGAGCAGGCTAGAATGTTCACACAGATCTTTCAGATCACACACTCAGAAAGAATCTGGTTATGGGGTTGGCAGGCCCAAAGCTGCCTCTGGTCTATAAGGCTCCACTTCCTGCAGGACTGCAGATCTGTCTCAGCAGGAGCAACTAGAGACCAGCCTGCAGGAGATGAGAAGAGTCGGAAGGAAATCAGACCCGTGGCTACCTAGAAAACTGCATTTTAACCACTAGCATTTATGAAACTTCTTCCTGGGGGAATTTTATTATTCTTTCTGGCTACCTAACACACTTCAGGGTTTGCAGAGTTAAGGAAATCTCCCACTGGGTAAGCTTTATTTTACTTTAAAGAGGGAGATTTTAGTCCTTCCTGTTTCTAAACTCCAGGAGCTTTGTCTATACAAGAACACCACTGTGTGACCCAGTTGAGACAACCTCACAATGACAGGTGTAAATTATATTGCTCCAATGAGAGAGAGACTTAAACCAAAAGAGGTAGTCAGTAGAATCCTGAAATCTAAACAGCTTCCTTTTTTTCTCCTTTCCCTTCTATATATCACTTCCCACACTTCTTCAAAATCATGGTCTCCAATTGTTGTTGCATGCATATACAACATGCATATACACATTTGTGTATACATATATGTTCCAAAATATAACCTGTTTAGTCCATACAATGTTACTTGTATGTATGTTTTCAGGTTTGACTGTTTGGTATTGGACAACTGGTTGGTGTGTGTGCTTCCCTGGGAAGGACCACCTCTCCCGCCCCTAACTTTCCTCTGTTGCCTCCGTTCTTTGTCTAGAGATGAAGCCTTGTGGTCTTTAGGTTGTCATGTTGGTGAGAATTTACTGGCATAGCTTATGATATCACTGGGAGATAGAATCTCACACCATCTCCCTGACCCTCTGGCTCTTACAGGCTTTCTATCACCTCATTCACAGCCTCCCCTGAGCCTTAGGAGAGAGAGAGTGATTTGAGTGATTTGAGTGAGAGAGTCTGCTGGGCCTCGGCTCCACAGCACTGCATTTTAATTGATTGCGGCTTTCTGTAGTGGTCTCCATCTGTTAAAAAGAGAAGTTTTCTTGATAAAAATGGAAGACTACACTTATTCATGGGTCTAAGGGCAAATGTTTATAGATTGTTTTAGATTGTGCTGGTTTTGTAAGCTAGTGGCTGTAGATTCTTCTCCGGTAACCATGGCTTCGCTAGCACTGAGTAGTCAACTCAGTTTCCTGTACCAGGCAAGTTTTCCCTCATGCTGACGGAGGCGTCCAATTAGAGAGCTGTTGGTTACCCCCGAGGTAGGTGTACCACAACTGCACCATTAGGATTATCGTGCTATGCGGGTCATTCATGTGGTTCGTAGGCATTGTACGCCTGGCAATGGCCCTGCTTTTCCTTTCTTGATTTCTATAGTTAAATCAGGTTATACACACACATCTGAAAATTTGGAGCTACACACTTCCAATGAAAGAGGCATAAAACATAAAACCTCTGTTGTGAAAGACTTTCTTTAATCCCTTAATTTCAGCAGAACTCCATGGTTTAAGAGAAATTGTCAAGGAATGTATTCGTTAATGTTCTATCTCTGTGATAAAACACTGTGACCAAGGTAACTCACATTTAATTTGGCTTACAGTTTCAGAGAGTTAGAGTCCATGATGATGGAGCAAAGGAATGGTGGCAGGGACAGCTGAGAACTCACATCTTGCACCACAAAGCAGAGGGCAGAGGGCACACTGGGAATAGCATAAATCTTGTGAAATCTCAAAGCCAACACCCAGTGACACACCTCCTCCAACCAGACCACACTTCCCAAACAGCTTCACCAACCGGGGACCAAACATTCAAACATAGGATTTTATGGGGGTTGAGGGGAGGCTATTTTCATTTAACGACACAAGAAGATAATATTGAACTTGAGTAGCAATTAGAAGAAACTTCCTTTGGTTCCAAATTCGTCACCTGAGCTGTTGGCATTTATGGGTTCACAATCTAAATCACAGACTCCAATCATGTAACAGGGCATTAGCTACAAAGTAAAAAGACACCATGATAGCCTTAAAGAAGTGGGTACGCCAGACAGAGCAGTTATACAGAAACATCTAGATGAACATGCACTGCAAGCCCAGACCTTCATGAGGAGGTCAAGGGACTTGGCCACTGATGATTCTGCTTAGAAAGTGTCTGGAGCCCTGTGCTTAAGATGAGGCTTTGGTTATAGCCTTCCTGGATCGGAGGCTTCTCTCTATCATTCAGTCACCCGACCTTCATAAATCACTTTCTGTCCTCTGTTTTATTGTTTAAAGATTTATTTCTTACTTGTTTATGTCTGTGTGTATACCTGTAAATATATGTGCTTATGTGATCACACAGGTGTGATCATACATGTGGGCACTCTTGGAAGCCAGAAGAAGGCTTATGATCCAATGGAGCCTAAGCTGGATAGAGGTTGCTGTGTGTCCTTCAACATGGATGCTGGTCCTCTGCAAGAGCAGTACACCCTGTTAACTGCTAAGCCATCACTCCAACGCTAAGTTCTCTGTTTCTTTAACTGTTAAATAGACCATAATACTCTACCAGAGAATCCATTGGAAACATCAGGTCCATAGTAAACACTCTAATGGTTCTAACTATCTCAAACCGGCTGAGGATACTTTGGGCACTTTGTTAAAAATATTGGTAACAGTTCTTCAATCCTTTGAATTTTCCCAATAAATTCATCCTCTTCCTACATTTACGGTAAATATTAAATGACTTAACACATATAAGTTATCTGGTACCAGATAGGTACTTATTAAATAACATATCATCACCATCATCACATTGGGGGATAAATCCAGGCTCTCATGTATAGAAGGCAAGCACTTTGTCACTGAACTACAACTCCAAACCCCTCTCCACTTATTTTTAAAAAGACAAAGACTCAGCCCAGGCTGACATTGAACTCTTAGATGCTGGGGTTAGTGGCAATGACCATTGTTGGTATCTGTTATTGATGGTTTCAAGCCGTAGGTGACTGTGCTTGGATAACATGGGAATGAACACTCAAAACTATTGGTTGTGCTTATCATTATTTGGACAAAGGTTCAGGTTCTGATGAATCTCTTAGGTCCTGGATTCACTTCTGACACTTATGTGCTGGTTTAGGTGTGAAGAAGGCACAGGCAGGGAGCAGACATGCAGAGATCTGCCTATTGCTGCGTTCTTTGGTCTGTCCTGTAAGGTGTCTAACCCATGCTACACTCTGCTCTCCAGAGCAGATTCTGCATACTTCTCCCAGCTCTGCTTTACTGAGCTGTTCAGGATGGTAAGTGATGGGAAGCAATTATACAACAAAAGCTGGCCAGTACCCAAACTTCACATTTCTCCTCAGCCACTAATTAAACATTTACCAGCACACACCAGTATGATGACCACAAAAAGTGTATTTCATTTTTGTGAAATTTTCCAAGTCATTTTCCCCTCTTTTGAGAGCCAAATTGTCAAAATCACAAAGAAAACTTGCAGAAAGCAATTAAAAACAAACAAACAAACAAACAAAACCTTGGATGCTTGGTTAATCAGTTCTGAGCTATTGCCATGGTTACAAGTTATTCTCTTCAGCCCACATCAGTCTTTGGTCAGACAGATGGAGGAGTTTTCAAATTTGCCCACATCCATGGCAGGAACTGATGTACCACTGGCTCTAGCGACCCATCCGGAACTGTCCCTAGTTCTGTTGGACAACTGTCACTGGAAATGTCTGTAGCTTTTCATCACTGACTATAGGAAATTCCCATCCCTTGTTCGTCCTTGACCTGGGATTACTTAAATCCTGTTCTGATCTCAAGGAAGCTTCCAGTAGCCCCTGGACCAGAAGTCCAGAATCAGAGTGCCCTGTTCCTGAGACAAAGTTGGACAAAGAAGAGCCAGCATTGGAGTGAAGACATTCTACCGAGATGTCTCCAGGGAAAAGAACTGGACAGGTGAGATGGGGGAGGGGGTGCCTGGAAGGAACAGAATTGTAGTGAGGAACTCCGAAGTAAAGAAGGTAAGTGGAACTGGAAGGCTTTTGTATCCAAGAATTTGGGGTCAGTGAGATAGCCCAAGGGGTGAAGCATCGCCCTACAAGTGGAAGTGTGGTCCATCACCAAAGACCACAGCTTTTGTTTTGTTTTGTTTTTTTCCTTCTTGCTTTCTTTCTTTTCTCTCTTTCTTTCTTTCTTTTCTCTCTTTCTTTCTTTCTTTCTTTCTTTTCTTTTCTTTTTTTTTTTTTAACAAAGCCAAAACCAAAACCAAACAAACAAACAGAAAAACCCACATGTGGCAGGATGCCTGTGGTTCCAGAGCCAAGAGAAAAACAGGCTTCCTGGAGCTAGTCTGGACTCCTTGGTGAGGCCCTTGCAAAAGAAACATCTGCTTAAAAAAAAAAAAATCAACGATGGATAGTGCCTGATGGACAACAGCCAATGATATCCTCTGGTCTCCACACACAAGTTCACCCACAACAGAACTGGAAGCTGGGTGAGTGTGGCGCTGCACACTTGTAATCCTGGAACAAGAGAAACTGAGTCAAGAGGATGATCACCTCTTCAATATAGTGAGAACAAGGTCAGCTGTGGTGATTTATTTTACATTTAATAAAACCAGTCTGGAATATCAGAGAATGAATGTACCCACGGTCAATCCAGGAGGGTCAGACCATGGAAACTCATGTCTTTAATCCCAGCACAGGAAAGACAGAGTGTTTCTGTGGGAATGCATTTGTGAGTGCTGTATCTTTAAATAAAGGAGCTGGTTTGGACCATGGCAGGTACGTAGAATAGGTAGGAGGAGAAATCAGAGCTTAGGTAAGAGAAGCAGGGCGGAGTTAGAGGCAGACCGCGCGGAAGCCGCAAAAAGAGCAACATGTAAGAAACACGGGTGAGCTACGGGCCGCCATGTGGCCCGCAGATTAATAGAAATGGGTTAATTTAAGATATAAGAGCTAGCTAACAATGTGCCTGAGCCATAGGCCAAACAGCATAAAGTTAATATAAGCCTTTGAGTCGTTTCTGGAGACCCGGGCGGCGGCAGGTGGATAAGCGGCGCCGGGCAGGTCTGTGGATCCGAGACCTCTGGGGCATGGGACCAGCGAACTAAATACAACATGTTTCTGTGAGTTTAAGGCCTGACTGCCAAACAGTAGTAGCTCACACCTTTAATCTTAACTCTTAATGATGCAGAATTGAATCCATAATAAAACAACTGGGCTAAGAAGATATTTAAGGAGGCATAGGCAGACAGTGAGGGATTCTGTAGAAGCAATGAGCCAGGCTGAGGACTCTGGAAGATAACTGGGTGAGAACTGACTGTGGTCTGTTTCCTCTCTCTGATAGTCCAGCCTTTTCCCCAACATCTGGCTTCAAGTTTTCATTTAATAACAACTAGAACTCATGTTTCAGTCAGCCAAGATGACATAGCAAGACCTGTCTTTAAAAAAAAATACAAGAAAGAAAAGAAAAAAATAAATAAAAAGCAAGCAAACAGATAATAAAAAATAACTGGCCCAATCTCCTGAAGAATGTAGAGGAAAGTGAATAAGACCGTTGTCAAAAAGGCTTGGGGACTTCCCTGTAGACTTGGACTACCCAGGATCTCTCTGATACCTGATTACATTTCCAGGAGAAAAAGCTATGACAGACTTCCTATAAATACTGAAAGCAAATTTTTACTTAGTGAGGGCAAACACAGGTGTTTTGGTCCTGATGCAGAGTTTAAACAAAACCAACTCCATTTGGAAGGCAGTCTGCTTCTGTTTTTCTGAATGTTTTGAAATGGGTTTTCAAGGTAGTTAAGTTACTATTAAAATCTTGGATAAATTTAAGGAAAGTTGTATCCATGTATTTCGGATTCATTTGTCTTCAAGTAATCAAAACAATATTCATGTTATTTCATTTTAACTCAAAGAGGGATACTGTCCACCATGACTGGGAATAAAAATCTAGGATGAAGCTGGGTGGTGGTGGCACACAGGAGGCAGAGGCAGCTGTATCTCTATGAGCCCAAGGCCGGCCTGGTCTACAGAGAGAATTCCAGGATAACGGAGGCTCCACAGAGAAACCCTGTTAAACACCTAGAACTTCTCCTTCGATGTGATTTACCAACACTAGATGGATTTTTGTGTTGTCAATTGCTCTCGTTCCACATATTTCAACATGCATTAGGAGCCATAGAGTTGTGCTAAGCGTGGGTTTCAAGATGTGTTTTAATTTGCAAAGCCTTGCTCATATCAAATGGACAAGAGACTAGGAAAGAATGACATTTTTTTTTTTCTGTATGTGTGTTCAGATTCTGATCTTGATTTCTTAATAGGATTCTCCAGCCAAGGAGCAGCTTTATTATTTGGACAGAGCTCAGGTTTTAGGTCTCCTGAAACCTGGTCCTTTCTCATGGACATCTTCTAGGAGCATATAGACTACAACAGTAGTAATTAATTTTTACACAAGTTATAGTGATCATATTAACTGCCTTGCAATATTGAAGATGAAAGTCTTGAAAAGCCCACCGAGGTTTTCCATGACAGCTAGCTCATTAGCTTTATTCATTTGTTTCTTGTTCTGATTCATTGTGGTGACATGAGGTGTGTCCCCACAGGTTTGAGCCATTTGAGCACTTGGTCCCCATTGTAGCTGCTGTCTCGGGAGGCTTAGGAGGTGCAGCCTTGACAGAAAGCAATCACTAGAATAGTCTTTGGGAGTGCAAACCTCCCTCTGCTTTCAGTTTGCTTTCTGCTTGAGCCATGCATCCTGGGTGCCAGGAACCTAACCCAGGTCCTCTCTGAAAAAGCAGTACTGCTCTTAATTGCTGAGTCATCTCTCCAGCCCCAGATCCATGGTTTTTAATTTTTTGTTTGTGTATGTAATCACATGCCCAGTCATTCAGTCATCACCACAATCCAGATATTGAGCATCTCTGTCTTCCCAAGTAGCATCCCCACCCCACACCACACTGCAATCAGTGTCTCATTTCACTATCTCCGGATTGGAGCCAATGATCTGGTTTCTGTTGCTATGCTTCTTTTTTTTTTCCTTTTTTTTAGAATTTCATATAAGTGGAATCATACTTCGTGCCATCTTTCACATCTGGCTTCTTTTTCCCTTAGCATAGCGCTTGTGAGAATTTATTAGGTTATTGCCCATATCTGTGGTCAGTGAAATACCACACTGTAAGGAAACCCTCTAGCTTACTTATGGACTCACCAGTTGATAGATACTTGAATGGTTTTCAGCTTTCAGCTACTGTAAAAAGTATTGCTATAAACATTCATGCACACTTTTCTGTGCAGACACGTGTTTTTATTTCTTTTCCGTAAACATTTCAGAACTGAACTACTGGATCATAGTGTAAGTTTATGTTTCATTTTGGAAAACTGCCACACTGTTTTACAAAGGATGACAGTATTTTCCCTGTTTCCCCTGGTGGCACAGCAGAGTCCCAGGCACTCCATATTCTTACCAACACATGGGCTTAGAGCATCTTTAATTTGGGTGCCTAGATGAAAGAGATTTGCTTGTTGTTTTCTGTTTGCTTTTCCTTGATGATGAGTGATGCTGAACAATTTTTCATGTCCTTATTTATGGTTCCTACATCTTGGGGGAACTGGCTGCTGAAACCTTTTACACATTTGTTTCTCATGAATTAGAGAGCTGTTACTGTAGTGGGATTGTGTTCTGTTCCATTGTAAATAATTGTCTTGCCTACTGGTTTGATAAAAATGCTGATTGGCTGAAGGCAGACAGGAAGTGTGGGCGGGGCTACCAGACTAAGAAAAGTCTGGGAACAGGAAGAACAGAGCAGAGACACCAGAGGGATGCCTGTAGAAAGAGACTAAGATGCTGCTCTGAGAGAAGGTACCGAGCCATATGGCTGAACAAGATTGGGTTAGTTTAAGAATAAGAGCTAGCTAGCAGTATGCCAGAGCCATAAGCTGATCAGCATAAAATTAACACAAGCATCTGTGTGTTTCTGTCAGACTGCAGGTCTGTGGGTCTGGACTACAGGCCAGAAACTTAATACTACATGTTACTATATTTTCTAGTCATGCCTTTTACAACATATAACTGTTTTACATTTTGTCCAAGTCTGTGGTTAACATTCCTTGAATCTTCTATACTTTCTCTCCTTGCTTTGCCTGCTTGTTAAATATTTATTAAGAGATACATAATAAGATTTCTTGATACAATGTATATTTTTCTCTTTTTCCTTTTAGTTTGTTCCACTCCACTGTTGGTTTAGGTTTACAGGAAAGTTACCAAGGCAGTGCAGAGGGCAAAGAACCCTTGTCTAACTTCAGTCAGGTTTCCTCTAGCATCCTTCCTTACACTAAGCAATCAACAGTCCTTCCCCTAGTTATTTCCTACCATGATCCAGGTCCACGATCCAGGTCCAGGATCTGACATCCATTCCATCGTCTTCTCTCTGTAATCCTTTTTGGTCTGTGACACTCTCTCAGACTTTCCCTGTTTTAAATGATTATGTGCATTTTCAGACATATTGTAGATGATCCTTCAGCGTAGGTGTGTCTGACTTTTTTCATGTTTACATGTGCATTAGAGGTTCAGGGAAGGAAAAGTCCCACAGAGGCGAAGTCCCATTCTTGGCATACCACACAAAGCTAGATTACCACTGACAACACCAACCATGATTCTCTCCCGGGCCAGGATTTGCTACTGTAGCTTCACCTATTCCTTCCTTCCCAAATTCCACTTTTTGTAAGAAAGTAATTAAACATAACCACACTTAAGAGGAGGCTGGAAAAAACAAATATATGTGTAATATTCATAATAATAAAATAATGTTCATATTATAAGAATTTAGATATGTATATATGAATTCCTCGGGGAGATTTTTTTCTTCTTACTAAATTTCCTTACTTACTTATTTCATATCCATATTGATCTGTGGGTATTTATTTTATGCCCTAGGATATAATTCAGTACTATATTATTCTGTTGCTCCTACTTTAGCCAACGGGATCATTTTAGCATGATTCCAGTTCTGTTGCTCTTTCATGGGGAGTTTGTTTGTTTTTGGAGACAAGATCTCTCTATGTAGCCTCTGTTGGCCTGGAACTCACTATGTAGACCATGCAGCTAGAGCTAGACATCTGCTAGCCTCTGCCTCCCAAGTGTAGGATCTAAGGTCTGCACCACCATGCCCAGGATCTAAGGTCTGCACTGCCATGCCCAACTGTTTCACAGCTTTTAAGCTTTTATTGGGTGAATACTTTCTTAGAATGGTTTTATTTTCTTCAAGAAGTTTTTCCTCTCTGGTTAGGAAATTTCTCTATTTAAAGGAAACCTTCACTAGGTATGCATCTGACAGAGGATTAATGTCTAGAAAATATGAACTATTAGAAAACTAAGTAAGGAGAGATCAAACATCCTAATCAATAAGTGGTCAAATGAAATAACTGGACAGTTCTCAAAAGATGGGGTGCAGATGGTCAGTAAACTATGAAAAAAATTCAGCCTTGCTAATCATCAAAGAAATGTGAATAAACACTATAGTGAGACTCTATCTCACCCAGGCAGTAGGGCAGTCATTTAGGACACAAATATTGGCCACAAGATGAACAAAAGCAAACTTGTATGCTGTCGGTAGGAATGTAATTATTTCAGCCATTGTGAAGAATATTGAATAGCTCTACCGTATGAGGCAGCTTCACTGGGAGGCACCTTCCCAGCAAGCTCTAAATCAACAAAGTACAGAGATCAACCGCATCAGTGTTTACTGCATCTAAACTGTGGAATCAATGTAGGGATCTAACAAGAGAAGAATGGACGAGGGCAGTATGGCGTGTACGCACGGTAGTATCTGCTTGTCAGCCATCAAGAGGAATAAAGTTGTGTCATTTGCAGAAAACAATGCAACCGGAGATAATCGTAACAGGAGAATTGAGACAATCTCGAGAAGCAAAATCAACTGTTTTCTGTCTTTGTGGATACTGCATTTCACACAAATGCATGTGTTCATGTATGTATATATGACACAAAAATCTAAGTGAAGCTGTATGAGGGACAGAGGGGGCTTACAGGAGGAGGGAGGAGGGGGAGAAGGGAAGAAAGTCAAATGCTCAAAGGATATCGTAGACTAGCATAAAAAGTTCTTATGAAAATCATTCATATAAAGCAATTTCTTTTGTCTTTTCTGTTATTTCTCCTGTGTGGTTCAATTGCCTAAGCTCATGAGACACTGTGTTTTAAAAGCCTGGAGAGTTTCTGGAGGGACTTTTGCTCTGGTGGGTGTGTTGATAGGAGTGTTAACCTTGACTATCTCACACTAGGCTCAGTAGCAATGATTGAGCCCCCATCGGATCAGAGCCTGTCCAACAGAAATCAATTGGCAAGAGAGATCTGGGTTGGTTAGAAATATTTTCAAATATCAGACTTGAATCTCCTAAGACCAACAGGAAATTAAAATCCATTGTAGAGTCCTTTATTAAGATACACAAATCAGAATGAGTCGAAATGAGGTGATGTGTGTCGGACCTGACGGATGAGTGTGGTCAAGTGAACGTGTTGTTCATCTCTCAGCCTCCTCCTTTCTGTCTTTTTCCTCCTGGTAAAGTTTTCACACATGTGTTTCTGTTCTTCCCTCCAGTCTTTCTCATCCTTGGGCCTTTTTGTTGCTCCTTAGCATTAAAAATGTAGTCATCAAGTTCCCACCATATATGACATACTATTCTAGTTACTGTTCCCATTGCAGTGACCATATCCATGACAGCCTAAGAGAGGAAAGGGTTATTTTGTCTTGAAGTTTGGGATAGAGAGCTTCATGGTGAGGAAGATACAGCTGCTGGAGCCAGATGATGTGGGTCACACTGCGTCCATAGTCAGGAAACAGGAAGAGGACAGGCACCAGATCTGACCCTTCACACCTCAAGGTCCACCATCCAGTAACTCACTTCCTCCGACAAGATTTCACAACCTTCTAAAGCAGCATCACCAAATGGGAACTGAGTGTTCACACATAAGAGCCTATGGACAACATTTTATACTCAAACCACAAAAGGCATTGTAGTTCATCTGATTTCAAACTTTTCATGGTGATTTAACACATTTTAGATCAAAACCAAGTTTTCCATGACAGTTCGTCCCTTTAATCCAAGCTCTTGGGAAGCAGACACAGGCGATTTCTGTGAGTTCAAGGTCAGCCTGGTATTCATATCTAATTCCAGACTAGCAAGAGCTACATATTGAAATTCTGTTTCCAGATCCGCCTCTTGTGATGATGCATGCCTTAAGTCTCAGCACTCAGGAGGCAGAAGCAGATGTGTCGCTGTGAATTTCCGGTCATCCAGAGCTATATACTGAGACCCTGTCTCAAACAACAGAACAGTTTTCTTTTTCTGTCACATTGATCGCTTGCTGTTTGAGACAGTCCGGCCATGCTGCTAAGGCTGGTGACCCCTATTCCTTAGCTTCCAGAACTCTAAAATTGTTGTGTATAATCATCCCTGATTATATATTAGTTTTTTAAGGTGTATGCAGCAAAATGCTGTAGCCTACATGGCTTCAAAAACAGGAATTTGTTTTCTTATGGTTCTGGAACCAAGGCTCCTGCTGAACACGTGTGGCTTCCCCTAATCAAGTGCCTAATGTCCCCACTGTCTGTTCAAGAAACTATGTCTTCATATTTGGAGGTTATTGTCAAGTGTATTGTTTTAAATAATTTTTCTCTTGTTAGCAATATCATCTGTCCTTAAATGACATTTGGAGGAAAAATACACCCAATTTTCAGCAATTAATTCTCAGCAATCCCATTAATTATTTAATGGTGAATGCCTCTCACCCATTCATAGCCTGAGGGTCCTCTAGGTATTTCTGGAAGGGCATACCTAGCTCTTAGACAGGTGCCAACTTACTCTAACTGCTGAATCTTCCATGTCTGCCATGCTCAACTCTAGGGAGCACTTCATCCACTCTTTTCATAATCAGCCTCTTTCTGCCCTAAAGAACTATAGTCTGGGGCTGGAGAGATGGCTCAGAGGTTAAGAATACTAGGCGCACTTCCAGAGGTCCTAAATTCAGCTCCCAACAACCATCCATAATTCCAGTTCCAAGGGATCTCATACCCTCTTCTGGTCTCCTGGGGCACTGGCACACAAGTAGGCACTGATATACATGTAGGCAAAACACCCATACACATAAAAATAAAATAAAAATTTAAAATAGAAAAGAACTATGATCCATTCTGGACATATACCAGAGGATTCTATACTGTATAGAAATTCATTGACTTATGTAGATTTTGATTCGGGTTAATTTTTATGTGTGATGTTTTTAAATTTTGCTATAATAAATTTTTTAAAAGCTATGATACAAAGCTGTGGGTGAAGGATACCTGCACATTTTTCTCTCAGATCATATATACTGTATCCCATAAAATTATCTGTAGTCTCAATACCTGGGCTATATACATTGTCAACATATATACATGCTCAAGGCTGGTCCTGAAGCATGTAGGGTAACAGATATTTCTTTTGTAAGACTGCTGTGGCTATGAGATTTGAATCACTCCAGATCAACATGTCAGCACCACACTGGCTTTCTAGTGTTGAACAATTGCATAAATGCACTCAATCATTGGGAACCATCTATTCCCCAGAATACTCTACCCAACTGGGCCCAAGTTGGCTCCATATAAACATGGAGCCCTGGAGCTCCTTGGAGTCTACTGAGCAAATACTTGCAGGACAGGAAGGAGAAAAGCGTGGACCTCTGCCCACATGGACCCCAGTCCACACTTACGGTGCTCCAGATAGACTTTACTGCCAGTTCTTAAAAGGTACTTTAAGGGGGCAGGAACACAGACATGTAGTGCGAGGCCAGTACAAGGCTGTTTGGTAATATGGTATTGCTAACAGGAATGATCAGTACTAAAGGCTGGTCTCCAGCTATTCTAAGCCAGTTAGTGTGGCACACAGCTTCTGGATCCATGTTTAAAGTTTCCCAGGTGATTCCTGTATGGACTCAGGGCTGAGTACTAAGCCATGTCCAAAGGACTGGTATCTTCTGTCCTCTGATGTGGAAAGTGAAATACCAGAGAAATGGTTTTCATGTCGCCCTGGAGGCTAAACCATTTGACCATCTGCCTTCTACTCCTGCAAACTCTCAAGGCTGCTCAAAGGGCGAGACTTATACCTATTAAAGCCTGATCGCATGCTTTTTCTGCCTTTGATGTAGCCTTCAGTTGTTAGGGCTATTTCTGATCTTCCATCTTTGTGCTACCAAGAGCCAAAAGGGGTCTCAAGAGTATCTGGGCAGGGTCTTAGAGAAGGCTCTGCTGGGTCACTGCCCCATGGCTGGACACGAATCATCTCCTCCCGTTAAACTGATGAAGGCAAAACCCAGAGGAAGAATTGCTTTTTTATTTTTGTTGTTTTGGGGATTTTGTTTTTGCTAGGACTCCATTAGGAAGTCCAGGTAATAAAGTGACTTCCAGACCTATTTATCTCCATGGGGTTAGAAAAGATCTGAGAACGTTTGGGGGGGGGGGGAACACGACAGGGGACAACACACATTTTCCCGGTGAAAGCTAGTCACAAGCCAGAGTGCTGACAGCTGCTGGGTTGGTCCAGACACTGTAGCAGGAGATGGGGTTTGGATGCCTCCAGACAATCCACACATCAGCAAAGGAAAACACTCATGGTTTTCTTTGACACATATCCCAAGTTCTTTTTCAACAGTATTATTATTAGAAATTCCAGAAAGGAAAATACTGAATTATTAAAATTATTAACTGTTATGCACATCCATTCTGGATGAAAAATGGGTGTGTAGATTCTTGGATACCAAGTTTCTTGATAACCCAGGGAAAATCAGAAAAATTCCCTGCCTACCTTTGTGGTGATAAAGTGGAGTGAGTCTATTCAAGGACCTACAAATTCTAGCTTTGTGTGCAGCCTCCTTCCTGGTTGTAAGAGGCTCATAAAGATGTGAACTTTCCAAAGAAGAGGCTAAAGAGAATTGTGATGGGGAAAGGCCCTGGGGAAGCAGACAGTGCATTCAGAGTGTGAACTGATCTTTCACAGAGATGCTAGGTGACCCCCAGAGATGAGGAAGTCCTCTGGGGCTGATGAGAGCGTTGTGACCTCCTGTCTTGAGCCCTGCAAGAACCAGAAAAGAAAGTGGTTTGGGGGATGTGGGAAGGCCTGACCTTGTAGGAGCAGAGGCCTCTGCCAGTCCACAGCCCAGCAGGGAAGGACAGGGGAAAACTGTTCAACTTCAGTCTCCTCTCCCTCTGGTCTCCTGCTGGGCATTCCTCTGGCTGAACCCAACAAGAACTCAGAGAGCAGAAGAGCTCAGTCATACAATCATAGAGGTCAGCCTCCTAGGATGGAAAGTGGCCAGTGGTGCCGAGGGAGACTATACTCTCCAAATAACACATTCTCAAATAAGCATCTGCAATATATGTGGCGCCTTCAGAGTGGTGTGATGGCTTGGTCATGCAAAAAGAAAAACAAAACAAAACAAAAAAAACCATAGTATTTCACTTTGTTCTTGCTGCTATGGTGATTGGGGTTAGGGAACTCTATAGACCTTAGATGCTGAGCAAATGTAACGGTTTAGCCACGGTCAGGTCCTTTGGACATCATCAGGGTACCTCCATCATCAGTACCCTGGTCTCACTCTTTAAACAGCAAAACCTTGGAAACCCCAACAGCATCGGCCACAGCCACTCGGCCTCCTTACTGTTGACCCCTCCTCCTCCTGAGGGTGGATGACAGTGAAATGGCTGGGAGCCTGCTCACCAAGAGCCCTGGTTGATTGCTTTGGAGACCCAGCCCTCTTCTGGAATTTAATAAAAACCACCCTTTGGTTGCAGGGTGGGGGCACTAGCTCTTTGCATGATGCTTATTCTTTAAGCATGGGTGGGGGGTGGAGGGTGGGGGGGATGGTGCCAATAAGAGAAAGAAAAGAATTTGCTGTTTCAAAGATGGGAGAAAATGTTTTTAATTTACAACTTTGCTAATTTAATTCCCCTGCACTGAATTCTTTGATGGCTATCATTGCTGAGGGAGCAGACTTCAATTGTTTCAGCTCCAGAGCTGCTCTTAACTTTTCTAGTTTGTCCATCTTCCGTCAGAGTGGAAGATGTGGATGACATTTTCTGGGCGGTTCCAGGGAGAATCTCACACACCGTCTTTTCATGCCACAGGCCAGAGGCTCTCAGAATAAGACAACCTTTGGCAAAATCTCTGGGACAGAGAGTGTTGTTGGCATTTACTGGGTGGAATCCTTCATGGTCACATAGCCTCCAGTGTCACAGAGCTGAGGTTGAAAAACCCTCTGCACACTGTCTTTCATTGATGTCAAAACCCGAGCTGCCCAAAGCACTGGGCACTTACTACACGTGGCTTTACATTTTTTTTTTTTAAATTACATCTTAGTGTTTGTGTGCATACTTCTCTATGTGTACCATGGTGTACACGTGAAGGTCAAAAGACACTTGTGAGAGTAAGCTCTTTCCTGCTGATACTCGCACCTCAGGGATCAAACTCAGGTCCTCAGACTCGGCAGCAAGTGTCTTCACCAGGTGAGCCATCTGGTGTGCACCATTTGAGCCCTTTAAATGCAGTTGGTGAAAGTCAAGTGTGCTGTGTCAAATGCTAGCCTAGTTTCTAAGAGTTTATAGGAACCACAGAGTGCCAGCATTTTGTTAATAGTTTTCTCATGGGTTACATGTTGAGGTGATAGCATTTTGAACATTATGACTTAAATAAAATACACTATTATGATTAACTTGACCTGCTTCTTACTGGTCTATTAATGTGGCCACTAGGAAACTTAATTGCATATGGGCTGGTGTTCTTTCTCTGTCGCGATACTAGCCTAGTTTGAAGACAGGCAGTTTTGATGTAAGGATTGTACAGTCTGACCCATTTCTCTGTCTTCATCTTGCTCGCATGCACCTCATCTATTGTCACTTCAAAACATATATTTATGGAAATGTAAAGTCCTTGAAACTTTAAAAAATATATATACACCAATTAAAAAATATAAAAACAACTCTTTAAGGGCTGGCAAGCTTGCTTGGCAGGTAAAGGCACCTGCAGAGAAAGCCTGAAACCTGAGTGTGGTCCCTAGATCCCAGTAAAAACTGGAAGGAGAGAACTAATTCCACAAAGCTGTCCTCTGACCTCCAGGTACACGCTGCCCCTCCCACGTCATGTGTACGTGCTTGCTCATGAGCAAACACACACATACTAACAATTTAAAATTAAAACTTAAAGAAATATTACCATATATTAGTTGTACAACATGATGGGTTTTATGGTGACACTGTAATAAACACAGGTCATGCATTTGTTCACTCTCTCGTGGCTCCCTTTGGCCCTCCCTTCCCACTGAGCCCCTTTCTCTGAGCTAAAAAGCAGGCCTTGGTCTGTGACAAGGTTTTGGACAGGCTTGTGGCCATAACTGGTAAACCCAGGGAAGTCATTTGGCCTTGGAAGCTGTCCTCTTGTCCTTTGCAGTGAACTCCTTGGAATTCTCCATGGCCTTTCTGAGTCCTGGAATCCACTTCTCTAAATCTGACCGCCCAGATGTAGATCCACCCAGTGTACCAACAGAAGGAGACAGGAGCAAGACAGTCAAAGGCTGTGTGGACCTGGCGTTTTCTTTGTCTCTAAGTGAAGTAAATGACATCTCTAAATGAGGGTGAGTGTGAGGAGGAACCACCCAGACACAGGCAACACTCAACACTTGCTCTATGGCCCCTCGCTCTTACTCCGTTATTACAGGTATCACTTTTCTGTGATTAAATATTACAAGTGTTAAAACCTTTTTGACCCAACAGATGGGAAAAAATGAGGATATTCATTATTCTCTGTGCTGCCAATGATTATTTTTAAAACCCAAGTTTCATCGAATTACCTTATAAAATCTATAGAATTATGCTGAACTACTTCCAAGTAGTTGATTGTTTATCCAGGGAGTTACATCCCATCCATGCATAAGTGTGTATATGTTGGCAGCTTAGAATTAACAGTGTATTTTTTTTAAGCTCTAAATTCCTTTCAAATGGGAACGAAGTGTTCTCCTGACCCGTACTCCATATTGCTGCTGACATCTGCAACTAATTGATGATCTATAAGTCAAAACTGTGACCAATGCAAAAAACCTTTAGCAAAGCCTGCCTGGGCTTGGCTGACCCTCTTCAGTATATTTCAGATTAGACTAAAAGAGCCACCTTTTAACTGCCCAACAGAGACCCAAACAGTAGCACTGAGTATTTACCAAACATCAAATAATAACCTGATCAGATAATATGCTTCCCAGTGAAAATCTAATTTAGAGCCTTTATTTTTTTTTAAAATTTGGATTTCTTAAACACAGACATTTCTCAAGAGGTATAGAATTAAACAAGGTCAGCATGCAATTTGATTGACTAAAGTAACTCTTTGTGCTGGCAAAATCAAATTATGACCATCTGAATTTCTGTAGTACATAAATGACATTTTAAGAAATCACAGGACAAGCCACCTTAGTGTCCTGGTAAAGAATTTGGGATACATGGCCCTGAGCTGTGGCCTGGCTGTGCTGTCTACCAGCTAGATTGTACTGGGAAAACTCCCAGCCCTCTTGAGACATTTAGCTGCCTGTGAAATGGGGGCAATAGCATTGGCCCACCTCTCTTCCGAAGATAAATCCTGTGAGAATTCAAGGTGTTCCCGTTAAGAGATGTGTTTGATGCACTTCAGGCTGTAAAAGCTACTAGTAAAGGATTACGAAATACAGTCTAAACTAGCAACAGTATTTTTTTTTAATTAAGAGTTTATAGCTATTTGTGTTTACTAACTGGCCTCTACCATACTCTTCAGAACACTTAAATAAATACATCTGCTTAGCTCACATTAGATCCAGAGTTTTTATAAAAAGCAGCTTTTGTTAACTGCCACATTTGGACACTCTTGGGCGTTTTCTCTGCCCAGGGCTTCAGCTCTAGTCTGCAACCAGTCACAGCTATAAATGGCTAAATTTGATTCTCTCAACAAGATGACTGTTTATGTCTCTTAGTTGTGCCATAGCCTAGTCTACATCTTTGTCTAGCTACCCAAACATCCTGTGCAAAACTACCTGTCCATGCTGGAGTTCAAGTCCCAGTGCCATGTAATCAGAGCATGTTGGTCATTCCAGTGTTGAGGCAGATTCACGGTTCAAGGTCTTGAGCTACTTAAAGAGTTTGAGGTCATATTGGGTTATTTGAGTTTCTGTCAGAGAGAGGAGGAAGGAAGAAGGAAGGAAGGAAGGAAGGAAGGAAGGAAGGAAGGAAGGAAGGAAGGAAGGAAGGAAGGAAGGAAGGAAGGAAGGAGCCAGGTGTGGTGGCACATGCCTTTGATCCCAGCACTCAGGAGGCAGAGGCAGGGAGATCTCTGTGAGATGGAGGCCAGACTGGTCTACAAAGTGAGTTCCAGAATAGCCAGAGATACACAAAGAAACCCTGTCTCAAAAAAAGAAAGAAAGAAAGAAGGAAGAAAGAGAGAAAGAGGCAGCAGGCTCTGGGTCAAAAAAATAGCACAGTGGATAAGAACACTTGAGACCTGAGTTCAAATCCTCAGTATCTATGCAAAAAGTAGGGTATGTTCCCCCGTGGGCCTGTAACCCTTTTTGGGGGGTTGGAAACAGGAAGATTGCCAGACCTTACTCAACACCATCCTATCTACAGAGAGACACCATCTCAAACGAATAAGGCAGAATGATAGAGCAATTCTGTAATTCTATGTCCTCTAATGGCCTCTGTGCGCACAGGCACATACACAGTTGCATACGCAACACGCATACACTAAAACTACCCAGCCATTTTCATAAGAAAATGTGATAAAATCAAAACATAATTTCTTTTCTGTTATTAATAATCCATTTTATTTCAAAACTGGATTAGATATAAAAAGATTCAGTGAGTTGAGTGTGATGGAGCACATCTTTAATCTTAGCACTCAGGAGGCAGAGAAAGACAGATCTCTGTGAGTTCAAGGCCATCCTAGTCCACATAGTGAGTTTCAGCACAGCCAGAGAGAGATGCTTTCTCAAAAACCCGAAACAAAATGATCCTTCTGCATTTTAAAGTTATCCGCAGCCTCTAGGATAATGATTACATTTGGCATTTTTATTCATTGATGTTCCCTATGCACACTGGACTCTATAACTGGACATTTTTTTCCTTCCCAGCTGTCTAGATTGGTAGCCCATAAAATGAGGTGGCAGATGCAAAGGCCACATCCATCTCAGACTGTAAGCTCTGCAGACTGGGACACTGACAGACTTAGCCTCCCTCATCCTATAGGCTCCTGAACCGGGCAGGGTGAAGACACCAACCACAGGTCCAAACATACCAAAACCCCCAAGCCCTGGGAACATCTTACACCAAAGACCAGACTGTCAAGCAGGCCCTGAAGAGAACTGAAGGGAACGCTATCTTTGCAAGCCATGAATTGCCGATAGGCTAAACCCTCTCTCTTCAAAGATCGGGATAGGGTATATCCATCAATCAAACACCTGTAGTGGCTAGCGTCTGTTCTCCCCCAGCCCGAGCCGCAGAAAGACAGGTGGTGGTGATTAAGCTCCTCCAAGGTGCTTAAGCAAGACACTCAGTGCGTTTGTACGTTACCTCATTTACTCCATGATCACTTTTGTGACTGAGTGTATTTATTCTCATTCAACAGCTGAGAATGTTGGGGTTTAGAGATATTAGTCACTTAATAAGAGTCTGGATGATTATAAGTTCATTCTTGTGAAGTGCTTCAGCAAACCAAGAAGGAGGCTCTGCTAAAACTGCCCCCTGAGCCCCACCCCTGACAGATGTGTGTGGTGTAGCATGCATGGATATATGCATGCATACTCATACACATGCACAACACATGAATAATACACACATAGCATGGTATAGAAGAACGTGTTTGTTTTATCTGCTCTGTGTCTCTTAATGTAAATCACCGGAGTCCTCTGCTCAGCTTAGATCCCTAGCCAGGCCTCAGCCGTCGGGTGTCCATCACTTAATGTCTCAGGTTTGCTTCTGAGAGCTGCAGTTGACCACAACTGCCTTGGCACCATTCCATCATGAGGGAGTCACAGAAGTGGCATTTAAGTCCAGAGCGGAAAAAACACCCGAAGCTTGTTCGTTTTTCTGACAGGTGCTGGAGCCCATGAAAGGTCAGATTCCAGCTCACAGTCACATCCTGGCTTAGTTGGCTCCAGGCACACAAAGGCCTGTCTGTCTCCCCAGATGGAGGGGAGTGGGGATGCTTAAAATGGCCAGCCGATGGCCCGTTCCTGCTGATCGGCTCCTTCACGGACATTGGCCTAAATGAAGCATTGGGAAGCCCAGCTGCCAAGGATGTGTGAAACAGGCAGGGTGAAGAATGCAGGCTTTTTTCTTCTGTGTAATTGCCAGAGATATTAACACACCCCCACCCCCTCCCACCCCCCAACCCCCCTCCTCCGCCCCCACCCCCCACCCCACCCCCCGGCGCGCAGCAGCCCATGAATCCAGGCCCTGACATCAGCCTGCTGTGGCTCATTTGTAAGAGCCCTGGGACACTTCTGTTTCATGTTCAAAGCCTTGCCTGGCTGGAAAATTGAGTGAGAGCTGTCTCTCCAAAGCCCTTCACAAAGATATTGGGAAAAAGAAGCATGTTCTCTTCCACGTGGTACATCCAGGATAGTGCAGACCTGTGGTGTGACTGGAACAAGAGGCTGTGTGTTTGAATGCACATAGCCTCGTGCTTTCAACCTGGAACATTTGTTTTCACAGCCTTTGTGAAAACATCTCCCGATTCAACATGGCTCCAAGGACCTGCAGTCCTGTATTTACAGTTCCTCACCAACAGCTACTGGCTGTGGTTATTTAATATCTGTAAACACCCATAAACCTGTCTGAAAGGTCCCTGTCCCCCCTCTAGTCGTGTGCCCTCACCCCAAGAACTTTACATCAGATTGTGGTGCAAACAGGAAACTGCAAGACCCCATGGCTGCCCCATTAAAGATGACTTTGATATTTTCTTTATTTTATCCCCTGCCCATAGGTTCTTATGTAACCCAGGCTAGCCTCAAACTTGCTAATTAGCTGAGGAACTCCCAATTTTCCATATCCACATCTGGAGTGTTGGGATTAAAGGTTTGTGCAAGCACATTTATTTGAGACCTTATAATAAGGACTTCAATAGAAATTTCCATTAAATAGCAAGATCAGGGTATCAAAAAAATTAAATTGCATTTTATTTATTTTTTTGCTGAGGATGTGTTGTGGGGCACAGCATGTGCCAGGCCGTCCCTGTGGCAGTAAGAGGACACCGTGCAGGAGTCAGTTCTCTCCTCCTATATGTGGGTTCCCGGAATCAAATTCAGGTCACCAAGCTTCATAGCAAACCATCTCCCCAGTCCAAGAGAAAAGCTGTTTTACTATGATTTTTCCCTGTTGATTGAAGACATCACCTTTATAGTGAAAAAATCATGAAAGCTAAGACCTGGCTTCTTCTCCCAGCTATTTTGGAGTGTTCCAGAGTCAGCTTAATCCCTACAGGAACCCTGCCTTAGCAGGAGGGGAGTTCCCAGAGGCTGCAGAGGATGCCTGTGTTCCTCCCTCTTTGTCCTGAACGCATCTTGTACCTTAAAATTTTTCCCTTGCCCCCTTCGGTTGATAAACTACTCTGTTACCCTAACCAATGATTCAACTCAATTATCTTTTTCTAGCAAGCTATTTGAAAAGGCAAGGCATCCTTGGGGCCCGTCCCACAGTCACCTATGATTTTGGCTTCCATCTCCCACCAGGGGACACAGACATTCTCTGGGTAAGCATACAGATCATCATACCTGCTATGGTCATTAAGCAAAGTTGTTTCAGGGGTGGTCATATAAATTTATTCTGTTTTATAGAAAAGGTGTCTGAGGTCCTTATGTTGCTGATCCAGCATATAAATCCACATCAACTTGATGTCAAAGACAGTGTCTCTAGTTACTGTATTATGTTGCCTCTTGACCTAAAGGGGACTATTCAGAATAAAAAGTAACCTAACTGGGACTATTCAGAATAAAAAGTAATCTTAAGTTGCAGACAAGGCTTTAGTTTTTTGTTTTGTTTTGGTTTTGTTTGTTTTTAGAAAAAAGATCTGTCAGTATGTGTCCATAGGAGTTCAGTGAAGATCTCTTCTCCCTGCAGAATAAGTATTCATGCCCCCATTTTATACATCAATGGCTTGGTAGATACAAGAGACAGCATAATGTCTCAGCCTGATCCAAGAGTAAAAGGCCTTGGCACTTGAACTGGATGACAGACGACATGAATCTGGTAGCATTCAAACAGCTTGCTTCTGTATTACTGTTATTTCTTATTCTCTGAAATAATAAGTGTGCCATCTACAGAGCATAGACTGCCACATGTCCCCAAGAAGCTTGTGGTTTCATTTGGGAGATGTTGGCTTTCCAAAACCTGTGATTTCTCTGGCTTATATACTGCCTGGTTCTCTGACTCTCTCTTTTACCCCACCCCCTGTGTGTGTGTGTGTGT